>JALIZH010033007.1:3105000-3577500 GCA_030522465.1 Rhipicephalus appendiculatus | reverse complement strand
CGTACGCTGAATGAGATGACCGTGCCGGAAGGGCTCCGAGCACGAATACCCAGATTTACACGTTAAGCATCGAACAACTTTGTAGTGTTTCTTATTTTGTCATTTTTTGTGACCTTTAAGCGATGTGCGTGATACGATCGCAAAATTGTGTGCACACTTTCGATATATGCATTTGGCCCTTTCAGAATGGAAGTAATTCTGCAACCTGGACGTCATTTTCGGACACAACAACTTGCCTGCCAGTGATTTCACAGGACAAGCTTTTGGGCGGCGTAGGGTAGAGCATTGTAGTAAGATAATAATAGAAAGGGGCATTCTGGCGCTGGTAACCTTGTTTGCTTGCTAGTAATGCGCATTTCTCTAAAAAAAAGGTGCTATGTACATTGTACGCGATAGAGAGGCTGACGTATGTCAAGAGAAACCAGGCTTCCTGTGCAGCGCTCATTCACCTCGTGTTTTCGACAAGTGGCAGTATGATGGCTGCAAAAAAGTCAAGTTTTATTTACAACATGCACGAAGTACAATGTTGAAGGCCATTCTGGCGACAAAGCTGTAAGCATACAGCTTAAAGAGGCCAGGGGCCTGCAACCAGGCCACAACAGCAGTGCAGAGATGCGCAGTACAAAGCTTTTCGACGTGATAGTTTCATTAATACAACACGTGGTGCTTTGGGCATAAATACATAAAAATAGATGCATCCGCACTACGAACAGATTATAATACACGGGAATATCATAACCACCAAGAAAATATATACTGTTACACTGGCCACCAAGGAAATATATGCTGTTACACTGTCAAATTGGAATATTACGAAAACAAACTATGAGAACAATCAAGAGAACGGAAGATGACCCTAGCTATGATTTCAGCCAAACATAACTCTCCTTCTAGAACATGGTTGTTCTTTAAACGTTTCTCCTAGCATTTTTTCGTGCATGTTTCTTTAAAGTGCGTATTTATTATCGGGCAAGAGTTGTTTTACCTTATTTTTCGTAGGCTTGGCAGTTGGGGCAGGGGCGGATGTTGCTGTAAAGCGAGATCTGTGGGCGAGTAGACGAAATTCAAAATTCATGAATATTCCGGAAGTGCTGAAGAAGCGAGGCTAGATTTAATGAGCTAGTACGGACTACGCCAAAAGTTCTCGAATGCGCATCGGTATGTAATAAGGTTCGTGTCTTACGTCTATTGTGTAAACTTCTTACATTTTAATCTCTAGTTAATTTTCTGGTGATCTTTTTCATCATTCGCTTCCTCATCTGGACTTATTTAGGATAGCAGAGCTGTACGTTGATTAAGGGACATTCGGCACAAAACCGTGGATGTGCTGAAACTTTAACGAGGTTGATGTCGTCGGGAACTCTTGATGTCGTAGACACTGCGGCTTCGTCTTTCGGATTCCCTGCATGAAATATGCAAGCTTTGCGGCCGCGAGCACGGTCAACTGAAGTCATTCGGTACCGCGCGACACTCGGTCTATCGTTGCTTGAAGAAGAAAGCCGCTATACATTGCTCATGCTTCCACATTCTGTATTCACTATAATTCTCTTTGCGTAAATCGAATAGTAACCAAGGTCTGAGGCTATACTTCGATGCGTAAATACTGCGGGTGACCAAGTGAAAAAAATCCAACGTGAATAAATGAAAATGATGATCGCTTGTTTCAGTTCGATTCTTGAGCCGATGGTCACGAGTCAGACGTAGATAACGAAATGTCGCAATTGTACTTTCTCTGAAGCAAGTTCACACGTTCAAGTTGTCGAACGTTCGACTTAGATGCGTTAGAACTTTCGTGCTTTTAGTTTATTTGTCAAGTTAAAGCTACAGTGTGTAGTTAGCGAAGTTGGGAGTAGTGTCAGCACTGAAAGAAAACAAAAAAGAGTGATTCTTTTTTTTGTGTGAGTCCATACGGGCTTGAAATATTAAGCTTCGTGATGCGATGAAAATGATAATGCTGCATCATATGGCATTTAGAACAAAAGCCAAGTAATCAAGCTTTTTGTTACGTTAAAGCGTTTGTAAAGTACAAAACGCTCTCCTTAAAGAAACAGGTGTGTAATTCTTTTCATGTAGTCCTGACCTTCCACGTAAGTGACACTCTTCGAAGAGACACACGAACCTCTCTTTGGAGACCATTATATTCTCGTCATGGAGTCGCAAGACCCGAAAGAGTTAACGTGTCTCTCTAAAGAGAGTCAAATACGTGGCGAGTCAGGACGGGCCCAAAAGAGTAACACATACTCTTTCCTTTTTTAGAGAGAGTGCTGTGCACTCTGTAACGTAACGCTGTAACGCAACTAAAATCTTTACTAGGCTACATGAGTTTCGTTCTGAATGATGTATGACACAGCGTAACATTTTCATCGTATTACTAAGCTTAATGTTAACTACATCAGCATCAGGTTTACACAGCCTACTAGCGTCACTCTCAGAAATAAACACACGTCGTTGTGACGAGAACCCTGTAACATAGGTCTTATTAGCGCACTTGGGCGTTATCGCCCTAATCCTGCAATCGTAAGGTACTACCACACATTCTCACCCTGTTGTCAAAGTTGTGTTGCCGGCGTCTTTTTGCTTCCATTTTATGACTCATGCAACGCGCAAAAGCAGCACGAGAAGATAGCTATGTGTATAATACTTTTCGATAATGCCATCTACACTTCGCTCGTACTTCTCTGGTACTTGTAACAAAGAAATGAACTTGAACCGTCGAAAACACTTCAAAATGTGAGCTGTTCCATTGCGCCCATGCCTCAGAATCTCCCACATCACTAGGGCCTTTTACGGAACTGGTCCTTCGTTTAAGAAGAGTCCATCGCTTCATCGGGTAAAAAAAAAAAAAAAGAAGACAGTTTAATGTTTCGCTAGAAGAGCGAGAAAAATCTGAACTTTTTTTTTTTTTTGCCACGTTTATATGTAACCACCCATGACCGTCGCTATAAACTCCATTTTACGGCCTCTTGAAGGGAGCAACTTAACGCGGATCAGTATCACTAGATGCCAGGGAGAACGCGGATACGTGCTTTCAATAACCGACCTTTTTTCATGATCCACCGCGCTAAATTTACGACGAGTCAGTGCCTTCAACTAAGTCACTAACTTCGAAAATACGTTTAGAGAGAAAAAAAGAGCGTAAAAGAGCGTGGAATGTGTTGCATCCACAAATTTGGGCGAGTTAAACGGTTTTCTTTTTCAGATCCTTAGATCTTATTAGTACGTTGAATATGAGTGCGATGGAATGCGTTGATTCGCATTCCATTGGGAATCTTAGATTGCCACCCCTTCGACGCTAAGGGCCGGGGGGTGATGCATGGCGTCTGCATGCAGCGCAAGTGAAATGTCGAAGCCTCGGGTTTGCGATTAGTTGAAAGCGCGGGGGGGATTTCCTTTTAATAAGCTTCTCCTTTACAGAACTTTCGCCCTTAGTAAACAAACCCGCAATCACATCCTACAGTGCAACGAGAAAAGATGAACCTCGTTCAATGCTTGCACAGGCTCGAGTAAATCACAGAGGACCCATCGGCTCTCTCCAAGCGAATGTTTTAAAGCCACTGCAGCGTTCATTGCGACAGCAATTGTATGCACACTATCGGCGGTATTTGCCGTCGGCATCCCTCCGCAGCTTCCTCCTGGCCAACAACTCTGGGCCGTCCAGCAGGCCCGCGGAGCGGCCGACAGGCTTGGCCTGGCGGTCCCGACGTGGGAGTCGCCCGCTGCGCGCTAACGTGCGTCTTGCCGGACAAGAATAAAGTTGTTCATCCATCCATCACCGTGCCGTGTATAAATCTATGTGTGTGTGTGTGTGTGTGTGTGTGTGTGTGTGTGTGTGTGTGTGTGTGTGTGTGTGTGGAATACACAAATAAAAGCAGTTCAGAAAAATGTTTCCCGAAGCGCGCGACCACGGATTCGAACCTGTGACCCCTCGCTCCGTGGCGCGACGCGTTTAGCCACTCGGCCACTCCCGCATGCATCCTCCAGCATACTAATGAGGAGATATACGTACGTACTCTCGCCTATAGGCGTGGTCATCTGCGCGAGCGCTTATCTCTTGAGGAGGGTTTATAGTTATGTGCGTGTTGTCCTTTCATCGTAAGGTATGCGTTGAAACCATAGATCGTACGGAGGTCCCTTTGCTCGCTGCAGCGGCCGTGTTTGTTAAAGGAGTAAGCTGCTAATCTTTCTTCGTAGTATAGTCCAAAGTGGTGGTATCGGTTTCATGGCTCCGCCTCAGCGGCGATACAGTGACTTTTTTTTCTTTGGAGGCTCCTCATCCAATTCTATTGACGGCAACAAAGTCAACGGGGCCCTTGAATCGAAAATAACACACCCCCGTTCCAACTAGAGATACTCGTTGGGAAATTATGGCATGCTAGCAACGTGGTTAAGTGATGCAGCGAAATATTCACAACTACACGATAAGCATCAAACTGGTCATGTATCAGGTAATTTGTGATATCGTTTGCGCATTAGCTTGTACGCCTCATGTGTACGCATGTGTATAGTAAGCGTCGGAAACACCTGCTAATGCACACAAATCTACGATGAGCTACGAACCAGAAGATACGCGCAAACTTCCCGGTAAAGTATGGTCACGCGTGTAGATTTTCTGCGTGCGAACACACTATACAAGAAAAATTCACTTTGTCTGTGCTTTTGGTCCGTGCACCTTGTGTAGGCTGGCATATGTTCACACAAGGCAAGTAATTTGCATGTGCATAAGCACTGAATGAGTCAGAACGAGAACAGTAAAGATTTAGGCATTCGTAGGAGAAAACTGAAAGCTGGGCGAAGAGAACAAAATGTTATCGCAAAACTGCATCCGTAAATAGAAATAAAGCGGCAGTAAAGTGCAAATCAACATGTGCGGGTGTCCGTATTCGCAAGCGCTTTCGAATGCCGCATATGAAGCAAGCTTATATAGCGCATTAAATCCAAGCACAGTATACGAACCTTAGAGAGAAGTCAAGGGGAAAAAAACGTCCAATATGGGTCAAATCAGACCACGGGGAATCTCTCTCTTTCAAAACAAAACAAAACAAAACGAAACAGAAAACTATAGCGTCACAATAGCACTTTGGAGATCACTAACTCTCTTCGGAGTGTCACGAGAGGCCTGACTCTTCCAAAAAAGTATTCAAGTGAATTTTTAAAGACAGACAACCCAGGACTAAGGAAATGACGAAAGGGTTCTTTTTTCAAAAACCTTCAAGAACTTTTCTTAACTAATGGTAACAAACGTGAATGATACCTGTCCCCGGCGCGCCATAATGCGAGCAACCGTCACTTAGCAGATTCCCGCCAACTGGTGTACTTCAAAGCGAGCTATCTACAAGACCACGTGACCGGAAGTGGAAATCTATCACCGGAGATAGCATCGGCAAGGCGAGTTCATTTCCGCTACGCGGTACCCATTTTCCGGGCGCGTGTACGGAAGCACTTCCAGTATCGATCATAATTAGGAAGCATCATTAGGACATGCAGATCGTTACGCACATGACGAGGTGAAGGCGGTGCCTTGGCGATCGTACGAAAGCGTCACACTAGACGGCAAAAAAAATTAAAAGTTTTAGGGACGTCTCCTGGCTAACGACAAACGATCGAGCTCGGAAGTTCTGACGGCCATGTTACGTAATCGTTTAGAGAATTTTTATTTGTGGGATAGATTGCAGAAAATTGAACGAAATTAAAAATTAAAAAGTTGTTGCAGAGTCTCTCTCTCTCTTGTCTTTGCTCGACATGTTTTTTTTTTTTGTCTCTTTAGCTGCTAGCTTACGGTTACCCACAGAGTGAGAAGCCGTATCAGTTGAACAAAAGAAACAATGTGTTCCTTATCAGCGACGTGAGAAATCCACCCCCCCCCCCCCCCCAATTTAGGAAAGACTCCAGAATAATTAAACAATTGCAACTCTGTTACGTTATTTTTCAATTTCAATGCCACTTTCTTCCATTCTTTCCTTATTTCTTTCTTAAAATAACATTCCTGTCATTCATTTTGCAACGTGATAACACACGTGAAGGGGATCTACGGCATAGCCAAGAAAAACCTCACAGGAAAGAGGACAACGAAAAATGCACAGAAAAAAAACAGATTCACTGCAAGTAGATCTCTTTAATATAGACAACGCTCAGTTGGCGTTTTCCAGGAACAGTGCAACCAGATGTAATTTAATTCCCCGTTCTTCGCTCACAGTACGGGGAAGCCAGCAAAATTCAACGTCGCTCTAAAACCTCGGATTTAGAACGGCGCGCACAGCAGACGAAAAGACTATTGATACACGAACCCAAGCGCCGTCTTTTCGTCTGCTGTGTCGCGCCGTTCTGAATCCATGCTCCGTACCAACTCGCCCAGTTTTCAGTGCTACTTGAGTTGTCGCTCTCAAAAAAAAAAACAAAAAAAAAACAGAAAATGAATAAAGTCTGTCAATCGTTGTATCAAAAAACCGCCAGGCCTGCGCAGAACGCGCAGCACAGTCACAGCGAAAGCTGGGAGAGCGGCCTTTCTGAACCTTTTCTGAACACTCTTGGGGCAACTACTACAAGCGCAATTGCATGGTACCCACTACGCCATAAATCATCAGAATTTTTGTGTAGTGGGGAAGCGTCTACTATGCCATTATTCGTCATTCTTCGGAAAAGCGCGGTACCCGCTACTCTTGTGACGCATTATGTGCACTTTGTTGATGCTGGGCCTGACGACGATGAAGAATTATGCCTCGGGCTTTTGTAATGGGTTGGAGCATTGAACGACCCACTCGATCGTTACGCAATTCGCATTGTGTGACGCCTGGTTCTTATTTTAATGCTCTAAAACGCTTTACAACACACGTTAACGCGATTCCTTACCCGACGTGAAGCTTGCATAGGGTCAGTTTTCACCGCAGTTTCAAGCAGCGGGGTAGCTCAGTGATAGAGTGCTGGGCTGCCACGCAGAGGACCCGCGTTCGATTCCCGTTCTGTCATAGGTGTTTTTTATTTATTTAGTTTTTTTCTTATTTCGTGCGATATTGGTTACGGACACCGGCGGCGGCGGCGGCGGACAACTACCGCGCAGAAACGACCCTTGTCGTGATCTCATAACAGCTTTCGCTGTAATAAATGAATGTTTCGCAGGGATCGAACTAGGAGGCTCGCAACTGCATAAGGACTCTAACCAAACTCAAAGTAATTTCGAGCGCTTTTCAGCTGCTAGTCACCGATTCGTCGCACAAGAAACGTTCCTACGATGTATGAATAGTGTTTCTCGGAGGAAATTTCTTTCCGCCATCCACGGTAGATTCAGTGCAGGCTTTGGCGCACAGAAATAACCAACATGGTGGTAACCCACCTTGCATATGTAATACACTGTTCAAAAGCATTGGACCGCAGTGCACCGATCAAACGCCTGACAGGTCAAGGGGTGGACTTGAGAATGCGTAGTTTGCAAAATGGCTGTCCGGCGACACGTAGTGACAGTGGAGCGATCTTCTAGGAAATGATGGCTGACTTTGACGTCAGTGCTATAATAATAATAATAATAATAATAATAATAATAATAATAATAATAATAATAATAATAATAATAATAATAATAATAATAATAATAATAATAATAATAATAATAATAATAAATTAAAATACAATAAATTTAATTGGTGGGGTTTTACGAGCCCGCACTATGATATGATTGATTCATGCCGTAGCGGTGGGCTCCGGAAATTTTCGACCATCTGGTGTTGTTTAACGTGCACTGACATCACACAGTACACGCGCCTCCTGCACTTCGCCTGCATTGAACTGAGACTACCGCGGCAACGGTTTCGAACAGCCCCTTAGCCGCTTGATGTATAAACCATTCTGCTGATCTAGAATTAGAGTACTAACCTTTCCGTGTCCATCGCAAAAGTAGCGGCAGCTGCCGCGACTCTGAGATCTCTACTTTACTTTCTGGCGTTTTCGTCTCTCGTGTGCTTCTCTTCGTTTCGAACATAATCACCTCTGGAGTGGACGAAGTCCGCCTATACGCGGACCATATACCGCTATATAGAGACACCTCTCGACTTTTCCCGCGCTTTTGCTTCGTATCCGGCCCCTCTCGCGGTGTAACCTACACATGAGCCAGATGGGAGCGCAGGAGTGCGTTCCCGCAATATCTTCCCGAAGGCTAATAGCGGTTTCCTTTAGTCTCTGTCCGGCCGGGTATACATTTACGGCGTACCACAAAATGACCATGCCTTATTTTCTCCCCAAGGGGCTCTCTTTCTGCGAGTTCTTCCTTGCCGAGACTGCTGACCAGCTGCTCTCTTTCGCAGAGATTAGCCTCCTTCCGTCCTTGGCTCGTTCATGACTTCGGTCAGAAGCAGGGTTGCCGTTGGGTGGACATGAAAAGGCGCCAGAACTTACGCCAAAAGTAGCCAAAGTAGCCATGTCATTTGATATTATAGCCGAATTTCTAGCCAAATAGAACAGAAGTGGTATTATCAACAGAGTCTTTACTATTGATGAATAAATAAAACCATTTTGAATAAGCAAAACCACAAGTTTAGAAAAGAGCCATGGCGCCAACTGGAAATTTTCGTCGCCAACGGGGTCCAAAAGTAGCCAATTTGGCGCAAAGTAGCCACCAACGGCAACCCTGGTCAGAAGGCCGATATGGAGCCAGGTTTGAGGGAAACATCATCTGGGCGTCATACCTGCTCCTGATTTATTTTCCGTGCATATGTAAACATGAAAAAAAAAAAGAAGTTAGCGAAGCTTGCACTTAGTCCTCTGCTCCTTGAAAAATTACGAATACTAAATATAGATGAAAGAATTCTTAACTGGATCGAGAATTACCTGTCAAAACTTCGCCAATGTGTTGTCTTGAATGGCATTAGGCTAAGTCGGATTTTCTTGAGGTCACATCAGGCGTCCCACAGGGATCTGTGTTGGGGCCTCTGCTCTTTATAATTTTTATTAATGACAATAACGTAAGCATCAGCTCAAATATACGGCTCTTTGCTGATGATTGTGTTATCTACGGAAAAATTCAGAATGTACAAGATGTCCTTGAATTGCAGGCTGATCTTGAACTTATTCATCAATGGTGTCTCAAGTGGCAAATGAATTTAAAAGCAGATAAGTGAGTCCATGTGTGTTTCACAAACAAGAAAACAATAACTGATACAAAGTATCATTTAAGAGGAAATAAATTAGACAAAAAATGGAGGTACCGCGCTAAAGAACACGGCAACGAGATTGACTTTCAGTGACTACCTGGTCACTGCGGGATCAGTGGCAATGTTTCTGCAGACAACGCGGCTCGTACATCGCATGAACAAGAGACTACCGTTCCAATTCCTCTTTCTAGGACAGACGCTGCTAAGCAGCTTCGTGACCTGGCTCATAGTCTGTGCTTGGAGGAGTGGAACACGCCAAGCATAAGACACACTCGACCAAATCAACCCAACGCTGGAACTCCGACCTCCAGCCGGACTTCGTCGGCGTGAAGCCTCACTTCTTTGTCGGCTTTGGTTGGGGGGTGGCCTTTACGAAAGCTTACATGACATTAATTGGAGTGACCGACAGTTCGACATGCGAGGTCTGCGGCACCGAGGAAGACATCGATCATCTATTATGCCACTGCTCCCGATTTGCCTCTGAAAGACGAACGCTTTCTGATGTAATGCGACGACTGGACGATTCGCTGCTCTCCGTGCAGATTTTGCTGGAGCGCCGTCCCCATCGCTCGACAGCCAACAAGGCAGTTAAAGCGCTATTGGGCTTCTTAATGACCACGGGCCTTTGTGAACGTCTGTAACTATTGCGCATTGCCAACGCCACATAAGTGTCAGCGTACTTGTTGATCATTTCCTTTTTTTTTCTTCTTCTTCTTGTGCTCCTTTCTCTCTGTCTCTCCCATCTTTCTACTCCCCTTTCCCTTTTCCCCCCAGTGTAGGGTAGCCAACCGGACTGCTGTCTGGTTAACTTCCTAGCTTCTCCCTTTTGCATTCCTTCCAACCGTCGCATGATTCTTGTTGGAATGCGCATGTGGATTATGTGGCTTCCAAAGCCGCGGTACCATTGAATTATATTCAAAGGAATCGGAGACCTGCAGATTCTCACCTTAGAAGCACGGCTTACCTCACTTGTATTCGACCAATTTTAGAATATGCTTGTACTTTTTGGGACCCATCACAGGTAGGTTTGGTTAATAAATGAGAGAAAATTCAAAACAGAGCAGCCAGGTTTGTCCTGGGTCGGTATGGAAAAAATCACGGTTGTACCGAAATGAAAAAGGTGTTAAACTGGGAGTCACTGTCGTCCCGTTGCAAAAAGTTGCGTTTCAAGCTGTTATATCAGATATTTAATTTTAAAAAAACGGGAATTGACTGAGACATTTACTTAAAACAGCCATATTATATATCTCAACGCATAGATGACAAATGCAAAGTAAGGCCATGCTGGGTCAGGACAAACCTGTACGCAAATTCCTTTTTTTTGTGAAAACTATTAACCAATGGAATTGTCAAATGACGGATCAAGTGTGCAGTATTAATGAAGACGTATTTTTTTCAAGCTTGTAACCTCCCTGCTGTAACGACTTTGGGCAAAGCGGGGATATCAATGAATAAAGAATAAAGCCTCGAAACAGTGAAACTGGCCGATTCTGAAGGCTAATCTGGTTGCTTCTAGATTGCTTCTAGGCCTTAGCTACGTGATGCAGGTTGTTTCTGGGTTGCTTCTAGGTCGTAGGTCGTGTGTTTTAGGTTCTAGGTTCTAGGTCGTAGCATGGTGTCGCTACGAACTGGCAGCTATAAGAAAGCCTGGGAATGATACAATTGTTCGAGTCGAAATTACGCCGAAAGCACAATTCATGAAGGCTGTAAATTGAAACGGAGCAGTTGGCCGTATTTACAACGTCGAAACGCATCTTGTTTGATGCGTGTACACAAGCTGGCCTTTTCTCTCACGCTTACTTTTTGTGCGGGCAAATCGGGGCATGTATATCGCTGGCAGCAGTGAGTGATAGTGATGTGAACGCAACCTTTCTGGTGAAAGCACAAGACGTGCAAACGGCCCCCAACACAAGATAAGTGCACACGGGGCGACTACGCCTCGCAGGGCAAAGTACGCGTTGACGAGCGGGGCGTCGAGTGCGGCCTTCGCGCCATCTCGCTGGTAATGTAGAGAACAGGACGATATTTCCCCGAGATCGGCGCACCGCCAGGGGTAAATGGTGTATATAAATAGCTCGCCGTTAGCAGGCTGAAGGACGTGTGCTGTCGTGGCCAAGCGGTTAACGCCGCCCGCTGCGGAGTGAGGGACCGCCAGTTCGATTCTGTATGTCGGAAAAAAATTTGCAGAATTATTTTTCTATGCGGCTTTATATAGATGGGACATGACGGCCACGGCGAAAACCGGCCTAGACAGTGCATATGATTGCTATCGCAATACTAAAACAATTAGTTCAAAATCTGGCTATGGAAGCAGAACTACAGTTTCCACAATAAGGGATTTCAGAGCGAACAAATCGCTTGTTTTTCTTCATTCTTTCTGCGTTGACGCCACTTTCTCGCATGGCAGGCTTAAGAGTAAAGTATCAGGTGTCTGCGGCGAATAGCGGCTTTCCTGTCGAACAGAAAAGCTGTTGCGCCAGGAAAGACGGGAGCAGAACAGGCGACACTAACATGTAGTGTAGAAAAGAACAGAAAACAATAAAATAAAATTTTTTGTCGTAGTCACCCAGCCGTCTAAAGGACGCAAACAGACAAGCAAGCCTGTACCCGAAGACGAGGCCTAAATCTCTGGCGATTTGGCTCGCTTCGGAGGATTGCCAGGGATCAGGCGTCAGAGGTGGTTTGGCCTGGCACGCAAGCGTGAAAGGCTGACGGCTTACCGTTCCTTGTCTTACTTGTTTTCTTTTTTCTTCTCTTTGTCTATACCATTTCTTTCAGTTTCCTCACCCTAATCCAGCTCAGAACAAAGGTGCGTCTACTTGGTTAGCTTTATTTTTCATTGCAAGTGCGAGTACCCGAACAACAGTTTCTACTGCTGTTGTTTTCGTCTCCAAGAGATGGGCTATCACCACACCAAACCGACAAGAACAAAGAGGGTAAAGCAGGAAGCCAGCGTTCCAGTAACACACCGCGTTCGATTGCGATCCCCTAATGCAATCTTTAGCCAAGTCCGACTGTCAGCAAATGTACCACGCAAACGGGAAATAATGAGGTGTGGGCCTCTCGCCTATGCTAGCAAAGTTTACCATGTTGATCACTCCCGCTTCGCGTTAGGAATGAAAGGGCGCAGTCTATCGGTGCTATATAGAATATTTTTTTCATCATTTTTCATCCAGGAGTCTGCGGTAATCAGCGTCACATAGCCACCAGACTTCAGAAGAGACACAAAAGAAATGCATGTAAATCTAACCAGACATTCAGAGTAGGAAAAGCCACGCAGCCGGAGGGAAGGGGCGACATCTGAATACGCTTGACTTGTTCATAAGAAGTAGTGTTTCAGATCTCACGGAAAGCTCGAAGATATCGAAGAAATAATCTTGGTTGGGGGTCAGTAACGAGATAAAGCGTTTCCAGGATTCTTCAGGGTGTGATAACAGTGATAAACGTAGCCAATCAGGGACTAAGACCACCGAACGACGAGACGTCCCACCGAACCTTGTTGAAGTAACAGATCGAGAAATCGTACTTCTAGAAAAGAAGTCGCAGACACAGCCGAAAGAAAACAGTGATCACAAGAAACGCCATTGGTCGTGTTCACGAAGATACAGCCACAGAATACGCTAGCATCCTTGCTTCTTTTTTATTTATTGAAGTTTTACCTTCATTTCTATTTATTACGAAGGTTGTTTTCTTTCTGTTTTTGTTTTTTTCCTTGCGCAGTTGTTTTGTCAGCAGGAGAACTGCGTACAATTAAATTCCGTGTTTATAAACGATCAGTGAGCATTAGAGAAAATATGGTAATACTCAATGGAGGCACAATACAGTGAATTAATAAAGGCAACGTGTGAATAAACGCAGCTCTGGTTTTCCTTGTGTTTGAAATTACGTGAATGTGATTTGCTAACGCACAGTCTTTATATCCTATAGTATATCGAGATAACGAATGAGACCTGCACACATTCTTTTACCTATTAGCTGGAAGTTCTTTCACAGTAAAAAAGGCCTTCAACTTCCTGCCATAATGGAAGGCTAGCGTACTATTACTGTTACACTAAACCAAAAGACCTACCGATGGCGCGGCTGGTTATAATGAATAAGTGATAAAGATAAACACCAAACAGACAAAAAGAACATTCTTTTTTTTTTTTGCACTCCTGAAGCCGTAGTTCGTTTCTATCTTCGATATTTTGCTCACTATAGTTGGCTGTAAACAATTTTTACATTAGGCTGAAAGCAATTTTCTTTGTACTGCACCCGGCGGTCACTTATAGTTGGCGAGGGGGTTCCAGCCAACTTCTTGGACGAAGGACAGAAAGACAGACGTCACACAGGAGGAGTTAATGTGTTTGTTAAATTCCTTGCCGTGACACAAGATTACACCCCATTTACATTTCCAAGTATCATCCAGTCATCTCAACGCTCCGCTGTCGTCAACGAGGGTGTGGAGCTCAGTTTCACAGCTCAGACAAAAACAGGGATGGCGATGAAGTACACAGACTACGAACTAACATAATAATTGTCGGGGTTTACGTCCCAAACCGAGGGTTAATTGGTGTATTCATGTGGGAGGTAGTGGCCAAGTACTGCACCAGGGTGGCCAATCCTGCTCTGGTGAGGGAGTGCATTGCTGGCGGTGGTCGCCAGTGAGGCTGCACCCCAGGCCTTTTTACACAATTCCATCATCACGCGGATTTTTTTCTTCACGCTTCTCAACAACAGACCATATTCATACTATCAATCAGGTGATAGAGAAATGCTCGGAATACAACCAACCCCTATACATAGCCTTCATAGATTACGAGAAGGCATTTGATTCGGTGGAGACATCAGCAGTCATTCAGGCACTGCGGAACCAGGGCATCGACGAAGCCTATATAAACATAATGGAAGAAATCTACAGCGGATCCACAGCCACTATAGTACTCCATAAAGAAAGCGACAGAATCCCAATAAAGAAGGGCGTACGGCAGGGAGACACGATCTCTCCAATGCTATTCACCGCGTGTTTACAGGAGGTTTTCAGGGCCTTGGATTGGGAAGAGTTAGGGATAAGAGTTAATGGAGAGTATCTCAGTAACCTGCGATTCGCTGATGACATTGCATTGATGAGTAACGCGGGAGACGAATTACAGCTTATGATTACTGAACTGGATACGGAAAGTAGAAGAGTAGGTTTGAAAATTAATATGCATAAAACTAAAGTAATGTGGAACAATCTTGGCACAGAACAGCGCTTTGCAATAGGTGGCGAGACACTGGAAGTTGTAAAGGAGTACGTCTACTTAGGACAGGTAGTAACCGCGGAGCCGAACCATGAGAGTGAAATAACTAGAAGAATAAGGATGGGATGGAGCACATTCGGCAAGCATTATCAAATCATGAATGGTAGTCTACCACTATCCCTCAAGAGGAAGGTATATAACAGCTGCATCTTACCGGTACTTACCTACGGAGCAGAAACCTGGAGACTTACAAAGAGGGTTCAACTTAAACTGAGGACGACGCAGCGAGCGATGGAAAGGAAAATAATAGATGTAACCTTAAGAGACAGGAAGAGAGCAGAGTGGGTCAGGGAACAAACGGGGGTTAAGGATATCATAGTTGAAATCAAGAAGAAGAAATGGATATGGGCCGGGCACGTAGCACGTCGGCAGGATAACCGCTGGTCATTAAGGGTAACTGACTGGATTCCAAGAGATGGCAAACGCGTCAGGGGGGAGACAGAAAATTAGGTGGGTAGATGAGATTAAGAAGTTTGCAGGTATAACGTGGCAGCAGAAAGCACAGGACCGGGTTGATTGGCGAAACATGGGAGAGGCCTTTGCCCTGCAGTGGGCGTAGACAGGCTGATGATGATGATGATGATGACGTCCCAAACCTACGATATGATTATGAGGGACGCGGTAGTGGAGGGCTCCGTAATATAAGTTCACGGGTCTCTATCATTGCGCCTCCACTGAAATGTGACCGCCACAGCCGGGATTCAATCCCATGGCATTAAGTAAGATGGAAAACTGGGCGAGTTGGTGCAGATTCATCGTGGCTAACAGCGCGAAAAACACAGACGAAGATGAGAAGTGGACAGTGGACAGCGCTGTATCGTGTCCACTTCTCGTCTTCGTCTGTGTTTTTCGCGCTGTTAGCCACGATGAATCCCATGACCTTCGGGTCAGCAATTGAGTAACCACCAGACCCCCGTGGCCGGTGAGGTTAACAAATGAAGGTCGACTGTTACACATCTTGTAGATTTCCCTGTCACAACTGATATAAAAAGAAGGGTATATACACAAAATATGCAAGTTAGGGATTAACACCCCCCCCCCCCCCCCCTAAATTAAAATATTTACGCAGCTATTGAGAATGTCTCACTGACACGTCCCGCGCGAACCATTTGGCACGAGTTGAAGCTCTTTGTCCTCGAGATCATCATCAGCAGCAGCCAGACTACGCCCACTGCAGAGCAAAAAGCCCGATTTCGTGCTTGATACGGCCACTTTATTACCACAGACTTCTCATTCTCATCTGCCCACCTAACCTTCGGCTTGCCCCTCACACGCTTGCCTTCTCTTGGAATCCAGTCTGGTGGTATTCTTATCGACCAGCTGTTATCGAAAAGATAACCGAGAGACCAAAGGATGGTTTAGTGGTCTCGCGTGTGGTTCCCGCGCCATTTCTTTTCGCTTAGACAATGACTCGGGTGTGATCATCTCTGTGCCTTTGAATGTCAGCAACGTTTTATCAGACTGAAGTCTGCAGCACTGTTTTCAACAACACCAATACTCGGCCTCCTTAAAGGAGCCGTGTCCGTTACAGGGAGGAAACGCGACTGTGGCATGCGCCGTTAACAAATACCCATTTCTACTTTGTGTACAAACTGTAGCCATGCCAACGGGCAAACAGACTAAGGAAACGGTAATTGAGTATAATAACAACGACAGGTAAAGATCTGACTACCACTGCAGAAGCAGAATAGGAACATAAAAAGGGCACTTTCTTCCAAGAGCGACACAACAAAGTGACAAAAGGTCCTGTACGATGAATGTGAAGTTGTCATGACGTAGTTGCCCGCTTAAATGGCACGCCATCTGTTTCCAAGTGCTGCTGAAACGAATGGTTCACACGCCGGCATTGCGTTGGTGCACATTTGCGAACTCCTTTCTGAGCGTTTTCTATGCAGCACCATCTCTCTCAGCAAAGAACCGTTTCTCTTAGGCCTCAGTTTGGTTGTATACTTTATCTACCATTTTTTTCGTTGAAAACGTGCGCGCAGTTGCCGTATTGTTCTTGTACGCTTGCTTCACTATACTTCCCATCCTCTCTTTGTCCATCGTCTTTGTTCGATTCCATAGAAGAGTCACTTGCGTACTTCGTGTTGGGAAGCAAAAACGCTTTTTAAAGTACTGACCTGCGTGTTCTGAGTCGCCGATAATGGCTGGTTTCTGTAATAACTGGTTTACCAGTCACCAAAGAAACCAGTCAATAATGGCTGGTTTCTGTTGTGTCCTAATGTGAGGAACAAAATGCTCCAAACATCGCTTCCCTGCGAGGCCCTCGCACGTCATTTGTGGCTCTTCTTACTTCTTCTTACTTCTTACTTACTTCTGTTACGTTCCGTTTTTGCATTAGGAATACGGTATAGGACAATTATTAGAAGATTCCAGACTTCAGCATAAGTCTATCTGTAATGCAACTAATGCTGTCTTCTCACAGTCAGTGGGCCATTTTTACTTCTTTTACGTTTTCTCTTATACACAGGTGGGTGTAATGTAATCTTCTACACGAGCATCCAAACAGATCTGCGAGACTTTGCTTTTCCTGCCCTGTTGAAGAAGCTACTTGTTGGCGTGCGTGACAACTACCGTTGGGACTGACAATGAATATCGCATGAGAGCCGTATGAAACAATCTTCCTCTAATAAAGAAACTATGAATTTTCAGAAAATTTCAGAAAATTTCATCGAGCCAATGTCGCAAAAATCTGAAAAATACATTAGGAATTTCTGACGTCACGCGCGCAGATAACGGCGCCAAATTTAAAAATAAAACTTCAACCTTCATTTTCTCCGCTAATAATGAACTTATGAGAGTGAAACATATGGCATTAGAGTTCTCATAGTGCACTTTGTCAATCTAAGCCAAGTCATTGTTTCGCTTTAGTGTCCATTTAAGGCCAAACTCCACATGCATGAAACTGCACGCGACAGCGACACGCGACGCGACGTAGATCACCTTCACGCAAGCGATCGTTTGCATTGGCAAACCCAACTCATGGGACGGCTTCGGTGAGCGATCTCGACTGTTGCCAACATTAGCGCGTTCACTCGTCCCAAAATTGGCGCGCTAGCTGTCAGCGGTATGCAATGTGTAATACCATTTTTTGTTGCATACTGGTACATAAAATGTTTAACATTGTCTTGCGGTATTTTTTTTTTCGATTTCATCACTGCTGCTACGTGCCGTCAAGCCACGTCAAAGACGACGCGGGACTTGTAGTTCCTGCCTCTGAGGTCCGATAACGCAAGTTTGCTTTCAACGACGTCAACGTTGCGCTAGTCGCCATTCGCCATGTTGATGAACGTTGTTCTTGGTGCTCGTCGTTAAGCAAGTGGCGACAACCAGTAGTACGTCACTGATACATCCTGTTCCGGTGTGTTGCTATTGGCTGTTTAAGCACAGCACTTCCGGGAGACAGGCGACGGATTCCAAATCTGAAAAACCGAGTGATCGCGCGATATCGACCACGTGACACGTCGCGCGAACGGCCCGTTTGGTCGCTTGTAGGATCGCTCGTCGCTGTCGCGTGCATTCCCGCGCATATGGGACCTGACCTTCAGACCGAGACGTCCCGTCAGAATTGGACGAGCCATTTGCTTTGTCGAGTCTCATTCCGTGCTTCGCGAGCTTCCTCTGGCGTTGCATGCCTTTCAAGCCTACCACACAGTCCACTAGACCTCGGCTCAGCATCTTCCATTGCGTGCCCTTTCTTCGTCAGCAGGCCGAGTCACGCGAACCTCGCTTATTCTTTTGTAATCTCCAAGTATCCGGCGCCGCTCCGCAGAAGCTGTCATGACATCTGGATGCGCCAGAGTATAATCTTCTTTATGTTC
Organism: Rhipicephalus appendiculatus; assembly: GCA_030522465.1. Lineage (NCBI taxonomy): Eukaryota > Metazoa > Arthropoda > Arachnida > Ixodida > Ixodidae > Rhipicephalus > Rhipicephalus appendiculatus. The sequence goes on along the minus strand of JALIZH010033007.1, from coordinate 3,559,257 downwards.
TTTATCACATCGGTTTTAAGCTTTCGAAAAGACGAAGTGAGAGTCACGTGAACACCGCACTTCTTTTTGCTAGTCACGCTAACACCGCAAAAACGAAGTGACCGCACAGTCTTCGCGCCTTCGTTTTATGTAATTCATGTGCTGTTTCGTATTATGCCCGCCGGCTTTACGCCACCTTTACTCTTCGCCTTATGCATATAAGGCTTTCGCCTTAATTAGCTTTTGCAGGAGATCTCACTCGCCTGAGAGCCCCTCCTCGTGCTTGGAGGCGCCTTTCTTACGACGCCCACGCACAAGGTGCTGAGCGACGCTTGAAGTGGTGCCCCAGTGTGATGATTATACTTTCGGGAGCTTCTCCGTGCGGCAAGGCTATAGTATTCTCCAAGTGAGATTTGCGGACACACGTGGGGGAAAGAGACCACTGACGTTTCTCCTAACCTAACCTATAGTAACGCGGACCTTACCGGAAGTGGGTAGCCTATACAGCCACGTAACAACCGCCCTACGTTCCCGCAAACAGCTCTCACCTCGTTTACATCTTTCATCGCTGAATACATCGCGGCGTTTAAGCGTGGACAACGTCTGAAAGCTTAATGACGCTCGTCTCGTGCTGGGCTCACGCCTGCCTCGCCTCGCTCGGGAAACTCCTAACAGCCTTCTTCCGCCGGCGGCCCTTTTAGCACCGTTACCTGCATAAGGATGCAAATGGGCAGAATAAGCAACATTCCGTTTTCTTTCTTCCTTTGTCGGCGCGTACTGCAAGAAAGCGCTGCACTAGCCTCGTATGCCTATACGCTCATGGGCGTTGGTATAAGTATGTGGCGTGCTCGGCGCTCATTTGGCGAGATCCGTGTAGTAAGCCACGCTTTATATATACGGGCCGACCATTGCCCGTGGGCCAGTCGGCGTCGCCTCTGCTCATGGCAGCAGCATTTACCACGCTGGCAGAAAAGGTGCCTCGCTTCTCTTTATTTGTTTATTCCATTAAGTTCTTAAGCTAATCTTGTTAATAGTTACAGATTTCGGTGGTGGCGGCGGCGGCATTGTACACAAAAAAAAAATGCCCCTGTCCCCAAAGGGAATCGTGAGGAAATGCGAATGCATTTCTTGCGCCGACACCGACTTCTGCCATCGCCTTGAGAGGCGCCCAGCCAGCGAACGGTCGAGAGTGAGGCGCCAGCGAACGGGAGAGTGGGGCGCAAGGAGGAGAGAGAGCGAACGGCGAGAGAAGGAGCGGCGAAGCACTGCACCTACCCTCTCCTACACTCTCTCGCACTACGTGCTCCGGTTGCTAGGGGCGAGGATAAGCGCGCGCGCCCGCAGCTGTTGCTATGGGAGAGTGAGAGCGGAGAGATAACACCTGCCGGCGCGCGGACAACGCCGGACAACACCGGATGCCTGACATAGCCCGACTAAGAAATGCATTCGCATTTAAAAACCCGGTGTCGGCGAGTGCAGAAATGCCGATCTCGAAGGTGCACCGGTCACCTGCGTACTACATCCGCCGTTTTCCCAATAATTGACGCTCTATCGTAGGCTTTTCAGCAATCAGCCGTTTATGATATGTCATTCTGGTCTTTTATCAAGGTGGCTTCTTATTTCACGTCGCCACATTTTATTGTTGCCTGCATATGAAAGTCTGACTGTCGTTGAGACCTGTAGCAACAGAAATGTTGCGCTGCTAAGCCCGAGGGTGGAGGTCAGGGCTTAAAGTCTCCCCATCATTGGAGGGGGGGCCCTCGAAGGGCGGCGACATACATACCTCCATATATATATATATATATATATATATATATATACTGTATTAAGCAAACTGTCTCTAGCACTGAATAAATGCTTAAGAATGTTATACAAATAAATATATTACTGTTATAATTTCTCCGTACACATCACTCACTAATGCCAAAAAAAAAATCCACTCTAGCGCTTGTCAAATGGGTGCACCAGTGCTACAGCTGATCTGCGAAGGGGGGGCCGAGCCCCTCCTTAAAAAATGGAAGGGGGCCGGGCCCCCCTGGGCCCCCCCCTGACTTTAAGGCCTGGTGAAGGTCCAACCCCGGCATCGATGCAGGAAAAAAGTTAAGGAGGAAGCAGTGCGCAATACAAAAGAAGAAAAGAAAGAAAGTAGTCTTCTATTTTCAATTAATCGTCATAGGAGCTCTACATCACAGTGTCCATTCAAAATGAAATAATCTTAAGATTTATTTTTCGCAATTATCTTCGTTCTGCGCATCAATTCTCATGCCTTACTTCACTCCACAAATATTCTTTCTTCCCCTTATTGGAGCCTTCTAAATTGTATGTTTTAGCTGAACACGAAAGAGTGCTTCTGAAACCCTAATTTACTTCTAGTGCAACAAATGCTGCGCATTAAAACTCTCGTTGCTGGGCGAGTCGGTGCTTCAATTGAAAGGTAAATAGGTAAGCTCAAATTGTAGACAAAGGAGCAGTAAGAAAAAAATCCCCACCATATCCCCGAAGTGATCGATGTTGGAGGAGCTTGCGCGGAGATAATCGGGTAAACCGTGAATCCTCCGTACAATTCCTCTACTGTCATATAAAGACGTGACACGTTGTTATAGTCATATACATATTATATACACAACATTTATTATTTTACATTCGATGCACTATATACACAATTTACTCATGTGTGACTCATGACGTTGAGTGCGATGACAGTCTGCAAAGGATCTTCGAGGTCCGTAACTTCAGGCGCCGGCTCGATCTCATCATATGCGTCCCGCACGATCTCGTCCTAAATATATGCGTCCCGCACTGTTTATGTTCTCCTTACATATGTGTTCGCATGTCTGGTGCTTGCCGACATTATATTCTTAATTATTATTTTTTTTGTCATACTGAGCTCGCTAGGCTGATTGCGATATAGCTGGCCCAAGGAAGCTTCGCCATACCATTCAGATCAGATCAAATAACTTTATTCAGTGCCCTGCAAATTGGTGGCATGGACCTGGATCCCGCCTAGACTTCGGCCAGAAGTTGATGACCCTTGGCGGCTTCCTAGACTCGCTGGACGGCGCAGAGTTGGCGCTTCAGGTCCGAGCTATTCGATATTTAAAGGAAAGGTGAAAACATGGTTCACCCAGAAACTTGCGAAGTAAATGGAGCTAGAGGTCTTGTTTATTTACTCCAATGGGAAAAAAAATTGCTCATGCAAGTATGCCTATTTTCATCTACGCCCCTCCCCAAATGCTCGAAGCCTGAAGCTATATAATTAAAGCTACCTGTTGACTTTTCACCTCCGCGTACTGCTGTCCTTACGATGCTTCCACCTGATCCTTCAGCGCATCGATTAACCTTTGCTTTACGCGGACAGAGAAAAAAGTGCGGGAGGATTATATATCAAAGCTGATTTCCCATCCTCCCCATCGTGCAGCTTGGCTTCAGAGACAAAATCGATCAGGCTGACACGGTGCTCCGCTGTGCTCGGCGCCGACGAGCTTCGATTGAAGACCAGGCCGCCACACGACTACTTCTGGCGGCCGACCTTTCTCCACGCTCGGCCAAGCCGCACAAAGACTAAGGTGTGGGCTGGACAGGCATGCAGCAGAGACACCGTCACCCCTACCAATGCAGCCACAGAGACAGCGACGATATTGTGATTCTTTCTTTTCATCTATCTTTCCTTCCTTCCTTCCTTCCTTCCTTCCTTCCTTCCTTCCTTCCTTCCTTCCTTCCTTCCTTCCTTCCTTCCTTCCTTCCTTCCTTCCTTCCTTCTTTCTTTCCTTCTTTCTTTCTTTGTCTCTTGTTCATTTTTCTGACGCCCTGCGTATTTCTGACGTCCTTCAGAAGTTAATGTAGCACGTCTTCCACCATCACTGCCCGGAGTTTTTTTTCGGGCCTAGGTATTAGAGTAGCGCTGCCTGCATTAGGCCGCATTTGATCCCTTTTGGGAGTGAAGGGCACGACGGTTAACACTTGTCCGACATTGAGTGCGTCCCCATGAGACATCTGAGCGACAAGAAAAAAATAACAATGCGGTGTTCCTCTCGTCGTATCCCATTAGAGAACTGCCTTAAGGCATCCTCGATGACCTCATATAGAGCCACTCAACTTAAGAAAGTAAAAATTACACAGAGCAAATAAGTACATATCCTTTCTTGCGTCTAAACTGCATAGGTATTCTTGTGTATGTCTGCTGCTTAACGATGAGAGTTTCTCAGCTTTATTACTTTATTATGTTTACTTCATTAAATCTTGAACCTTTCTCGAATAGACCAAAGACGAGGCTCACCTGCTTGACAATGATGGTGATGTTTGTCAGTTACATTATTCGAATATTGTCACGAATATAATTACATTCACTTCGTTTCCAGCCTGACGACTCTCGCATGCCGTTTAAGAAGACATGACAACTCATGAAGCCAGCAGTCGAAGCAGTAGGAGGCGGAGAAATACCATTGGTCCATTTAAGAGCCGCTCTACGCTGGCGAGAAGGAGTCACGTGCTCAAGCGAATTACGTAACTGCGTCTTCGCCGAATCGAATCACCGTGCACACCGCAATGCATCGTCCACAGAGTTTCCTACAATATTGCAGCGAAAGCCTCGGCCGTGCTAAGATTACCCTTGTCCTTCAGTTTATTGACTTGAATGAGATGCTGGCAAAAGCTGCAAATTTACGGCAACTTCATTCGTAATAAGAACGAGAGGATGTCAGAAACACGGGGCATCAATGTCACTCAAGTCTATAAGGTGTGAAGTCATGAAAAGAAAATGGGAAAAATGACTAAGGTAAATTTCGGCACGCTAAATTTGATGTGCGTGAGCTGCTTCGTGTCACTTCACATCTCCAGAAGATGGCTAAAAAAAACAAAGAAATTTATTTGATTTTATTAACTGTCGAATACGGTGGTATAATAATACTTCCCTTATTATATATCAGCTGGATAAAAAAGAGCCCGCAATTAGTGCGTTCTTGAAAATAGCCCAGTGGGATGTCATTTTTATAATTACGTGAGTACTTGTCGAGTTATCAGAACAATTGTTGCTAATTAGTTAGACCTCACCTCTAAAAAAATTAGTTGTGGCTAATAATATATATATATATATATATATATATATATATATATATATATATATATATATATATATATATATATATATATATATATATATATATATATATATATATCGCGTTTAGCAATCTGCAATACCTCTAAGGCCACTCTCCCTGGAAACAAAAGTACAACATAAACGACAACGTTATCAAGAAGTCTGCGCTAGTTCTGCTATTCCCATTTTATCGGTTAACGTTGCAAATTTTATGAGGAAACGCGATGGTACGGGCTTGCATGCAGCTGAGAAATTTTAGTCCATTGCGCTTCACAGTACTTCACACTAACCTCAAACACATGGCGTGAATTAGCGAGCAAACTTCTTTTTCGATTCATCACATTCCGAGTGCTCTGTTGCTTAATACCACGGTAAGATTGCCTCAGAGCATCCAAACTGTCAATATTTCTGTTGTGAGATTATACTTATTTTTATACAGAGTCTTTTTTTTCCTTTGCTATACTAATGAGGAATGGAAAGACCTCGACGTACGCGAGCTTATAGCGCGGGTCACAACCCCAGAACAGTCTCGTGGGGTTAAATTGCCGAGGCTTACGATCAGTGTTTGCCTTTCCGATCAAGTGCACACTGACAGTGGCAATAAGATTAATGGATAACACAAGATTACGCTTCCACCTCCGTAATCTAGTGTCCTCAACCAATGTTCCTTTGCCCTCCTCCTTCTGACCCCCTGTCTGGTGTCCCTAAGAACGCTTTCTTCTTAGGGACAAGCCTTAAGGTCTGTTACACCCTTGTTGTCCTTAGTTTGGAGTTGACTCGACCATGTATGCCTTGCGGTTATTTGTTGCTGTGTCCATTTCTTCTCCTGAACAATCACTGCACACTCAAGCATTGCGAACAAAAAGTAAGGAAATGTTGCGACACTATATGAAAAAAAAAAGATTCCATTCTTTTGCGTATCCACACTTGATACGTACGACTCCTTGTAATGAGACGCATGAACTCTTTTCGGAAGTCTTTATGCTCTCGTCGGAGAGCTGTGGAACCTAAAAGAATTAACGTGCAAAGTAGAGTCATATATGGGTGAAGTCAGGAGTCACCGAAAAGATTAGCATATGATGATGATGATGATGATGGCGAAAACTATGTCCAGAGAAGACGCAGGGGAGATCCTGCGCCACTCGGCTAGTCCCAAGTAGGGACCGCCAAGCCGAGCTTGGCGGCCCGTTCGCGGGCTCTGGACGGCCAGGGTTTGGTAGATTGCTTTTATGCTCTTTTTTTAGAGCGCAAGCGTGAGGCCTATGAAATAATATGTGCTGTGGCGTTCAGTATGACCTGCAACACGGGAGCGAGTGGCCGGCTCGTTCAGCTCAAATATCGCTTGGGGCTCTCATTGGCCATCATCTGCACAACTAAACGCTGTTCGCTCACTTGCCTTCAAATGAGAGCAAACCGTTTAGTTTCGAAAATAAAGGCAAGTGAAAGCCTTGCGCAACCTTGAAGTGCGTACGTGTTGCATGCCAGAGTGTTATGGCGCATCTGATAAGGTTCTTCAAGAGTGATGTTGAGGGGAAAAAACGCGCTGAAATAGTTAAATTCATGTGCTTTGCTCTATAACCTGCAGTTACACAAAGAAGCAGAAAGCTGACAATTTGCGTTTTAGTAGAGGCAATTAGCTACAAATCATTATCATCGTCGTCAACCTACAGCAGAGCGAAAGCGTCTCCCACATTTCGCCAATCTGGGCGTTCTGCACCCACGTTATTCCCACAAACACGTTGATCTCATCTGCCCACCTTACTTTCCCTCTCCCTGTCGCGCGCATGCCTTCTCTTGGAATCCTGTCCGTTGCTCTCTCAATCACCAACGCTCACCGTGCCTTCACTCAACATTCCCCGCCCATGCCCATTTTCCCTCGATTTCGCTTGAGATGGGTTTCGGCTAGGGTGTCCTTCAGCTAAGATGTCCTTCGACAAAAAGCTGCAAATTCTGACGCTCTTCTAGGTGTCTTGGAGAGAGCGACTCCACCTAATGAAGTAAGCACGATAGATGCTTTGTTTTTTTGAAGTCTCGCTAGACGGTTACAGAAGATGGGCAACAAAACTTGGTCAGACGGACATTTGCAACTCATTAACTTTAATAGCATCAAAGCTATAGCGGCAAAGAAACAAAAGCTTGGGATTAGCTACAACGTTGGGAAGTCAACATAGACAGCTAAATTATTTATGACCAAAACAAATGGAGGGTACCATGTTTTCTGTGCTCACTTGTTTCATTCAGACTGCCATTATGTATGTCTTGCTGAGAGGAATAAATTCCGCGTTTGTGCAAACACCGAGGGAGTATTCATGAGCCTTCCTAGCCGCTGGAAACACTGAAGTAATGATACCTAGGGATTTAAATAAGTGTCAGCTTATTTCTGTTACTCTCATTCTGACGCTGATGTTATTCATCAGACCTGTAAAACGAATCACACTGACGTCTTTTTCTTAAGGCGCACTTGCATCGCAAGGCGTCGAACTAAGCTCTCGGAAAAATGTGAGACACCAATTTGGAAATTCGTTCAGTGTTTACCGCCTGTTCCTCACATTTTTACTGGCTAAAATGACAGCGCAATATTTACTCTTCCATGATCTAAACGAGATACAGTCAACAAGAGTCAAAAGAATGTGGAACGTTCCGGTATTGTAATACGGAGCGGTAGCTAACCTAGCTTATGCTAGGATCCTGTTACTGCTTCGTAAATTTGTACTGACTAAAGTTGTTCGGCTGTTCACTTTCGATAATTGATTCTTTCGGAACCTGATGCGAGGCATGGTATAACAGTAAATAATGACGCCTGTGAAGCACTCTGTGTTATTGCGATCTCAAATTTCTCTAGCTCCGTGGCATTCTTCCTATGGGCAAATCTTTTGCTTTTTTCAGCTCAGAACGTTTCCGCAAAAGCACCTTAGAGCATTCCTGAAGTAAAACTAACAGCCCAAATCACACAAGATGCCCCACATAGAAAAGACACGACATACACGAGCCCTGTCTGTATTCTTTGGTTTGTTATACACGCGCAAGATCGAGACATGCTGAATACCAAAGTTTTGGCACATCGCGCAGCAAAAATCTTCCGTTCCGATGAACAGGAATAGAGAAATTCAGGGCAAGACGCAATAGGGCTCGTCTAAATAACAAACGAAGAAGCTACACTCTCATATATGCGCGGAAATCACGGTTGGCTAAGTGCGCTTAGCGAAATCTAGATAAAATGTGCCGCACAAGGCAAAGCCTTTACAAAGGCGAGTAGAACGAGGAATAGACAAGCCTCTCTTTGCAGTTTCCGCTGCTGTCACACTACATGTTTAGATTCATTTACCTCAGACAAGTAATGTCGTTGCGTACATACATGGAGCTGACAACGCTTGTTCGTTTCCTACTGTCAAACCCTTGATTTTCCTTGACAACACCAATAGGGTGGGTAGAACAGCTGATTCTTGTATTCTAAAAGGCGAGTTGTTAAGTATTCTAGAACATCCTCCTGTTATTGCGCATTGCACTTTATATTTTTAGCGAAAAATGCGGTTAAACTAAGGTTGTTGAGCGATAGCATGCAAACTAGGGTTGTTGAGCGATAGCATGTGTCCGGGGTGTTGGCGCCCCCCACTCGGCAAGCAGCGACACGCTGTCATTTAAGTCCTCTGGCTGAAACAGCCATTTTATTTGATTACAGCTTTCTTTTTCAAGCAGAGAATATGAAAAAAAAAGGGTTTTCAGGCGATAGAATGTGTGCGGCCGAAAAAAGGTAACGAGCTTGGAAGAGACGGCCCCGTGAATCGTTTCAAGCATTTTTCTTAAACAATGAAGACCAAAAGTATCGAGAATCTGAAACTTTTCGTGGAGGCTTAGAAGCGAAATGGTTTTGGTCAAGGTCGATATCTGCTTTTGAAGCGGCGGCGAAATTGTGAATGGCTAAGACGCGTTATTGATCGCAGTAATGACCAAGTTGTCCCGGTTTTTCATCGATCACAACTCTTCCGCTTATGCACAATATAAGAATTCTAGAGAAAACGGCATCAATATTTCTGAGCACCGCTTAAATTTAGAAGAATGACGATCAGTACGAAGCAGATCCCACTGCTATTTCTGCCTCTTTCTCTATTTCTGCAAAAAGTGGCATTTTTGGCGTTAACATTGATTGTTGAAATGCACCGGGTGTTGGAATTCTGTCTTGCTAGGTACATTCCCAAAGGATGTAATCGATAGGTTGAAGATGCCGTATTAGACGAAGCAGTTCGATTCGTCTGTGTTAATATATTTCGAAGCTTCAATCGTTCGACTGCTGCACATTACGGGACTCTTACATTAAACATTGCGGCTATCATATTGAGGAGACAAATGTCAGAACATTATAGCACAGTTAGCCTCGCAGCTACACACTTAAATTAGGCAGGCAGAGTCAGTGAAATTTTGAAAGCACTGTCGCGCCCAGGGGAAAGGGGGGTTAAACGCTTCCCCTCCCTGCGCTGGATTAAATGCCATGGTTCGCGAAAGTCTTTCAATTATCGGTTACGTCCATTCAGAGATCTTAGTTGGTGTTTACCGCCTTGTGTTCCTCTCTTCATTTGTAGTTGACCAGTCGTGAGTAGTGGGATGGGGAAGACACGTTTTTGCCTGCGGACGACTTCTTTTTTAATGGACTATAGTGGGGAGTAGTAGAGCTTGCTCAATTTCTGTAGCATAAACGCGCGAAGGAATTTTTGCATTCATAGGACGGACGAATTTTGCTTTTACCTTTCCATACACGGCTTCACTGTAACACTCTCCGTAACATATTTTTGATGATAGTTTAGGTATCTGTTCAAGTACCACTCCGCGAAACAATATTAAAGAATAGGAGAGAGTGAGAGGTTAAAGGAAACGAAATGGCAATCATTACAAATACCCCGTTTTCCACCAGACATTGAAAAGACGATAAAATGAAGAGTACCCAAGCCACCTATTCTTGTGGCTATGATATGACTTATGATATGAGTTATGACATGACTAAACTGATAGGACAATGACGAAATCAAGCGTACCCAATTACAAAGAAACCAATTAGGTGGCGGCAAAGTGAGCCCTGAGTGACCGAAAGAGAATGGCCGCAGCCAACGAGGGGCCTTTCTGAAGACGGCAAAACAAAAATCCTTCTCAAAACGGAGCCTTCTGTCGATTGCTCGCTTTTGAGAATTAGTGGAACCCCACTAAGAAGATTTTAGTGCATTTCCAAACCCTCCTAATGAATTTATCCTTTATTTATCAGGTCGTACGTTGGAGAAAAGCGCCGCACAAATGGCCAATATAGATAGAGTGACCGAATAAAATACCCTTGTCCATGGCACGTACATTATAGCAAAACCTCAGTATAATGAGGCCCAAGAGCTGCTACTCCTGAACTTCTATGCGATATAGTACATGAAGAGAATATTCATAAACCTTTTTTTTCTTTTTCTTCATTTCCTTTCACTAATTCATTATTGCTTCACTCATCTGGCTGCTGCTGTGCTAAAGAAGAAACAAGCGTTGTTTGGCGAAATTACGTAAAACACGCCTTTGTGAATACATACACCTGAAATGCGTCCCTGCCGGCGGCAAGTTATGTTTTCGTCTACTTTATCTTTTCACATCATCTCAGTTACTACAAAACACTTAAAATAGTACAATTGACATTCCGTATACCTTCATTGGCTTCATTATCTGCTGGTTTTCATTAAGGCTGTGTAAAGAAAACGAGCCCTCAAAATTTATTTCTTTCAGTCATTCATAGCCAGGTTCTCGTTCCGACAGATTTGACGCCTTCAGGTAGTATGCGAAGGCTTATTGGTCAGCTGTCCACTCGTCGAAGGATCACGTGCTACGTGACGTCAACTAGCAACAGAAAAAGTGTTCCACACTCGCCGTCATGGCTTCGAGCGGCGCTGACCAACACTGCCTACTTCGCATGCACATAAACACCCGATAAAGTGGACCAGGAGACGACCGCCGCCGAAGCTCAATTGGTAAGATATCGTGCGTAATCAGAATGTTGTAGATTCGGTGGCTTCCAGCGGCAAGTTGTGTCGTACACTTTACTTTCTTCACACCTATATCCCAATTACTACAAGGTACTCAAAGCAGTACAATTAACGTCCCCTATACCTTCATTGGCTTCGCTATCTGCTGATTGCCATTAAGGTTGTGTCACAAAGAAACGAGGCGTCAAAGTTCTTTTGTTCGTAGGCTAGTACAGTGCAACTTTTGTGGCCATTTCTCAGTTGCATGTAGCCTGCTTACCACTCTCGATATTCTCAGCTTACGTACGTAACACAAGGTTGCGTAGACACGCAACCTTGTGTTACAGCCACCCTGCGTCTGACGAGGTTATATTTTCCCCGATTTTCCCGCCAGCTTTGTACCTCGATGCCCTTTCAGGCCTGCAAGCCATGCGATCACTCAGTGTTTATACGCGACATCGCCTGTGAATGCCCTCGCGTCTGTGTCTACACGGTGCGTCATGCATTGAGGTTTCTTTTTCGCTTTCTCTTTGCAGTGTTCTCACGGACTAATAGTGCGTCCGTTTTTTTTTTTTTTTTCGCTTGCGCATTTCCACTTGGCGCATTCTCTTCCTTGATCCAATCGGCCATCACGGCAAAACAACATCCGGCACAGTGCAAACAATGACCATCCTGCCCGGAACGTGAGGCCCATAAATCACAGAGTATAAGCCACTTCCCTCCCGGCTGGCAAGTATTGCAGACATGTGTACTTTTGGTGGTCGTTTCATGGACCCATCGGAGGTTTATGGAGGTAGTGGTGTTTGTCATAGCGCTTACTTCCGTTTGTACTTGTCTCTTTTTTTTTCAGACAGTGCTTTCGGCATACAGGTAAACAGCTTTCCAAGAATACTTTGATATAGTAATGATGGCCGACAATGCTCTTTGAGACGTCTGCGGTATTGGGGAGACTTTGCAGCATATCTTCTGCTGCTGTACTCGTTACGCTGTGCAAAGACGATCACTCGTTATCACCCTCACTCGCCTTGACCACAAACTGATGTCGCTAGAAACTACCCTCGAGTGCCATCTTGAAAAGCCGTCGAGAATTAGGGCAAGGAGGGCACCGTTCAAGTTTCTAAAGACAACAGATTTGCACGAGCGGCGGTAGATTCACACTGATGCCATATACCGCACAACACTGACGCTCTGGGACGTTGTGTGTGTGTTCCTCTCCTCCCTCTTTTTTCAATTTGTTCATCCCTTTTTCCTGTGTAGGATAGTATACCAATTATGCTAAACTGGCCAACAGCCCTGTATTTCCTTTGTCTCCTGTTTTCTTTGACAGAGTAACGTGATATAACGAAACTTAAACTGTAGAAAATTTGCTGAAACGGTGACAGAGAGCAAATGAGTTTCCAGAAAGTCAGTAGGATGGAGGAGGATTTAATAGAAACATAACATGAGTCTCATCAACAAGCGAATATGGATTTTCTTGGCAACTTACCGAAAACAAACGAAAGACCTAGTCAGTCTTAATATGCCAAATCTTGATATGTGCCGGATCTGACTTATGTTTACCCTTCTTGATTAGATAGCCGTGAAACTTCTGTTGCAGTTGTCTACGTCCTGTGCACGGGGGCATATTTTTCGAGGCTTCCATGTTTGAAGAGTGAAGAGCTAGAAAGAGGTTGAATGTTGCTGCGGACCGTACAACTTGTTGACAAACTGTTAAGATCGAATTGGCTTGGCGCCTTTGACCATTCATTATAGGGAGAAATTAAAGGCACCTATTTCACGCTGCACGTTGCGTCAATTTATCCCCCCCCCCCCTCCCCCCTTTTTTTCCCTTTCAGTGTATGGGGTGCCTCATCATTTCCACCGGTCCACAAGGGGTGCTCGAAGCCTTCATGACTGAAAACCGCAGCTTTGGGGAATAGACCTATATCAACGTTGCACTATGCCATCGTAAAACCTAAGATATATTCAAGCAGAATACCTGACACTGTGAATTAGGAATTAGCAAGTATTGCACTGAGTACGATCGGTGTCAGACAAAGCAAAGCTGTACCGAGAGGTGCTGAATCTGGGCAACAGATAAATTCTGGCCGATGTAGCTTAGAAAGGATGATGCTGGGTGCGGTCATCGGATTTCGGTGCTGGCGGCAGTCTGACACAATGAAGACATGTTGCTTCGAGAAAGAGTTGACTTGCTTGCAAGTGTACTTTGCGCTGCCTGGCCCAAACCTATTGACATCCTTCGAGTCCTATTATTTCTTTTGTGATTTCATGACATTGGAGGCACGGCAAGAATACATTTCTCCACCCTCTTTTGTAACAACTTGCTTACTGTCTTTCGCTTTTCTTCCTTTCATTATTGCTTTACTTGCTTACGTTGAACATATATACGGTGCAAGGGTATCAGCACTGCTGCGCTACTGACAACAACAACAACAAAAAGAGAGCACAAAAAAAAAGAAGAACGCCAACAAGCACAAGGAGAGTCATGTTTCACCTTGCAGAAGGATAGTTCAAATAGCTAGGCAATGCTGCGATCATGAACTAGCTTTCAGATCGATAGGCAGAGCAAAGGTACCTACGTAAGGCAGTAGGTAGTACCTGCGTTAATGATGCATTGATGATGAGGTAAACACACCTATTCGGCAGAATGCATGGGAGAAGTTTCCACCAACATATTTCGTCAACTATTTGATTAAACCATGGTTGGAATATATCCAAATAACGCATCGCAATATCAACAGAAAAAGATCAAAATGTCAAGGTTCTAAATCTTAGGTTCTTGACACCAGGCACCAAATGCTAGTCAGCCGGTTACATATCAGACGGCGTGACGGCAGCTATGCTGTTGTAGCAACGTAGACACGTGCCCTTAAATCCTGCGTGTACCTTCTGTTCTGCAAATCTTGTCGATCTCCTTATTACCTCGACAACTTTTGCTGTCTGAATAAAAAAAGTTTGAAAGCTCAGCTCAATAAAATCTACGGGATTCAAAAAGAGAGTGTTGCCCCGCGATGAAGATAAAGGACGCAACAAATTATACACAAAGTAAACAAAGACGGGAAAACGACGGGTACCGGCTATCGGTCAGAAGACTGCAACAAAAGGCAAGTTCCCGAGAAAGCGAGGTCCGAGAGATTAGCCTTTTGTCCTTCCTTAATCCTGTTCTCGCTGTTGGTTGTGCGTCCCCCGAGACGGAGCGGCAAACATCTGAACCACAACGAAGGATGCGGGGAGTATACGAGGTAAGGGATTTGTGTTTAAGCAGTCCACGTCATTTGCTTTCCTTTGCTATGGAAACAGCAGCGGCGATGTAACAAATCAGCGTCAGAAAGTGGAAGCCAAATGGAAAGTGATAGCCATCAAGCTGCTTTGCAGGGGCGTTAGCAACGAAGGTGTCGATGACCGGCATTGGAGCAGAGATTGGCATTTGCGCAGTCTCGCCATGGGATCCATCCTAATCAAGGTGCTGTATCTTGCACAATGAACTGGCGTTTGCTAGACAACTTTTTCTAAAATGTTTTACGCGTCTTTTTTTCGCTTCATTCAGCCTTGATGTGCATTGTGAATGTTCGGTATACGTCATATTACTATGTTATTAACGTTTTTTGAGCAAGTGTTTTTTTTTTTTCTCGCAACGGTAAACTTGTTATGTAGAAGTTAACGAGGTCAGATGGAGCAAATTAAGTTCAGGAAAGAAGATGTCTCGTGCACTGGGACAAAGTATGGTGTTACAAAACAAGAGGGCGCTTTTTCCTGAAAAAAAAAATCACTACATTTCAAGAAAGAAAACCCTATGGGCGTTTACGGAAAGGAGATCCCTGTATAAGCACGCAGTGATGGGGTAAAGAGATTTAGCGCTGTATACATCACCGTTCATGTACCGTATAAGAGAGGATCTGAGGAGAAAGAAAGAAAGACAGAAAGAAATAAACAAAGAAAGAAAGAAAGAAAGAAAGAAATAAAGAAAAAACTTGGACCATCTCCCCGAAGGGAACCCTGATGGGATGCGAAGCAGCAGCGGTGCGCACGGCGTTGGCCCGGTTGAAACGGGCGTCATCGCAGATAAACGAGCCGGAAGTGTTTCCACTTGACGTGCGGTCGAGCGTTGCGGGCGGTGGAGAGGGTGAAGCGAGAGAGAAGTGACACGTTCAGAATTGTTGCGAGCGGGCGGAGCAGCCGGCAGCTGCGGGCGCTGCCGCGAGCATGCTGCGGGTGAGGGACAGAGTGACATCAGCGCGCACCTGCGAGGGAAGCGTGCGAGGTGAGCGTGACGTCAACGCGCAGCTGTGGCGTGACCTACTTGGCAACGCTCCAACACCTACGGCGAGGGGAACGCGTTGTGGCGCATTCGTACGGACGCACGTAACGTACGGCGTTACACACGTGAGTCAAAGAGCTGCTTCGCATCTACAAACGCGCACATCTCCCCGTAAGGGAACCCTGAGTAGTATGCGAAGCAGCCATGGGAGTTCTGTAAGGTTGCTCTTTATTCATCATCGTAGATAATTTTAAGCTCCGGAGAACATTTCCCCTTGAGTATAACGGCCTTGTGGGCCGTAAAGTATAAAGTTAAGGGATCTTGCTGCAAAGATTGTAGTTTAAAGTTTGAGAAGGCGATGTCTATGCACGTTCCCCTGATGGTAGCAGCGTTAGCCGCCTGATGCTCATTAAGGGGCAAACGCGGAGCGATCAGTCGTTCCTCCAACGGGTTGAGCTCGGGCAGGTGATCCGGTGTCTGCGGGTAGCGGTAGCCGTACGTCACGCTCATTGCGGTGACTTTGCCCGCCACCAACGAATCTTTGCACGTAGAGCAAACGGCGTACTTACTGTGATCATCGTCGGCGGCAAACTCCCGCTGCTGAACGGCGATGGCGTTGGCTCGGGACTGCGCGTCTCCTGCCCCTCCCTCTCCTACGCTTCCCCCCTCTCTCTCCTCTAGGCATCCCTCCCCGCGGCGTCTACACCCTCACTGCGCATGCGCGTCCCCTCCCACATCTCTCTCCTCTAGGCACCCCCCCCCCCCCCCGCGGCAACCACACCCCCCAATGCGCATGCGCGTCCCCTCCCCCCCTCTCCTCTCCTACGCTCCCCCTCTCTCGCCACGCAACGCCGACGCAGGCAGCGTCTGCTAGCGAGTTTCTTGGTTGAAAAAACCGACTGCTCGCGCTGCACAACCGTTCACTGGCCACCCCGTATATATGGCAATAGATCTTGACCTGCAAGGTGGTGCCGGTGGGAGATTTCTCCTGTGCGTTGCCGAACGATGAAAAATTCGCAGCGTGCGCGTTAACTAAAAGCGAACTGCGGGTCTCTGTGTCCAGTCCGAGTCTTCTGTCTCTCATTGCCCAGCAGCGATTGGGATGTTCCAGTAGGAAACAACCGTCCATCACTGCGTGCTTTGCGCCCCCCCAGGTTTCTCTCCTGTGCAACGCTGCGATGAGCGCCAGCGTCAACGCCGCCGCCAGTGTAAGCGTTAGCGCCCGCTGCTTCGCATCTACACATGGTTCCCTTTAGCGGTGGATGGTGTAATCTTTAAGGCGAAAGTCTTTAATGTCTCATGCTCACGTCCGTCCGGTGTCCGTCCGACCTTCGTCCGGCGTCCGTCCGTCCGTCCGTCTGTCTGTCTGTCTGTCTGTCTGTCTGTCTGTCTGTCTGTCTGTCTGTCTGTCTGTCTGTCTGTCTGTCTGTCTGTTCGTCCGTCCGTCCGTCCGTCCTTCCGTCCGTCCGTCCGTCCGTCCTTCCGTCCGTCCGTCCGTCCGTCCGTCCGTCCGTCCGTCCGTCTGTCCGTCCGTCCGTTCATCCGTCCATGTCCGTCCGTCCGTCTATCCGAGCTCTGGCACTGAGCCAGGTGGCCGCCGGGATGCGCAGACGGACGCCGGTCGCGTCGGACTCTATAGCGCTCGCGCTTTGCTTGCGTAGCGTCGCTGTGACCAGAGTTTGCAATCATTCTGACCGACGCCGTCTCAATGGACCCAGGCGTTCACGGAATACACTTTCCAATTTACAAAGGGTCCGTCAACTTAAGAGCTGGAACGCGGATGGCGTTTGCACGATGCGCAAAGCGCGAGAAAATACTAACGCATGCGAACGGAGGAATACGAGTCTCGCGTCTCGCTGCGATTCGCGGTAAAAAATTAAAGAAGAAAACACGCACCCATTAGGTTTGTGTCTTATGCCACTGAGAGTGTAAAAGAAAAAAGACATGGCATAATCAGTGGAATGGCCACACGCTTTCGCCGAACACACTTTGGAATGTACAAAGTGTCCTTCAATTTTTTTTTATCGTTACTTTAACTTCACATTTTTGCATACAAATAAATAACGTTACGAACCGCTACGGAACATTTTTTTTTCGTTCCGGGACAGAAACGGAACGGAACTTTTTGCGGTAGAACGAAACTAAAACCGTAACGAAAAACATTTCGTTCCGACACCCTGACTGCAAGGTAGTGCCGTTGGGAGATTTCTCCTGTGCGTTGTCGAACGATAAAAATTCGCAGCGTGCGCGTTAACTAAATGCGGACTGCGGCTCTCTGTGTCCAGTCCGAGTCTTCTGTCTCTCATTGCCCATTAGCAGCGATTGGCATGTTCCAGTATGAAACACCGGTCCATCACTGTGTGCTTTGCGCCTCCCCAGGTTTCTCTCCTGTGCAGCTGCGATGAGCGCCAGCGTCAATGCCGCCGCCAGCGTAAGCGTTAGCGCCCGCTGCTTCGCATCTACACATGGTTCCCTTTAGCGGGAGATGGTGTAATCTTTAAAACGAAAGCCTTTAATCTCTCATGCTCACGTTCGTCCGGTGTCCGTCCGACATCCGTCCGTCCGTCCGTCCGTCCGTCCGTCCGTCTGTCTGTCTGTCTGTCTGTCTGTCTGTCTGTCTGTCTGTCTGTCTGTCTGTCTGTCTGTCTGTCCATCCGTCCGTCCGTCAGTCCGTCCGTCTGTCCATCCGTCCATGTCCGTCCGTCCGTCCATCCGAGCTCTGGCACGGAGCCAGGTGGCCGCCGGGCATGCGCAAAAGGACGCCGGTTGCGTCGGACTGTATAGCGCTCGCTCTTTGCTTGCGTAGCGTCGCTGTGCCCAGAGTTTGCAATCATTCTGACCGACGCCGTCTCAATGGACCCAGGCGTTCACGGAATACACTTTCGAATTTACAAAGGGTCCGTCAATTTAAGAGCTGGAACGCGGATGGCGTTTGCACGATGCGGAAAGCGCGAGAAAATACTAACGCATGCGAACGGAGGAAGGTGAGTCTCGCGTCTCGCTGTGATTCGCGGTGAAAAAATTAAAGAAAACACGCACACATTCGGTTTGTGTGTTACCCCACTGAGAGTGTAAAAAAAAGACATGGCATAATCAATGGAATGGCCACACGCTTTGCCGAACACACTTTGGAATGTACAAAGTGTCCTTCATTTTTTTTCTCTGTTTATTTCTCTCTCTCTCTATCTCTCTGCACAAAATCACCTGTCTTATTATCTTTTGGAGTATTGGTGGAAAGGATTGAAAATTTCTGAAACTTTCGGCGCCGGAGAAAGGTCTTCCACTATGCGATCAGCAATCTGAAAACCTCATCGATTTTATGGAAGTGTGCACGAACAGGAAGACCAGTTTCAAACAAAAAAAGAATTTTAAAGCCACGAACGCAGCAAACAACCTAGCAGATATTCCTGGGCGTTACACTCCTGGTTTTAGTTACGCAGCGTGGTCTCAAACTCTCGCATTGATTGCTTGAGTGGAAACTCTTGTACCACGCTGGCCAGACACTTGCCGGCATCTGTTCGATCTGCGAATAACTACACAGCAAGGGTCTAGAACGACGACCAGCCGTGGAACCAAGTATGCCTAAACGTTCGAACTTTGGTGCACCTGTTTAAACAATTGGCTCCTCGTGGGGCACCGCTGTGCCCAAGCAGTAAAAAGAAAAATTGGGCTTGATTTATTCAGTACGAAAGGTTACCATCCATCGGTCCTCCTTCGCACTCTCGACATTAGGGTGTGAAGTTCTGCTACGCAGTTATATTGAAATACGTGTTCAAGAAACACGATCCCAAACACAAAAGATGTGCAAAAGAGCCAAATGAAGGCTAAATTGGCAGCAATATTAAAGTGGTCTCTATGCTTTCTTTGGTTCCTACCTTAGGCATTCACTAAGACCGCGAATCCGGCTTGACTCTTGTGGTGTGCGTGGAGTGTAATACTTAAGGTTGACTGGCCTAGAGTATTACATCAAGCCAGACAGCTTTCTATTCAGGAGAAGTTTACCCCGTGAAGACGAATTTCTTAAGTTTCTGCAAAAAAAGAAAAAAAAAGCTAGGAAATTGCAAAGACAAAAAACAAGACACACTGTGTGTGCTTCAGTGACTGTAAATGATATCTATAGGGTGTTTCAAGAAATGGGTAATCGAAAATAATGGAAATAGAATATTTGCTCACTGGCTTCATAATAAATTTTCCTGTGTTGGAGACATCTTAAAATGGCTATCATTAACACTTTAATTAGCCAAGACAGCTAGGTGCTCGCGCCATATGGGAGATTAGTTGTCATTTCGGCGAGGAGGCCATTTCCAATTTAAAAATTCGAAAAATCTGCCTTTGGTAATTATTGCGGAGCAATGAAATTCAATTAAATTCACTGGCTAAACGAAAACCATAGTTCCAATGAGTGCAGCTAGCAGATGACCAGAATGACTTCACTGTTCACGACGGAGAATGCAGTTGTGGCAGTTTTGTTCATTTGTTAACGTACTATCCGCGCCAAATGAAACCCGAACAGAGGCAAGCATTCGCAGTGGTATAGTGCGTGCCGTCCAGTCATCACCGTGGACAGGCGCGCGCATCCGGTTCGGCAGCACTGCGCATGTATGCGCGCCTGTCCGTCGTGATAACCGGACGGCGCGCACTATACCACTGCGAATGCTTGCCGCTGTTCGGGTTTCATTTGACGCGGATAGTACATGCGACATACGTGCTCTAATCGCAAGCGACAACCGCACAACCACAAAGCGAAGTCGATCGATGATTGGTACGACGACGCTCGCTCAATCTGAAAACGCCTCGGATGATAATGGCAGTTGCGCTTATCCGAATGTCGGCTTCACTTTGGCCGGCGAAAATGGTCAGATTCCATTATGTGCTGATAACTGCCAGCGGCTGGTTTTGCGAAATCTGAAAGCGCCAACAGGCTCTTCGCAGGAAGGGCTGCAATATTCCCATATGACCCGATCACCGGTCTTCCACTAATGAAAAAGTTATTCATTTAATTTTTATTACTGTCCTAATTGATGCCTGTACTCATCCACAGAAAAATTAATTACGAAGGTAGCGTGAAAATATCTCATTTTCCTTATTTTTTAAAATTTTCGGACGCATTTCTTAAACTACCCTGTATATGAAAGAAGGCGTCTATCGCATCTACCTTTTATTTCATTAATGGAAGTGTTGAAGCGTCCTCCGAAGCGTTTATGTGTGAATAACAGAACCCTTTTTTTTTTCAGCGAGGAATTATTAGAGAGAAATAAAACACTATGTATGTCGTAGAAAAAGGTTCTCACACCGAAGATCAAGCCCAATGCTATACGTGGATGGGAAAAGGATTTGAAAAGTACTTAAAATGAATTTTTGAGGACCTAGCTGGTGCATATTGCTCTGTAAGTAGCGCAATATGCACCAACTAGGCCCTCAAGCACTACTTACAGTTGTAAGTAGCGCTTGTCCCTTGTGAGTCTTTCTTGTGTGCTGTGTTTTTTCTTGCGCTAAGTAATTCTCGTCGATTTGAAAGGTAACCTTTCATGATTTTTCTTACTTTTTAAGAAGCAGCATCGTGCGCTGACAGTTGAACCTGCTCGAAATCTCTCAAACCGATGCGATAAGAAAGTGTTGCGTCATCAGACGGTCTCGATTGTACAAGATACCTGTGGGACATGCATCATCGTATTCCGCTTTCTTGCTACTGACGTCGAGCATCCAAGTCTACACCGGTATAAAGACAAAGCCAGTGGATTTCTAAGTCGAGCATTTAAAACCGCTTCAATGGCCCTGTAACTTATGCGTGGTTTTAATGTATGTTTGTATGCGCGTAAATTCCTCGTGCCACTCTAGGGCATTCAAAGGTGAATCGATGGACGAATCCTTCATAAAATGAAAAAGAGGAGCTACACAAAAGTGCTATCATAGGTGGGCGCGCTGACTGGGACAACTATGCGCCTTTCAGTCACCGTCCCCGAACACGCAGTTGCTGTTGTGCTCCTGCAGAGGCAATTACTGCCAAACTACATAGACTAAACGAAGCCTGTATACGCACAGTCGATGTCAATCTATAGTCAGTGAAAAGACGGGGCAGCTCACCGCTCGCCTCTGGGACGACACGAAAGCAGCTTTTATCGTTGGCTACAAAGAAAGAAAACAAAAATGTCGCATTGATGTCACGCACGCTGGCGAGAAGTCCATCCATTGAGGACGTAGTTCAACAGGGGTGGCATAGATTCTCAGGCAGTGCCACCATCGGAAGTATTCGTTAGTGTAGGTGGCACGCTGGAATTTGACGCACACCTCCGGCCACCGATATTGTGCCTGCGTCTGCACTTTGTCGGTACCTTAGAGAGGAAACAAGAAAGAAAGAAAGAAAGAAAGAAAGAAAGAAAGAAAGAAAGAAAGAAAGAAAGAAAGAAAGAAAGAAAGAAAGAAAGAAAGAAAGAAAGAAAGAAAGAAAGAAAGAAAGAAAGAAAGAAAGAAAGAAAGAAAGTACAGAGGTTTGCTGCGCAATGTAATATTCGCTGTAATAAGTACGAGCGATACAAAGAGATCTGTAAAATTGATATTCAACGTCCCTTAACTAGTCCAACAGCGATGTTAAGCAGAGGAAAACGTGCGCGTGAAATGCACTGCCACCGAGTTCAAAGGCGAGACAGTACTTTCTTTCTCGCCTTCCCGTACCCTTCCTACAAGCGTTATCTCCTCCTCGCTACTTATTTCTTCAGAAAACACGTGGAATGTCAGCACTAAGCGTTGAGCCAGTCAGGATTTCGCGCTTTTCGATTTCATGCTGCTATTTTCGCTTGCGCAGTCGCAAAGGCAGAAAATGAAGTGAGAACAGTTGATCGCGCAGATGGTCATGCGAGATAAGACATAGTGGGCATGCGACTGCATGGTAAAACAGGGTAGGCGACAATTCACAACAGACATCTTTCGTATATCGACCAATCAAGGGCTTATTTCATCCTGCCGTCACTTGAACAAACAGCTAGCGTCACGAATTGTGCCGCAAAAGGCGGCAGACACCGGGAGAGGATAACGCGCATGTTCTTCGTATCTTCAGAGGTTTGTGTAGGGGCCCTTTATGGATTCGCTCCGACCAGAACCCTGACCGCGGGTGTTGAATGCGCAGCATTTTTGGCAAACCAAAGCTGCTTTGACCTTATCTATCTGGCATCTTACGGGTTGGCATTGTTACAGGTTAAAAAAAAAAAAAAAAAAAAGAACTCACATGGTTCCTTACTTATTAGCCTGAGACAAATCGAAAGCCATCTTTTCTTCTTAGTCAATGTATTGATACTCCCCCGCCCCACTCCGAAAGTGTTCTGCACATAACGTTGTTTTGCACTTCCTCCAGGATCGGAGGCATTGGAAGCTTTCCGCACGTAACCTGATTTTGCAGGGCCCCCGTGATCGGCTCAACCCTGACCAAGCGACGGTGTCACGTGACAGCGTCATCATGTGGCGCCACGCAATTGGCGTCATAGTGACGTGATCATGTAGTCCTGTGGCGATATCACGTGATTATGATTTTTGCATCACTCGTGTTGATTCCGTCGCCGCGGGACGCTGACGGTCAGTATTGGCGTTTAATGTGGTACATAAGGCTTATTATTAACTTATAAACATAATATGGTCTTACGGCGGGCAACGAATTCTGTGCCTCGACCAACGAAGCCCGATGGTCTAGGCACTAGGTCACAGGGAGGTGGAATCTACATAGATGGCGTGGTCCTCAGGGTGGCTCCGTGTGGGCAGTGACCGTTCCTTATCTCTTATGGGAGTTTTAATGGGCTCCTCCTGACCATTAGCGAGCAGGCAAGAGCGTATTGGGGGGAAGGAACGTCTTCACAGCCCCACAATACGGGGTTTCGTGTGGCAAATTTTTGTGCGCTACAATCTTCGCAGAATAGATTAACCGATCCGCATGTAATAAACGCCAACAAGCGAGGGCTAGGGAAAGAGTAAGTCTAACAGTGGCGCAGGATCGTGGGCACCGTTAGTGCACCGGAGCTTTCCCCTTTCTCAATAAGACAAGCAGACAAAGTTGATGCGAAACAGACGAAGAGCCTGGATTTCAGCCGACTGAAAACAGGAAAACAGAACAACCCTATTTCAGAGCTGCCCATCATGAACCTTCCGGCTTAAAAGCTCCCAAGAAGCCTTTAAGAGGCTAAACTAGCGAGGAAGAACGGTCTCAGCTGGCGATGGAAGCTGTCTTAAGTGAGCTCCCGGGACTCGCGGATGGACGGAGCTCCATTCTGGGTTCAAATTAGGCGCGAAGGGCCCGTGCTAAGAGTACGTGTTTGCGAAGCTGAAAAGGCTAGCCCTGCAAGTCCTGCGTACGCGACATAACGCGGCACTAACTGAGTGGCTGTGGTTGAACCAAGACTGTTAGCAGCGGTCAGTGCTTCATGCCTCGTCTCCCACTTAAACAGCGGGGTGAAGTAAGGACTAGTGTCCCAAAATTCTGTACACAGTGATGGGCGGTTGCCAAGCGAGACAAGAGTGCTGAAGAGGGCCGCTATTCGAATGATTTACATACTACGTAGGTCGTAAAATCTAACTTACTCCCGAACTATCTTGCATTCGTAATTTATTTTTATCTGAAATACTGCAAGCCAACAATTTGGTTCAAGCAGGATGGGCTTCACGTAGAACGCAACATAAACATACAAACAAAGCAAGAGCTGAACACAGGAAACGAAACGTACAATAAAAAAAATAGTATGAAAATCATTTTACAGAAAAAGCCACCAAACGGAAAAAACAAAACATGCATTTGGTAGGAACAAGGTAAGTTGATAAGTTTTATCGTCACTTTGATAAGTAAATAATTTTTATCCTCGTTTGGAACTTCAGCCACGAAATGCTATGGTTCACACAAAAGTTTTTCACTCCAGTGCCAAACGTGCGCGGGTTTAGCCATGAATAAAGGATGCTATTAATAGAATACAAATTATTTCAAGAAAGAGCTAGTCATTCAATGAGATGGGTTAGAAACGTTGGATAACGTAGAAAACGCCGCCTAGCATTCCTTCATCGGAATGCTTCGACCCCTGGTAACAACCAAAGCGTATGGTGGAAGATGTTAGAAACAGTGCAGTGACAGAGCTTTCAGGAATATACCGGTGCAATTATATGCCAGTGGGGGGCTTTAATAAGGTATTCTTGTTGCGGAGTGGTCATGAACTTCCCGAGGTGACGGCAGAGCATTGCGAGAAACGACCGTTTTGAAACGTCATACATGTATTGCGTCGAATCAAAGGGCAACGAAGGCGTCGCTGCAATTTTTATGGACCAAAAACGTAAACAAGTGCCTTCGTCCAAAATTGGTTACTACTGTACGGTGTGATTAAGTAACGTTACTGCGCCCTCATTCATCATGAGTCTGTTATATATATTTTCTTGTTTTAACTTTCTTCGTCCGTCTCCCCTCACCACGATATGTAAGGTAGTAAACGGGATTCCTGTTTTCCAATTTGTCTCTCCGTCCTTGTTCTTCCTTTCTGCTCCGGCTCTAGCGTATGGTCCGCAATTCGCCAGGTTTCATCCGGTGAGGTCGCACAATTATTAAGGTGAAAGCCTGAGATGCCTCATAAAACGCGAAAAGTGACCTTCCCCGGCGTCAACGCGAGTGATGCAAAAGTCCTCATTCACTGACGTCACCCTGTGACGTTCCCATGACGTCACAAATCACCAGAATTGGTGGCTGCCTTACGACGTCATACTACATGACGTCACGTGATTACGTCATCACGCGACGCCATCGCTTGGTCAAAGGTAGGCTAATCCAGGAGGCCCTGCGAAAGCCTGTGAGGTGCTTTAAGCTTCACATGCCTCCGATCTTGGAGGCAGTGCAAAACCACGATAGGTGTGGAAAGCTTGCGTAGGAGAGCGGGAAATGACCAATACATCGATTAGGATAAAGAAGATGACTTTCAGCCTCGAGTCGTCTTAGGCGAATGCATAAAGAAACCGTGAGTTCTTGTTTATATCGGCCACTTAGGCTACACGCCAAGTCTAATACCCTCCTCCTCGCCTACACCCACTCCCAACTCAGTTAAAGAATCGCGCAACATTTTTCTGCGTCCTCTTCCATGTTTTTCTTCTTTTTCTAAGCTGGTACGCGAAACTTTCACGTTACAGCTGACGTTGGGAAGCGTCCTTGAAGGCGCTACGACCACGAGTTTCGCAGACTAAATTTTACGCTGCCGCGTCATAGAAAGATCCCAGACAAACCAGCCTCATTCTTAAGCAGAAGGTCGCTATAATGACAAGGACCGTTGCAAAAGACGGGACTAATTAATGGTTCAAAGGAGAACGCTAGTAGAGCGGTAACTTTTCTGACGCAGTATAAACCTCGCGTGAAGAGCGGTAAAGCTTTCAAAAGCGGCCGATGGCGCAAGAGTCCTCGAGCGCATGCCAAAATGCGCAGACAAGCGTGCACCTTTCTTGCGTGCATGCAGCGAGAAAAGAGGCAAAACTCTGTGTGCCGTTTTGCAAATTGCTCAACAAAGCGTGTGCATCACTGCGCTGGCCTGAGCTTCGGCGGCTCCCCGCACAACAGTGTGGGGATAACGGTAAATGTTTCAAAAGCGTTTCCTTGTCATCCGTGCGACCGTGCACCGAACCCTTGTTCGCTCCTTTTGTCCGCTTGTTAATCGCGGTCGCTGTTTACAGGGCCTGCGATGATGCTGAAGTGGCCCGTAAATGAACATGCTTGAGCTAATAGTGGCGTGGAAAGCAAAAACGTTATTGCCAAGTTGCTGGTTGTACCGACCAATCACGAGGATGTGGACTTTTAAGAATGTCATGTCGCCTAGGGCTTTACATTTGTTTTTGGGTCCAGTGATTACTTTATTTCGTGTGGCTACAAGCTGAGAATTGGACTTCCGGCTTAATTTGATATTCGCTTCTTATATTTACTTTCACTACATTGCGAAGGGCTCGAAGGGCACACGCAACGCGAAGACTACTCGCGAAGGGCCCGAAGGCGGAAAGGTCAAGAGGAGGAGAAAATTCCTCTTTACAAAATTACCCAGAGATCAGAGGAGAGCGAAGGGAAAGATAAATCCTCTACCAGTCATTCTTGGTAAGCACATCCACAATTTCTCAATGTTTGATGAACGCACGCACGAAGAGATGGGTTCGTTGAACTGCAAGGCATGGCAATACAGCTTCCATATCTTGAGCATAAATTTTACCGAAGAAATAAACAAATAAGCGACATTAGGAAAAGCCCCGCACAACAGTAAAACTGCAGTAAACGCACAGGTACACATACACTGCACGACGCAGCGCGACAGTATACTTGCCGTTGCATGGCCTGGAAAAAAAAAACATGGAAAAGAAACGAAATATGTTGACTATGTCTTCTCTCCCGCCATAGCACAAATTTTCTCCGACGTACTTTACATCACCTTCTCGCGAAAAACAGTCACGATCAGATGCCGCAGCTAAAACAAAGCAATTTTTGGCGGCATGCGTGCGTTATTGAGGCAGGAGTGCTAATTCAGAAGATCACGTCGTAGCCTCAGATAACAAACATTTTTCTCGATTCACAAATTATCTCTAATTGCACTCGTAACAAGAGCCTCAAGCAATCTGCAAACGCCACAAATAATGATGCTAAGCATAACTGCACTCTTCACACTATTTCACACATGCATGCATTGAATTCGAACTCGCGTACAGGCACAAGGAAAGCCTAACGACGCAAGCGGCGACTCACTTTCTCGCGCCAAGAAACAATTTTCTCGCAAACATGCGCGAAGTGAGGAGCAAAAAAAAGCTCTCTGCGCTGAACAGCACAACGCGACAAATGTTAGTTTAAGGCTTACATGACGAATACAGTACACACTTTGCAAATTAATGACAGCGTTCTTACCAATAGCCGCAGCCAAGCAGAGATGCACGCGGAACAAGCGAACACCACGAAGCACGTCGAGCACGTTATCGCACATCTTTTATCGCGCCACCCTGCTGCTGTCCGTACTACATTCCAATAAACGCTCATGCTCACGGAGCGTGATAACGTTGCCGTCGAGTCAACGCCATGCTGCACGTCTCTAGCACCCGATTCATGCCCGATCCTGCCCGACGATATCGAACCGTCCAATCGCAGGCGACAAATATAAATTTAGAGCCGCACTGCGACAAGTAGATGTATATTGAATCAATAAAAGGTACTAAAGTAGATAACAAGTATGAGCGTTCCCTTGAAGACAGGTAGTGATGTATATTGCCCTCTAACGGCCCACATGAAGCTCCGTAGCTCCACCGCTTTAGGCCGGAGTGTCCACTCTTGTAACTTGTATTTTACTATATGGTCATGTGCTTTAACCGTCGATGCCCCTGACACATATCAAGATTGTAGCTGATAAGCTCCCCGGCCATCTTATCCGAACGAGAGAGAACGTTGCCGCATAATGGCGTTGTTGCGAGATTAAAAACCGATGTCTTACACTGAGACCACCACTTTTCGGAGACATGCGGTCAGTATCGCGACATTTCACAAGACACGCGCCGGGCGCATCCACGACTACGAGCAGCTATGTTTCTATACTGCCATGTCAGCATGGTTGGCACAGTGCCAAGCCGCTGTGCACGGCCCGTGCGCGGCTGAGCGCCTCCGGCGCTATCATCACGTGAAATCTCGCGAAGGTGGCCGTATCACCGAAGGCGGGTTTTTCAGAACACGGTCCCAGAGTCTTTCGATAGCTCTGGCGTTCGCCATGCGGGTGTACAGCTCCTCGATGCCGAAAATTTTGTTTGGCGTAAGACACGGCTGCTGGCGTTCATTGCCCGACGGCATCGGAAACTGTGCGTCGTGTTGGACTTTGCCTTCGCCTTGCGAACAGTTCGTCCCGTTCCGACCATCGGTAAGTCCTACCGTGGCCTCCGAGATTAGCCGGCGAGCCGGCGGAATCTCGGAGGCCATGGTCCTATTCAACTTAAGATGGCTCATGGTTCTACTCAGAATAATTTGAGCCAAGGACCACACGGCGACTACGGTTGTGCCTCGTATGACGCGGAGTCTAAAGATGTTAACACCGCGGGAAAATCTTGTTCCAGTTATTCGGGTGAAAATTTATCCCGTGTAGGGTGACTTGTCAACAATGTAGTTGATACGATTCTTGTCGCTTGTGTCTTCGGCGTGACTCGAGGTAGGATAACCACCATCATCTTCTATTCACAGAGCATATCTGAATGGCAGTGCAGCCAATGCGGGGATATGGTCTCTTCTGGAGTCCCCTAGGGCTTGTGAATTCCAGGCATGCGTGATTATTTTTTTTTGTATGAACCTGCAGATAAAGGGGCGATATCATGTTTTTGAATATCACTGGCCCAGCCTAATGATTTGCATTGGAACGGAGAACTCCAGCTTCAGGCTGCCATTGGTGGCTACGTGGTGCCACGTGCCGTGCGAGGGAGGACACGGGAAAGGGAGCTAAAAGCTATGACTCGTTTGGAGAGCTGCGTGTCTTAATGTAAGCATAACGTGTTGAGGTGAAGGAGCAATATTACGCAGAAAAATAATGCATAACTTGCTAGAACTTTTGTAGTATTGTATATGTGAAAGACGCTCTCTGAAGGGAAGATAAGAGCCCATTGTACATCTGGAATTTTGCTGTAATATCATAGTTCAACGTTCCAAATCAAGCTGGACCATGCAGCACTTATGCTTGTGACTTCAAAAGAGTTCATTTGTTCAGAGTTCAACAAAATATACTTGTAAAGGCAGATTTCAACTACCCGTACGCCTGCCTCACATAAAATCACATCGAACTCGGCGACGTCCTGCTGATGAGTAGTCCTTATGAAAAAATGAAACATGACCAATATTTAAAATTTTTACTTGTTCTAAACTAAACCGTAATTATGGTTAATCACTACGAAAGTCCCAAATCCACACGCTACCATCTTGTCTTTCCCGCGTAGAATGTAGAATGCCTTGGGATAAAGTTGTGTGAATCGGGTGTATTTGCATACGGGCATTCATAATTCGCGCCTGAAAGGGGTAACAACGCGGAATCCATAATGTTCGCAAGCGACACGCCGTCAAAATCACACGCTGTTTTCCAGAACGGCATAAATACCGAACATTTGCGAAATGACGCGATGCGTTCGCTTCTGTCGCAATCGCCTCAGGGCAGATGCCAGTTCGGCACCGATATCCCCCCTCCCTCCTGTTCATAAACAACACCTCAGTGATGGCACGAGGCACACGACGGGCAAAGTTGATCCGATCCTTCCGAGTTCTATGTTGTTCTAAATCTCCGATGCATGCATAGCCTGGTGTCGCGTGTGTTTGTTTTGCAAAGCTAAGCGCATGCGACAACATACATGCATGGATGCTCCCAGGGGACCGCAAAGACTTGTAAAGCCGCCCGCGTTTCGTTTTCTTTTTTTAATTTTTTTATGGGAGGGGGGAGGGGGGACTTTGTTTTATTTACAAGGGTATATGAGTCAGTTTGTTTTGCATGTATGCACTGATGCGAACTGCACCGTCAAAATGAAATTTTTTTCCCACGGGTTTGCCACAATGCAGAACGGCAACAGTCCTTCATTTGACGCAGGATCGTAAAAAAAACATAGGCAAAGTTCTTTTCCGGGGTTAGGGGGGGGGGGGGGGTGCTATTCAACCGCACTTTTTGTGTGTTCGTGCATGTATTTGTGTGTGTGCATGTATATATACTGTAGTGGAAGATTGGGACAATGGATTGGGGGGATAGAGGGGCAGGGAAGAAAGACGAAGAAGAGCCAGAATGGAACAGCCGGCCCAGAGCAAAGGTGCTGTCTCTGTGTCGTTCGTTTACAATGGCGGAGTCGAGAGGATGCAAAATTGAAAATCTTCGAGTGGGTGGGGAGGTTGAACACCTTTAACACACCCTCTCTTGCCATATGTCACTGGCTGTAACACGTACAAAACAACGCCCTGCAGAGTTTCAACGTCACGTTTTCCCTCCAAGAAATCTTCAGACGTTTGAAAAGGCCATTGGGCGGTTTTTCATACCAGCTACGTGGGTCGTTCAGGAGATGTCTAGAACGATTATGACCCGTAAATGTACATGCGTTGTGGCGTAACAAAACCTGCTTAGTCCATTGATGGCTATGGCGTATGACTTAATGACTTGTCTCTGCCTTAAACCATAAAATCCATCCGACACTACGACAGTAGCGCTTGGAAAAAATATTCGTCGTTTGTGCTTTTCTTTTGCGTATTTTACCAAGATGAAGATTAGGAATGGAACATGCCCTGGCAACTCTAGTTTGTTCTGTGACTACGAACGTGTCTCCACGGCATGGTGTTTCTTTCTGCCCAACAATTTACTTCATGTTCCCGCGTGCCCGTTTGCGCTGGTGGAGCTATACTGCCTTTTTTCTTTCTCTCATCATTCTTCCCGCCTAATGTGCATCCCCGTTCCACTAGACACGAGTACACGCCCACAAAGGACATCGAAAGCTGGCGCCTACATTTGTTGGTCTGTGAGGCTGCAATATAAAACGACGACCTGGATACGGTTTGCTGAATTATCTACAGCGCCGGGGCCCACGCACGGGGTACGTTGGCATTCTGACTTCATCGAAGGCTTGAAACACAGTGACATCGCTGTTGCCGCTGTTTTGTTGCGGCTTCTCCGGCCGCGCTATTGTGAAGAGCAAGGTGGATATCGATGTCTTTCTTTGTCTCCCTAGGTGGGGGGCCTCGCAGCTATTCTCGCATGAATATTAGAAGAGAAAGTGCCTTCTCAGAGAGGCTCAGTTCGCAAAGGCTGTAATTTCGGTGCCTCGGGGTCTAAGCAGATAAAAGGCCAAGACTTAAGGGACCACCCCCAGATTGCCAAATGCATATGCATCAGGAAGGTGATCGACAACTTGGTTGTTTGTAACACAAGCCAAGTGTGCAGTTGTCGGGAAACTACGCCAGATAATGTTATCGGCACTCGTTTCTTCTCTTCCTTTTTCTTCATTTATCTTATTAGCTGAATGAACAACCAACCAATTACTGCCACCGCCTATAACAAATCACTGTTGAGAACATGTCTTCATGAGGTGTGGCTGCCTTTCAATTTACGAACTGTAATCTGTTTTATAGGATTTCTATTAGAAATTAGCGATAAACGAGTCCAGTGCATGTTATGGAAGATGGTGCGGAGGAATGGGATCATATTGTGAGCGTGCACACATTCATGTCTTTCCGACTTCAGCTGCTGCACACCATTATATCAAGGGAGCGATATTATTTTCGTTTGTTTTATTATCTCTTTTACGTCCTTTCTTTTCACTTTTTTTTATTTCACTGTTACAGGTGTAAGTGTCACTGTAAGGGCCATGAGGGGCGAACAACGTAGTCTCCAAATTTTAAGAGGCGATCGCTAGCGCTCTTGTTCATTCCCATTTTACGGCGAGAGCCTCAAGTGGTCATGTTGGCGCTTTCGTACGCCAAGATTAGTGTGAGACTCCGCAAGACTACACGAGGTCTAGCAAAGTCTGGCCGAAAACCCTCGTGACCTTTGACTGGGCGATGACGTCACATCATGACGTCAGAAATTTCCACAACTTAACACGTCATCATGATATCGTCATGACATCCCGGAGGCAGTGCACCCTATGGAGGCTATGCAAAACTGCGTTAGGTGCAGAATGCTATCGGGAGGTGGGGTGGGGGGGTCAACATTATATGGGGCAACGCTCGGGTAACATCTATCTATCTATCTATCTATCTATCTATCTATCTATCTATCTATCTATCTATCTATCTATCTATCTATCTATCTATCTATCTATCTATCTATCTATCTATCTATCTATCTATCTATCTATCTGCCTGTCTGCCTGTCTGTCTGTCTGTCTGTCTGTCTGTCTGTCTGTCTATCTATCTATCTATCTATCTATCTATCTATCTATCTATCTATCTATCTATCTATCTATCTATTCTCCAAGGCATCTACGAAGTGCTGACTCAGGCATAATGTCGGTGGCCTGAGGTGTGTGTCAACTTCCAGCGTGTCACCGACATTGACGAATGCTTCGGGTGTAGGCACCACCTACGAATACCGCCCCTCAAGTCTCTCTGGTTAACCTCCCTGCCTTCTCCCTTTCTGTTTGCTTCCTTCCTTCCTTCCCTCTCTGGAACTCAATGGATGGACATCTCGCCAGCGCGCGGGACATAAATGCGACGTTTTCTTTCTTGCTTACTTTCAAGCCTATGATAAAAGCTTCTTTAGTGAGGACCTTGAGACGAGCAGTGGGTGGCCGTCTTTTCATTGACGCGGGACTTGACGTGGACGGTGCGTGGGCTTCGTTCATGCAGTTGCGCAGTAATTGCTCCCGCAGGCTCACAACAGTGACGGCGGGGTCGGTGACGGTGATAGAAAGGCGCATAGTCTTCCCAGCCAGTGAGCCCATTTATGCTCTACCGTGTAGCTCCTCTCATTCTATGAATGATTCGCCTGTCGGTACAGCTTTCAAGGGTCTCGACTGGCGCAAGGAATTTGTGCACCCATTAGAGCCACGCATAAGTTAAAGGGACATTGAAGCGGTTCTAAATGCTCGAATTTATTACAAATATACCATTCCGTTCCACTACAGTAAAACTATTCAATACACCGGCGAAAATGAATATTTGTTTTTAGAAGGCACAGTTTGAGCGGAGCTGTTTGAAAGCAAGCAGTCAAAGTGAGAAACGCAGATTGATGTACTCGACGTTCATAGCAGGAATGCAGACTATGATTACGCATGTCCCAAGTGCATCTTGTACCGACGAAATTCACACTTGTCTAGAGCAGTGGAGCGCGTGGTTTGGAACGCTGTTGTTTTCCGCTGCTGCTCCCTCACATTTGCTAAAAACTTCCGTTCATGCTGGAATTACATCACCACAACATAGCATGGAGTATGACTATCTTAGTTGCCATTACGGCGTCGGTCTTTGCATATTTCGGCAGAAAACAGCAGCTGAAGTGGCCGGTGGGGCGCTCAGACAAGGGTGATTCCGTCAGAACTGTCGAAACTGTCTGATGACGCCACCATTTATTAACGCATGCGCTTAGGATTTCCAGCAGGTTCGTCTATCAGCACCTGATGCTGCTTCTCAACAAAAAAGAAAAAAAATTGTGGTTACTCTTCAAAACTTTTTTCCCGTTTGCTTAAAGCATTGGGCTCGACCTTCGGTATGAAAACCCGTTCGTACTTTTTACTTCTCTGTAATGTTCCCGCGCGAAAAAAGAAGAAAAAAAAAACATTTTAGTCCCACTTAAATGCTTTGACGAACGCTTCAACTTTCCATAAAGGAAGGAAAAAGTAGCGACATAAATAAATAAATAAATAAATAAATAAATAAATAAATAAATAAATAAATAAAATAAAATAAAACATGATAGACGAATTCTTCCATACACATGTCTGGCTGTTCGCTGGCAATGCCTGAAGCACAGGCTGTGTGTCTTATCTTTATCTTCCCAATTTCTTTCTTCTTTTGCGGAAACATGAAATTTGCCTTCACAGGTTAAATAAGTCTTCAATAGAAAGCTGTCTCGCTAGGAGTAAGACTCGAAGCTAGTCAATCACAGGGGTTAAACACTCCACGTACACCCCAAGGGTCTAGCCGGAGTCGACGCCGAGTCAATTCCTTAGGTAGGGACCGAACCATTCTGAAAACGTCGAGACCCTAATAATCATTTGACTTAATTTTTTGGACTTAATCTCGTTGCTTTACATGGCCTCCTGTGTTTGGGATCGGGTTTTCTCAAAGCGTGTTTAGTTATAACTACGTAGCGCAACTTGGCTCCCAAATTGCGAGAGTGCGAAAGAAGGAACAATGAATGTTAGCCTTTCGTACCGAATAACGTAAGCCTAACCCTTCCTTTTACGGTTCGGGCACTGCGGCTTTCCCAGTAGGAGCAGCAGTTGACTCAATTGAATAAACAAGTGCACCAAAGTTCGAACGTTTAGGCATACTCGGTTCTACGGTTTGTCGTCGTTCTGTGCACTTTCTCTGTGTCTATTCGCAGATCGAACGGATGCCGGCAAGTGTCTGCCTAGCGTGGTACAAGAGTTTCCACTCAAGCGATCAATGCCAGAGTTTGAGACTGCGCTGCGTAACTAAAACGAAGGGTTTAGTGTCCAGAATACCGGCGAAGTTCTTTTGCTGCGTTTGGGGCATTTTCGAGTTTGATTGTTCGTTTGAAAGTAATCTGCCCGACCGCGCAGACTTCCACAGAAATCAATGAGCCTCTTAGGATATTGATACAACACCCGAGTTTCTTTTTTCCGCTGCCAATAAAATTGGCAATAAAATTGGGACAGGTGAAATGGCGCAGAGATAGAAAGAGAGAACGCAGGAGAGATGAAAGGCAGGGACGTTAACCACAAGGAGGTTCCTTGCTATCTTAGGCTGTCCCACAGGACGATGATTATGAAGAAGCAGACATTGCATCCTCGGTATTTGTAACTGTGAATGCTCAGCGTGTCTTGTTTGTCTCTTCACTTCTTGTACTCTTGTTAGCACAATACGGAAATAACCCATGAAACCATTCGCGTTTATATCCCTGCCTAATCCGAAGTGCTAATAAATATTTAATTAAGTGATTGAAATTATTAATTCCAAATTTCATGTCTTACGGCAGGCAAGGCACAGCAGAGGCTCGCCAAATATATTTCATGAACTTTACTTATCTTAACTGATAAACGTTGTTCTGTCTTCTGGTATACTCAAGTCAATCGCAGAGTGGCCGGGCCTGAAATTCGTTGGTCCCGAGTTCGATCCACGCGTCAGGATAACATATTTTTCTTTTTCAACTGCCAAGCTTATGTTTTCAGATAACCGCGCCAATGTCTTTTGTACCACACTGCTTTGGCACATTTTGTGAGGTTTGTGAGATAATTTTAACTTAGATGTACTTTCTACCACCTGACCTCGAGAACTCCAAAAAAAGAAATGGTGCACTGCGAAAAGAAAGTTGTTTCTTGGACAAAATCGACCATGTAGCAATTTTGGTTACTGAGAATTCAACAGGTAGTTCTACATCAAGGTAGAATTAAGAGAAGCGAAAAAATGAATACGTCAAAAAAAAAAAAAAAAGACAGCTTCGCCCTTCGAGTGGCAACTCACGCTCTTTATTATTTTTCTCAGGTTTTGTCACTATTGTGTATGTACCTGTGACTAGGTTATTTGGTCTCTCCGACTATATTGGCCATTTATGCAGAGTTCGCTTCGAATGTATACCTGGTGAATAAAGGATAAATACCGATACTGATAATACCGATAAATACTGATAAATAAAGGACAACTCAGCCTGCCTAGTTCATGTGTGTACTTGTGAGACTAACTGTGCTGTAACATTTTGGCGTTTCTACCCTCAAAATAATATCCACAACGTTCAATGTATGTGTCCCATAATCGGCAGCAGCCGAAAGATGGAAAGCTTCGAAGTACACAAACGAATCGAACTGTTCCGTCTAATGCGACATCTCAGACCGATCGATTAGCTCCTTTGGGGATGTATCTGGGGAGATAGAATTGTAACGCCCGGAGAATTTCAACGATCAATGTCAATGCAAAAAATGTCATTTTAGAAGAGTATGGAGCCGTAATAAAAAAAACACTAGACGCAAGAATAGCAGTGAACACTCCGTCGTCCTTGATCGTCATTCTTCTAAATTTAAGCGACATTCTGAAACATTTGTCTTTTTTTCTAGCGTTCTTATATATGCGGATAACCGAGAGTATTGATCGATGAAAAACCGAGACAACTTCGTCATTACCACGATCGATAATGCCTCTTAGCCATTCAGCATTTTGCCGCCGTTTCAAAAGCAGATGTCGACCTTGACCCGAACCATTTCGCGTATACGCGTCCCAAAAAAGTTTGATTTTCGATACTTGGTCTTCATTGTTTAAGAAAAACTTGAGACGATTCACGGGGCCATCTCTTCAAAGCTCATTACCTTTTTCGGTCGCAGATATCTCCATCGCGCGAAATCCTCTTTTTCTTTCATAATATGTTTTTAAAAATCTGAAATTAAATATAATGTCTCTTGCAGCCAGAGGCCTTGACCGTTAAAAATGTGTACAACAGGCAGGAAGTACGTGTCGTGGGCTTAGTATTCACGACAAGGGTACCAATATGGGCTTGTTGGTTCATCGTAAACTGACTTGTAGTATAGCGCAGAAACACACAGGGACAAAGAATAAGACTGGACGAACACAAGCGCTAACTTTCGTTGTTGAAAGTTAGCGCTTGTGTTCGTCCAGTCTTATTCTTTGTCCCTGTGTGTTTCTGCGCTATGCTACAAGTCACTTGGTATTCACACTGATCAACTGGAAATAAGGTATGTTCAGATATTACAGATTACTTAAGGCTAAAACTAAAAAAAAAACAAAAAAAAACAAATCGGCAGATCCCACGCTTTGTGGGAATCGGTTTACTGCGATGCAGTCGGTGAGTAATTGTCTATACTTCAATTTTTTGCTTTGAGCCAAGTGTTACGAGGTAGATCGTCGTGTTTTGTAAGGGTAGGAGTTGTGCGCACATCGTGGGCTTACCAGAAACGTCGACAACACTGGCGTTTAAAGAACTTATGGTCTGACGTAATGTCAACACTCATGCTAGAGCCCAGACGTGAGTATTATTGAAACAAAGTATAGTTTACGGTGTGATGATGGGATTATCATAAGTAACTTTCATTAGCCTATTCCTCTGGGGTTGAGTAATGCTCGAATATTGCTTGCTGAATCATGGAAATATAAATCTGACTTTTATTAGACTGCTGTTAAAGCTGAGCCAACACTTGAACCACAATTGCCGTTAACCCAACATGATGCCTGAATCATAGCTGTACATACGTAATGTATATTGCTTTGTTATAAAACTAGATTGCAAGAACTGCAACCACAGCTGACGCTGCGCTGGCATTACACTTACATGGTGTCTTTTGCGAAAGCAGTTTGAAGACCTGACGTGGTTATGTGGTAGAATACCTGACTGTCACAGAACCCTTAGGCTCAATTCTTGCTGAAATACTGATTTTTATTCTTTGCATTTGTCGGGTCATAGTTGCCGATGTCGGTTTTTAAGTGCGGAGCACTTCAGGGTCCCGGCTTGTCGTCCTTTCATTTGATGAAGCGTGATCACGCTCACACTAAAATGCTCAATACAGGCCATGAAAAGGCTAGCAATACTCAAATCCTGGTTAAAATGAACGAACAAGGTCCAAAATAATTTAATTAACAGAAATAGCGAAGCAGTAATGGGATTAATTAATTTAAAATCGCTAAAACATTTCGGAAACAAGGCGCTGACTCCGGCAGATGTAAGAGAGGGCGCCACTACCCTCCGAGCGAGCCAATGCTCCTCCCCGCCGGCGTGGCGCTGCGTCGCTATGAGACTGCATTTGGAGGGAGAAACAACCCGAAGGAACTCGCTGCAGACAACGCGTATCTGAACTGCCGTAACAGTCGGTAAAGCGCAACAGCAAGTAACGTACATGTCGCACATCGAGTTTGTGAATCTGCCTAACAAGATTCTACTGGTGCCGAGGAAACCCTATATGATTACCTCAAACATTGACGTCATTGACGCTTTCGTAAACCGAGCAGTGGGGTTCGTAGGGGTTCGTAAACCGAACCCCTACGAAGGCGAATGGCTGGGTGCCCGTGCGATGTACTTCCTCAGGTTTCACAGTAGGGAATCTGCCATACGTTCTTAGGGGCGAAGCTTCTTATAGCGAGACCTGGTCGGTTGTCGATCCATCCTCTGTACCCCGTAGTGTTCCCTTATCGTACAATAGAGGGCGCTGTCCCATAGAGATGCATGCAAACTTCAGTTGGGGGGACGATATACTAAATGGCGCTGTACGCTAGAGGTGTGCACGGGCCCCGGGTAGCCCGAAAGCCCTGAGCCCTTCCGGCCCTCCGGCCTGGCGGGCCGGGCTCGGGTACACAGACGTCTTCCCATCTCGGGCCCGGGTCGGGCTCGGGCTACTCATCTCGGGTATCGGGTGGGCCGGTTCAGGTGCAAAGCCCGCATCAAACCAAAAATATAGACGTTGTGCCGGAATTGTTTTCCAGTACTTAGCGATGAGCACACAAGATCACCTTTGTGATCGTTCGTCACGCTCTTTCCAGCCATGCATATCATGGACAACAACGGCGCGCGTAACGGACATGCCTGCCTCAGCCCCTTGCCTATATCATTCTTCTCGTAACCTATTCTTTGCCATTTAAGACAGACTGTATCCATGCAATCATCCTCCGGTCCTGCATTAGAGATACTAAACTTCTGGAAGAACGAGCAGTCTAATTGTTCCAAGGTTGATATGCTTGCCAAAAAGATATTTGCGATTCCGGCTGCCAGTGCGAGCAGCGAACGGAACTTCAGTTCGACGGAATATGTGATGCAGGAGCGCCGCACTTCACTGAAGTCCGGATCACTGCACAGCTTGTTATTTTTACACAACTTGTAATCTGTGTATACACACTAACATGTGTCGTTTGCATATGCTTAACTTTGATACGTTGAATAAAATGCCACTTGATCAAAAAATGATATCTTGACTCCGCAGCAAACTTTCATAGTGTCGGGCCCGACCGGGCCCGGGTTTGTGTTTTTGTGCGTCGGGCCGGGCCGGACGGGCTTGAAGCCCTTTAGGGTCGAGCTCGGGCGGGCCTTCGACGCAGTCAGTGGGCCCGGGCCGGGATCGGGCTTGAAAATTAGGCCCGTGCACAGCTCTACTGTACGCATTCTGTGTCGTCATCTCCATTTCTCGTCTCGTTTCCGAGAGGGCGCTGTCCCATAGACATGCGTACAATATGGCGGTTGGGTGAAGGTACGCTAGATGGCGTTGGCGGTGCAGCTGCTCTCCGATTGGCTGCCGCGCGGGCTGCGCGGGGTTGCGCTGGGCGGCGAGCGCCCGCTCTCATTCCCCGGATCGTCGCCGTACGAGTGCGCTTGCCGGATCGTGCTGCTTGGCGGACCATGGACGACGAGGAGCGCCGGGTGAGGAAGGCTGCGCCGCTGCGGCTCGTGCTCGTCGGCAGGATCCCGAGGTGCGAGCTCGAGAGGCCGCCGCGACGCGAGCGCGGCGCCAGGCGGATCTCGAGGCGGTGCGCGCCCGCGAAGCCGCCGCCAAGCGCGCGCGGCGTCAGGCGGATCCCGAGACGGTGCGCGCCAAGGAGGCCGCCCAGCAGTAATCGCTTTGATTACTGCTGGGCGAAACCACTGAAGATTTCACGGTGTAACCATGATTGCTTCACGAGCTTCGCCCCAAACTCTTCATCATTCACCCCGTGGATACGCTGTGATTTTTTTGCATTGCGTTTGTACCGCGGGTACAACGCATTCATATATGGTTCAGATGATGTCACGCATTCAACCGGCGCACTTTTCTTCTCATGACATTTAGCTAGGGCAATAATAAATAAACGTCCTCTCTCTCTTATACATTGAAAGGTCGTATCACGAACATTAGTTGAAAGAGTCTGCGCCGGATACGAAGTGTCCTATCGTAGTTTTACTACAGATTTGAAATATCCGTTGGTCATAATATAATTCATTGCACACCCTACTGCTTGAGTTGAGCTGTTTTGACTGTTGCTTATATTGACATGCAATTAGCGCCACTTTGGTAGTTCGGCTCCATCAACAGTACGGTGGGTTTAG
The DNA here is from genome assembly GCA_030522465.1 of Rhipicephalus appendiculatus. Classification (NCBI taxonomy): domain Eukaryota; kingdom Metazoa; phylum Arthropoda; class Arachnida; order Ixodida; family Ixodidae; genus Rhipicephalus; species Rhipicephalus appendiculatus. Next base: position 3,519,288 of record JALIZH010033007.1, on the reverse strand, counting down.
TTCTGAAGTACAGACACTGCAGAGCAGTGGTCGATCTCGCACATAGGTCTCCCATAGTATAGCGCTTCTGGTACTGAATCGTTCACGTTACGTTCTAAACACCCTCCGATTTACACCCTGTGAGGAATAGCCGGTTTGGCAACTCCTTTTTTTAGATGTGAAGCATCTTATGGCGAAGCTTAATCCGGTGGTGGTGGTGGTGGTGGTGGTGGTGGTGGTGGTGGTGGTGGTGGTGGTGGTGGTGGTGGTGGTGGTGGTGGTGGTGGTGGTGGTGGTGGTGGTGGTGGTGGTGGTGGTGGTGGTGGTGGTGGTGTGCCGCGTGCCCACCCTTACTGCGCATGCGCAAACAGTTAAAGAAAAAATAAAAATAAAAACCTCCTCTCCCCCCTCTCTCTCCTCTAGGCATCCCTCCCCACGGCAACCACACCCTCACTGCGCATGCGTCTCCCTTCCTCTCTCCCCTCTTACACTCCCCCCCCCCCCTCTCCATCCCTGCCCGCGGCGTCTAACTCCCCCCTGCGCATGCGCGTCCCCCCCTCTCTCTCCTCTCCTACGCTCCCCCCCCTCTCTCCTCTACGCATCCCTGCCCACGGCGTTCACACTCCCCACTGCGCATGCGTGTCACCCCCTCTCTCTCCTCTCCTCCGCTTCCCCCTCTCTCGCCTCGCGACGCCGACGCAGGCAGCGTCTGCTAGCGAGTTTCTTGGTTGAAAAAACCGACTGCTCGCGCTGCACAACCGTTCACTGGCCATCCCGTATATATGGCAATGGATCTTGACCTCCAAGGTGGTGCCGGTGGAAGATTTCTCCTGTGCGTTGTTGAACAATAAAAATTCGCAGCGTGCGCGTTAACTAAAAGCGGAATGCGGGTCTCTGTGTCCAGTCGGAGTCTTCTGTCTCTCATTGCCCATTAGCAGCGATTGGCATGTTCCAGTAGGAAACACTGCTCCATCACTGCCTGCTTTGCGCCTCCCCAGTTTTCTCTCCTGCGCAACGCTGCGATGAGCGCCAGCGTCAACGCCGCCGCCAGTGTAAGCGTTAGCGCCCGCTGCTTCACATCTACACATGGTTCCCTTTAGCGGGAGATGGTGTAATTTTTTTTCCTATAGTGGAGTACACAGAGTACTCGTAAATCATTGACGTATTGTTCTGAACTCATATTATTAAGGCGAAAGCCTTTAATGTCTCATGCTCACGTCCGTCCGGTGTCCGTCCGGTGTCCGCCCGTCCGGTGTCCGTCCGGCGTCCGTCCGTCCGTCCGTCCGGTGGTGGTGGTGGTAGTGTGCGTGCTGCCCACCCTTACTGCGCATGCGCAAACCGTCCCCATGCACCTCCTCTCCTACGCTCCCCCCTCTCTCTGCTCTCGGTATCCCCCCCCGCCCGCGGCGTTTACACACCCATTGCGCATGCGCGTCCCCTCCCCCTCTCTCTCCTACACTCCCCCCATCTCTCCTCTAGGCCTCCCTCCCGCGGCTTTCACACCCCCCATTGCGCATGCGCCTCCCCTGCCCCTCTCTCTCCTCTCCTACGCGTCCCCCCCTCTCTTTCCTCTAGGCATCCCTCCCCGCGGCGTCCACACCCTCACTGCGCATGCGCGTCCCATCACCCCTCTCTCCTCTCGTACGCTCCCCCCTCTCTCGCCTCGCAACGCCGACGCAGGCAGCCAGGGTTGCCGTTGGGTGGACTTGAAAAGGAGCCAGAACTCAAGCCAAAAGTAGCCAAAGTAGCCATGCCATTTAATATTATCGCCAAATTTGTAGCCTAATAGAACAGAAGTGGTATTATGAGCAGATTCTTCAGTATTGATCAATAAATAATACCAGTTTGAATAAGCCAGACCATAGAAAACCACCGATAAGTTGGAAATAAATTAAATGAACGAATTGTGATCAATTCATTACACGTGCCTATATTTTATGTAGAAAACATGAGTTCTTGCCAGGCACCAAGTTATATTAGAATATTCTAGACAGCAAGTCAGTAGGAACATGTAAGTTGAAACAAATTTTCGTTGAAGCTGCAGACGAAATTCTGCTTGTAGATGAACAGGCCAGCTAAATTTTGTTGCAGATGTCTGTTTTCCCCAAGTTTACACGCGAACACGCACTGTGCATTAAAATTACTCGTAAAACTTCGCGTAGCATTACAATAGATGGCGGGAAGCTTGAGCACCGAGCTGGCCACGCGTTCGTCATCATGCACGTAAATTCGCCACTCCATATTTGGAGACGCGCTAAGCGTCGCGTAAAGGTGTCTCGATGCGCACCAGCCTACTGGTGGGTGGAGGACGACCGTACGCATCCACTGAAGCGAGAGAAAAGCTTAAAAACAATGTATTTCGTCTGCAAAAATGAGAAAAAATGGCTACTTAATGCGCCAGATCAGCACATTAAAAGTAGCCAGAAAAGAGCCATGGCGCCAACTGCAAATTTTTGCCGCCAGACGGGGCCGAAAAGTTGCCAATTTGGCGCGAAGTAGCCACCAACGGCAACCCTGCAGGCAGCGTCTGCTAGCAAGGTTCTTGATTGAAAACACCGACTGCCCGCGCTGCACAACCGTTCGACGCCGACGCAGGCAGCGTCTGCTAGCGAGTTTCTTGATTGAAAAAACCGACTGCTCACGCTGCACAACCGTTCACTGGCGACCCCGTATATATAGGCACTGGATCTTGACCTGCAAGGTAGTGCCGGTGGGAGATTTCTCCTGTGCGTTGTCGAACGATAAAATTACACCATCTCCCGCTAAAGGGAACCATGTGTAGATGTGAAGCAGTGGGCGCTAACGCTTACACTGGCGGCGGCGTTGACGCTGGCGCTCATCGCAGCGTTGCGCAGGAGAGAAAACTGGGGAGGCGCAAATCAGGCAGTGATGGAGCAGTGTTTCCTACTGGAACATGCCAATCGCTGCTAATGGGAAATGAGACAGAAGACTCCGACTGGACACCGCACTCCGCTTTTAGAGACCCGCACTTCGCTTTTAGTTAACGCGCACGCTGCGAATTTTTATTGTTCAACAACGCACAGGAGAAATCTCCCACCAGCACCACCTTGGAGGTCAAGATCCATTGCCATATATACGAGGTGGCCAGTGAACGGTTGTGCAGCGCGAGCAGTCGGTTTTTTCAACCAAGAAACTCGCTAGCAGACGCTGCCTGCGTCGGCGTCGTGAGGCGAGAGAGGAGAGAGAGGGGGTGACACGCATGCGCAGTGGGGAATGTGAATGCCGTGGGCAGGGATGCGTAGAGGAGAGAGGGGGAGCGTAGGAGAGGAGAGAGAGGGGGGGGACGCGCATGCGCAGTCGGAGTGTAGACGCCGCGGGCAGGGATGCCTAGAGGAGAGAGGGGGGGAGTGTAAGAGGGGAGAGAGGAGGGGAGGCGCATGCGCAGTGAGGGTGTGGTTGCCGCGGGGAGGGATGCCTAGTGGAGAGAGAGGGGGAGAGGATGTTTTTCATTTTTATTTTTTTAAAGGGTTTGCGCATGCGCAGTAAGGGTGGGCACGCGGCACACCACCACCACCACCACCGGATTAAGCTTCGCCATAAGATGCTTCACATCTAAAAAACTCGCAGCGTGCGCGTTAACTAAAAGCGGACTGCGGGTCTTTGTGTCCAGTCCGAGTCTTCTGTCTCTCATTGCCCATTAGCAGCGATTGGCATGTTTAAGTAGGAAACACCGGTCCATCACTGCGTGATTGCGCCTGCCTAGATTTCTTTCCTGCGCAACGCCGCGATGATCGCCAGCGTCAACGCCGCCGCCAGTGTAAGCGTTAGCGCCCGCTGCTTCGCATCTAAACATGGTTCCCTTTACCGGGAGATGGTGTAATTTTAAGGCGAAAGCCTTTAATGTCTCATGCTCACGTCCGTCCGGTGTCCATCCGTTTGTCCGTCCGTTCATCTGTCCGTCTGTCCGTCCGTCCGATTTGTCCGTCCGTCCCTCCGTCCGTTCGTGTGTCCGTCCGTCTGTCCCTCCGTCCGTCCGCCGTCCGTCCCTGGGTCTGTCCGTCCGTCTGTCCATGCGAGCTCTGGCACGGAATGAGGTGGCCGCCGGGGTGCGCAAACGGACGGCGGTCGCGTCGGACTCTACAGCGCTCGCGCTTTGCTTGCGTAACGTCGCTGTGCCCAGCCCTTGCAATCATTCTGACCGACGCCGTCTCAATGGACACATCCGTCCACGGAATACACTTTCGAATTTACAAAGGGTCCGTCAATTTAAGCGCTGGAACGCGGATGGCGTTTGCGCGATGCGCAAAGCGCGAGAAAATACCAACGCATGCGAACGGTCTCGCGTCTCGCTGCGATTCGCTGTAATAATCAGAAAAGAAAACACGCACACATTCGGTTTGTGTGTTATCCCAGTGAGAGTGTAAAAGAAAAAAGACATAGCATAGTCAGTGGAATGGCCACACGCTTTCACCGAACACACTTTGGAATGTACAAAGTATCCTTCAATTTTAGGGGCGAACACAGGGAAGTTTATTGCATACTAGTAACGGCAGCTCAGGTGACTATAACTGCACTGGGTTACAAAATGACTTCCGCGGGACATACAAACAAGAAAACATAGGTACAATGGAACTGCGATGCTAACACAGATCACTAATCACTAAAAAAAAAGAAAAAAAAAGAAAAAAAAAGGAACACAAAAACTCACTAAGTTTGCACCGAATTACATATCATTGGGGAAGAAAAGCAACATTTCCACTCAAAAAGTGTTTTGGGCCGGCTCATATAATACGAGACACATTTTTTCCCCCGTGCCAGTCGCTTTCAATACGGCAGTAGAGGAAATTCAATATTCCCCTTCCTCACTCCGAAAAATCGTGTATGCCACCTTCTGAGGAAGGCTTCTTCACCGTGTGTTTCTATCTGTTCGGTCAGGTAACGAACCATGATCATCCTAATCCTCTGTAACGCTGGGTACGCAGCTCGTTGTGGTTGTCGGCGGGCTTCGGCTAAACAGCGCCGGCGCCACAGTACAAACACCGTGACAGAAAATACGAGTTGTGCAAATAAACCCCTCTTGCGGTGACCGCGCGAAGAAGCAGAGACTCCGAATTGGCGCCACACGACGTGCCACACGCCTTTGGCCGCCACGCATTCAAACATCGTATGGCGGATTGTTTCTCTTTTGCCACAGTTGGGGCAGTGATCGAAGCTCCTTAAAGCGGCACCCGTTCGTCCCACGTCGTAGTCGTAGTCGTAGTGCGTAACCAGTCTTACGCTTTGACCTCCAAGGTGGTGCCGGTGGGAGATTTCTCCTGTGCGTTGTTGAACAATAAAAAAATCGCAGCGTGCGCGTTAACTAAAAGCCGAATTCTTCTGTCTCTCATTCCCCATTAGCAGCCATTGGCATGTTCCAGTAGGAAACGTTAGTAGAAGTAGAAGTGTTAAAAGCCGACTTCTGCTGTCTCTCATTCCCAGTAGCAGCCATTGTTTACCTCCAAGGTAGTGCCTGGTGAGATTTCTCCTGTGCGTGATTAAACCAATAAAAATTTTGTTCAAAACGCCGTTGATTGATGAAATAAACCAACGAAAGACGCCAGATGTTTTCTAAAAGCAAAACGAAAAGACGCCAGATGTTTCTAAAGCAAAACGAAAAGACGCCAGCTGCTTAACGAAAGACGCCAGGTGTTTTCTAAAGCAATGGTTTTATAATCAAAACCATATCGCGATACAGGTTTGTAGTTGACGATGCTCGTTGCCGTCGGTGTGTGCTCGTATGCAAGAACCACTTAGCTTACATTTCACCGACCACAAAGCGGTCATAATGAAAGGACAACGGAAACCAGCAATAAAAGTTTGATAAAACATTTAATCAATCGTTTCACGTCAATTTTATCGGGCGAATTAACGGAAGAAATTTCACGGTTTTTATCTACATATCAAATGAGTTAAGGTTCTAAGCCGTCTCCACGAAAGAACTGTCCCTCCTTCTATGACTTAAGACAATCATCACCGTAAAGAACCAAAAGGTGTTATTCAGCGTCTTAAAGAGACCCTGCAGCACATTGTGAGCATGGTCAGAAAACGCTGCCGATCGATAGTTGAGGCTCCTGAGAACTCGCGAGAACAGGTGAGCTAAACACTATATAGCAACAGGCGTATTGAAGTTTACAATTTGTCAAAACTTTTCGGTGTGTTACAAAATTGCATGCTTGCTACCCGACGTCACAAATCTGTGAAACCTGGCGGATGTTAAAATGACGCGGGCACAATAGAGAGTGCACTATAATATGCTGAACAACACCTAAACACTTTTAGAGTAGCCGGACAATGTCTCATTTTGAATGTAATTCAAGAAGGCTCCCCGCCAATCACATTGGCAATCACATTCACCTTTCTGAACTCATCTTTTCTGAGAAAGAGGGAGGGAGGAAATGAAGTGAACAGCGCTGCGCGTGGGTGCTTCTTTGCCGTGCGAGTGTATTTTTTCCTGTAGAAGTCAATTCGAGATTACTCAAGACCAACTCGCCCGGTTGTGAATTCAGTCTCCTTAGTCCAGAAAACCATGGACATTGACTATTTCCCTCGTCCGTTATATCAAGTTCCGGGACAAGCATGAAGGTTGGACTTTCCGATGTACTCGAGTCGACTGCCTTATTCCTCCCCCTTGTTTCCATGCCAGCGCTATCGCTGCAAGATACCACATGATAAGCAAGAAAAACATAATTAATCGGAATCTAAAGCCGTAACCTTCTTTAGCTCCCCCCAATACGACCCAACTAAAACCCTAAACACTTCTGCACACTCATCGACTGATAGCAAATTGGATATAGGGCAGCGGTAATGCTATTGTTTTCCTACAAAAGAAAATTAGTTTCCTAAAACAAGAACGTTTGATCGGTCCATAAAACGTTTACTGGTTCCTGTCCGTATTTCCGCCGACGATTACGTAGATATCAGGGCAAGCAGAGTAGACTAAAGTCATGACTGAGTGCTATAAGGTTATAGAACCCCTACTCAGCAATTGCCCTTTCTGCAATGCTGTAACGCAAAGCGCGAAAGCGTCGCATAGGCGGCCTGTACCGCAGAGAACCTGCAGTGCGTGGTCGTGATACACGCAGGAATATCTCTACAGCAGAAGCGGAAGAAAAATTTCATTATATAATTAAGTGATGGCTGTGTTGAAGTAAAACTTCACCTCAGTTGATGCCATGGTTGATGCTTTCCCAGTGTGAAGCCGAAAGTGACCATGCACTGTCGAAAGGGGGGGGGGGCTCGCGCTTCCCTTGCCCCCCCCCCCCCCCCCGGTAGATACGCCTATGTGTACAGCCATGTCAGAGGAGCGTGACGGTGCGCCTACTTCGCTTCATCGTCATTTTGCAGCCGATTTGGATGAGCCTTGGCAAGACGCACTTATAAGAAACAAAACAGTGGCAATGGGACATTACATCACTGTGCCGCGGTGCGTGTGCGACGCTTTGCTAAAACAGTCAAATACAACGTGTAAAGCACCAACGTCGCCAGAAACCAAGAGGCCTAGCGATCTTCAGCCTATTTCAACAACAAAGGCACCGCTTGAGTACTTTGCATCGCATCCCACTACCAACGCCACTCACGCTGCGCGAAAAATGAATTTGAAACTGTAAAAAAAAATTACACCATCTCCCGCTAAAGGGAACCATGTGTAGATGCGAAGCAGCGGGCGCTAACGCTTACACTGGCGGCGGCGTTGACGCTGGCGCTCATCGCAGCGTTGCGCAGGAGAGAAAACTGGGGAGGCGCAAAGCACGCAGTGATGGAGCGGTGTTTCCTACTGGAACATGCCAATCGCTGCTAATAGGCAATGAGAGACAGAAGACATCGATTGGACACAGAGACCCGCAGTCCGCTTTTAGTTAACGCGCACGCTGCGAATTTTTATTGTTCAACAACGCACAGGAGAAATCTCCCCCCCGGCACCACCTTGCAGGTCAAGATCCAGTGCCATATATACGGGGTGTGCAGCGCGAGCAGTCGGTTTTTTAACCAAGAAACTGGTGGTGGTGGTTGTGGTTCGAAGAAGAAAAGGCGCCCAATTTCTGCAGCCCGGTCGGGAGCACGGCGCAGCGCCTGAGGGATAGGGGGGATGGGATGACAGTGGATAGAAGAGAAAAGGGTTAGGGGTGTAGCGACGCAGAGCTCTTCAGCATGAACAGCAGCAGTCCGGCAGCAAGGATAGGGGTGGCAAGGGTCCCGGTCTCAGCGGTAGGGCAAGAAACTCGCTAGCAGACGCTGCCTGCGTCGCCGTCGCGAGGCGAGAGAGCGGGGGGAGCGTAGGAGAGGAGAGAGAGGGGGGGGGGGACGCGCATGCGCAGTGGGAGTGTGGACGCCGCGGGCAGGGATGCCTAGAGGAGAGAGGGGGGGGAGCGTAGGAGAGGAGAGAGAGGGGGGACGCGCATGCGCAGTGGGAGTGTGGACGCCGCGGGCAGGGATGCCTAGAGGAGGGGGGGAGCGCAGGAGGGGAGAGAGGAGGGGAGGCGCATGCGCAGGGAGGGTGTGGTTGCCGCGGGAAGGGATGCCTAGAGGAGAGAGAGGGGGAGAGGAAGTTTTTTATTTTTATTTTTTTTTTTGAAAGGGTTTGCGCATGCGCAGTAAGGGTGGTCACGCCGCACACCACCACCACCACCACCACCGGATTAAGCTTCGCCATAAGATGCTTCACATCTAAAAGAGCCATAGACAATTCGCTAAACAACGGAATCGAATCCGAAGCCTGCACTTGCCATTATTGCCGCGGTGGTTGAACGATAGAAGCGACAGGTTCGCTTCTAGTTTTATACTACGAAACTATGCGTGGTACATTCGGCATAGTAAGGCTAATGCATTTAAAGCGTCGATGACTTTATGCACTCAAGCACTCGTGAGCGGCGAGCTATCCCTGAATTTGGTGGCGAGGTGGACCCATGCAGCGCTGGTGGAGCCAACTAGCAAAAGAGGCACTAGCTGCATGTCACAATAAACGACCGTCAAAATTACTCTACTCACCTGAACGGCTTCGCAATCAATTAGACAATGAGTGTTGGCAATTTTCGCATTTAGTAAAACGGAGTTATAAGGCTTTGTGTTCAGCGCAGGCTCTTTATGCTGATGCTCGTGATAAGAATTCACGATGTCGGAGGGAGGGAAAAACGCTTATTTATTTTATCACACACACTCAGATCCAAGATGAATAAAAACTAGCAGTTGTTTCGTGTACGAATACAACCGATGAGCGAAGCTCCTTAGAAATGGGACGCAAACGATTATGTACGTTTTGAAACTGCTGGCGGCGTCGGCGCTTAGATTCGGCCGCTCTAGCACGTACAGCAGGATCCTGTCGGCGTAGCCATTGTAGCTCCGCTCGTCGTGCCTTAACCGCAAGATCCTGTTGCCGGGCTCGTCTTGCTGCCGCTGCTTTGGCTTTGCGTTCCACATCCTTGCCAGGCTGCTTATCGTCTTCATCATCACGCTTACGTTTCTGAGGACGACTATCCATGTTCTGTGAGCAGCCCTAGCTAAACTCAGGTGGGTCCCTATTTTTATATATGTAGAAACACGGTTTTCGATTAATTTTACTGTCGTTTATGAACGCGAACTGTTTTTACGCTGCGCGACTTTTTTTGCGCAACGCGTGCCGAGCGCCGCGCGCCTTATTTTCTGTTCTTTTTTTTTCTTTTTTGCGCCGGCGCTGGCCGGTACGAAGAAAGAGGGAGGGCATAGTGGACGAAAGAGGGAGAGGGAAACTAATCTGCCTTCGTTTCGCATGCGTTCGTATTCTCGCGCTTTGCGCATCGTGCAGACGCCACCCGCGTTCCCACGCTCATCAAGCTCATTTATTCTCCCGCGTGAGGGGGAGACGCCACAGCTGGCACAGTGCCAGGGAGCTTCAACGGCGACGGCGGAGTGCCGGCCTAAGGAGCTTCACTCCTAAAAAGTGCGCCAGTGGCATCAGGGACGTTTACATATGCCATACGGGTATCAATGGCTGTTCCGAGGGGTCTTATCGGCAATTCTTCGTTATCGTTACGGTCAATCGTAAGCGGCGTGCATGACGCGTACATAATGCTCAGGCGCTTAATTAATAAGGTGGAAGCCTTGTGTGCCTCATGAGTAAAAGAAAGCCCTGTGTCATCAGTGCCAATACAAACGGCAAAGAAAGCACGGCACGTGAGTTCATGCCGTGCCGTCATCATTAGGATGAAGTTGCGACGTCATCTCCTGAATTCGTACCATGACATTGTCGCTGGATGAAATATGGGCCGTTACCGGAAGCTGTGCAACACCACGCATGGGAAGTGGAAGAATTTGATGCATTGCCACCGGTTAAGAGAAAAGTCATGACATGACGCCGCAACACCCGCCGAGGGACCCCCAACTACGTCTTAGATATGCTCGCCGGCCTTTGCTGGCTCCTGCCATTTAGGAACGCCAGCGTGGTACCGTATTTCTACGTCATCTTTTTCGTGCGTTCGTTCGTTTACGGAACGAACCACTTCAATAGACTTTGCGCGAATAAGTATGAGAAGTACTGCATGAAGAATGGCTGTTTAACGTTGGACCACTCCGCCCCGCCCGGAGCCGATCCTCTGGATGGGGGTGCGACTGATCGAGGGTCGCGGGACGTCCTCGCTACATACAATGAAGTCACTTCGCACTATCGCTTGGGTCGTAGGGTCTTTCCTCCGCCCCATTCGCTTCTTACCAGTGGACAAGAAATCACGCTCAGACTTCTACAGACCGGGGTTTACCCCTGCCCAGCTACCGTTTCAATTTATACGGATATATCTCCTAACTGCCCGGACTGTGGGTGTGTGTACACATTTGAGCACATGATGTGGGACTGCCCCCCACATACTCAAGGAACTCAAGGCGCAAATTCTCCCGAAACAGGATTTTTATTCCGCCATCAAAAGCACGGATCGTCACCGTCAGCTTCGGGAAATCCAAGGGGCCCATGATGACGCGAGCAGGTACTTTCTGCATGTTCCAACGTGAGAGCGGCCCGCAGGGGGGTCGGGGTAAAACCCGGCTCTCCTCCCTCGGTGCTCAATAAAGTTATCTATCTATCTATCTATCTATCTATCTATCTATCTATCTATCTATCTATCTATCTATCTATCTATCTATCTATCTATCTATCTATCTATCTATCTATCTATCTATCTATCTATCTATCTATCTATCTATCTATCTATCTATCTATCTATCTATCTATCTATCTATCTATCTATCTATCTATCTATCTATCTATCTATCTATCTATCTATCTATCTATCTATCTATCTATCTATCTATCTATCAAGTATAGAATTGTGTCATGCGTATTCTGTGCGGCGACTTCCTGAAAAGCACGTGGGTCCCGTTTGCAGTCATTGACTTAGGGACCCTCGTCTCCATATTTATTTTTCGTACCATTCATTGTAAGTTGAATTTGCAATAAACTGAAACTGAAACCGAAAAGTGATTGGGAGGAACTGTAAATACTGTAAAGGAAAAGAGAGAACAGAGACAACGCCCGTACTGCAGGCCGGCTGTTCTTATTCTCCACTTCGTCTTTCTCCGCTTCGCCCCAGCTGCCCGCGCGCCCGAACATCCGTGCCTTTCTTTGTCATAACAATACTTACAACTACGTATACCGGGCGTTTCAAGAAGTGTGTCCAGAATTCGCAAAAATCACGAAAATTGGATAATGCCGGTTTCTTCTCCTATCCCTCGCACCCCTCTCCCTCGGCCGGAGAGGGCCGCTAGCCGGCGGGCATGCGTGCCTCGCGACACCAACCATTCACATGACTAACCCCATAATTAACCATGACGCGCCGGCATTACGATAAGAAATGTGAACAGTGTGCCGCTGCTTGCCGCGCGGGAGGCGCCGACGCGCGGGTATACTGCCGTGGCATATTTTCCATGGTAGTTGGTGCTAAGGCTTGACAAGCTTAGTTTTACCGCATTTTTTCGGTAAAAGAATCAAAGCAATGCGCAATCACAGGAGTATATTTTAGAGCTTTTACGAAGTCGCGTTGTAGAATACTAGAGTGGGTTGTTCTACTCATCCGATTGGTGTTGTCAAGGGAAATCATGGGGTTGACAGTAGGAAACGAACAAGCGTTGGCAGCTCCAAGCACGCAAAGAGATTACTCGTTATAGGTAAATGAATCTCGACATGTAGCGCGACAGATGCAGAAACGTTAAAAAAAAAAAAATCTGCTCCAATCGTCGTTCTAGCCACCTTGGCAAATGCTTCAGGCTCGTCCGGCACATTTTATCTGGATGACGCTACGTGCACTTAGCCAACCGTGATTGTCATGCATACATAGAGAAAGCAGCTTCGTTGTTTTAATATTTAGATGAGATCTTTCGCATCTTGCTCTAAATTTCGCCATTCCTGTTAATGCAAATGGAAGTTCTTTTCAGCGAGATGTGTCAAACCTTCGAGGACAGCATATCTAGACCTTACTCGTCTATTACGAAATAAAAAAACAAACTGGAACGCGATTTTTCTTTTTCGGGAACGTTCTGAACTGCCAAATGCAAAACACTTGCTAGGACGAACAATCCACGAAGCACGATAACGTTGAGGCTGCAATAAGACAAAGTGCTCCGCAGGCGCCGCTGTTGGATCTTAGCATGCCTTGCACCATTTCCGAAAGACTGAATTATAGAAAGTGCGAAACGAACAGCGAAAAGCAGCACAGTTTTAGCGTACACCAATACAACGCAGCAACTGTATCCTAGCATAAGCAAGGTTAGCTACCGTTTCGTGTTAAAATATGGAACCTTCATAATTCTTTTGAGTCTTGTTGATTTTATCTCATTTAGACCATGGATCCGTCAATCTTGCACTGTCATTTTATCCAGCTTATTTCGAAGCCTGCAATGCAGGTATGCCTTAAGAAAAAGGCACCATTAATGCCATTTGTCTTACAGCTATGGTGTATAACATCAGCGTCAGAATTAGAGGAACAGAAATGGGCTTAAACTTATTTAAATCCCTGGGTATCGATACTTCAGCGTTTCCAGCGGCTAAGTTGACTCATCAATATTCTCTCCGGGTTTGCACGAAGGCGGAATATATTGCTCTCCGCGAGACGTGCACAACGGCAGTGTTAACTAAACAGCAGTGAGCACGGAAAGGATACTACTCTTAATTTCTTCGGTTCGTGATTATTAATACTTCAGATGGTGAGATTAACCTACTAACGTTATAGCTAATCACAAGCTGTTGTTTATTTGCCGCTAGCTTTGACCTTATGAAAGTCAATGAGTTGCACATAGCTGTGTGACTTCCTTTTGTTGCACGTGTTGTGCTGCGTTCTAGTTAGATTTCGGTAAAGATGAATTCTGTTGTGCTTGCTTCATTACATGTAGTCATGGTCTCAAAGACACCTAAAAGAGCGTTAGCATTTGCAGCCCTTATATGAAAGACAGCTCAGTCTGTGAACGTCAGGAATATTTCGCACCGGTCATTCCAGCAGTACTGCACGGCCATGCCGTGTACACCTCCTGTAGCCAGAGTTAGTTCCTGTGCAAGCAGGTACCGAATTTTTTTCACGTATGGCGCATTCCAAGAGTGATGCCCTAGAAACGAAACTTTATCGGAAATGCGCCGTAAGCAGAGTGTTCTTAGTCTCATGAACCGGCTTACTGAAGATTTGTTAGTAAGGTTATCTCAGAGGATGCCACGAAACGAAGAAAGAAAATGATATTGAAAGGTGGAGGTCGTCTATCATATTCTTCCTGCGGCACGCATGCTTCCGCTCGGAGGAACTCGATAGCGCGGGTCAACCTGCATCGGCCACCAAAGAAGCTATGTTTTCTGTGGTTTGGTCACTTCTGTACCGCTTCTTTCGTCTTGCCCGGCTTTTCTTGTTTCTTAGTTCATTCTCACTTTCGATAGCATAATAAAAAGTGTAATCCCTCGTCATGGCTTCTCTGGGCCATTCATCATGGCGGGTCTCTCTGGTATCACTACCGACAGGAAAGGGCATTCCATTTCATAGCGCATCGTCCTAGAAAAAAAAAAAAGACGAAGCCACGGAGGCCAATGAAAGGGTTCTTGTTCACGCAGCACGTCGGCTATACTGCCTCGCGCTGATGTATGGCACCGCCTGAACCAATGAACACCAGTACGGTGAGAATAGCAGAAAAGAGCACCCAGGCGTGCGTCCGCGGGAGCGGAGCTGCGGACGAATATCACCGGAGGTGAGGGGGGAATGTATAGCATTAGTGCGTCTTCGGCTCGGGCCAAGCGGTCGAGTCAGCGATGACTTCTCGTCTTGCCCGACCTACTTGTGCTACGCGTCTCGCTAATACCACGCAGTGGTATCTGAACGCGCCGTCGACAAATCAAGCAACCAAAAATTTGATAGAGTTTTGCTGAGGCACTGTATTCTCTATTCAGAAAAATTTTTTCCAGACCCTAGTTGCTCCTCAACAGCTCGAGGTCACGTGGCCTGTGCAGAAACGTCACGTGTGACGCGATACCGACGCCGTGCAATTTGAAGGCAAGGCAAACTTCCAGCCTGGCGTTGCATAAGCATCGCTATTTTTCCGCTGTCATTTGTTGGCCCGTGCCACCGCGTGGCCAGCAACCTACGCCGTGTCGCTTCGCTGTTCTCACTATGTTGCCAGCATCCCTACTGCCAGATGCAGGGTTGGCATCGACGTGCTACTCTATTAATTACGTCATACGTGACGTTTATGTTAGATTCACGTGGCCCTGTGCTGTTAAGCAGCAAATAAGCTTTCCCTATATTTTTGCGGGTAGCTTTAGTGCGCGATGATTTTTACCAGGTTATAGACTAGGGAGAACTGGCAGATCAGCATTCAGAATTATCTTCGTGTCGCAAATGTTGCAACACATTGGCGGCATGCCGGTCGCTGAGTTGTCGCGTCTTTTTACTGTCGAAAGCGACGTCGCAGATATATTATTAACAGAATTAATAAAACGATATTCCATTCGAAATTTACATAATTGTCAGATATCGTCATTGTTAAACAGGTGAGCTTCATCATCCTGGGCCGTCTAGAGAAAGTTGAAGATTTAAAAAGTAAACTAACCATAAACTAACTGAGAAGCTCTTCTAATGTCAGAAAAAGAAGTTTCAGACGTTGACGAGCGTACCCATTCCGTTGAGACTGAAGAACTTAGAAGCACAAGTTTGCTTTGTGTAATTTTAACTTCCTAATCTTAACTTACTTTATACGAGATCCGCCTGCACGCCTTTAGGTAGTTCTATAATGGGAGACGACGAGCACAACCTCCTATTGTTATAATTTTATTCTCGATCAGACGTCTTATGAAGCAGACTCAAAGTTGTAGAAGCTTTAACCGTTTTGCCCTTCACTCCCAAAATGGGTCAAGTGCGGCCTAATGCATGCGGCGGCGCTAAAATACTAAAACCAGGAAGAAACTCCGGGTGGTAATGTTGGAAGATGTGCTACATTACCCTTCTGACGGCTGTCAGAAATACGCGCCGCCCCTCCCAAAATGAAAGAAAGAAAGAAGTGAATGAATGTTAATTAATGAAGGAAGGAAAATAGGAATGAATGAAGAAAGGAAGAAGGAAGGAAAGAAATAAATGAAGACAAAGGAAAGAGAGAACAAGAAAGAGGGAGATAAGAAAGAAAGAAAGAAAGAAAGAAAGAAAGAAAGAAAGAAAGAAAGAAAGAAAGAAAGAAAGAAAGAAAGAAAGAAAGAAAGAAAGAAAGAAAGAAAGAAAGAAAGAAAGAAAGAAAGAAGGAAATAAATAAATAAATAAATAAATGAACGAATGAATGAATGAATGAATGAATGAATGAATGAATGAATGAATGAATGAATGAATGATATAGTGAATGATAGAGGAACGATCACGATACCGTTGCTGTCTCTGTGGCTGCACTGATAGTGGCGACGATGCCTCACGCTACATGCTCCTCCGGCCCAAAAGTTTTTCTTTGAGCGGCTACAGCCGAGCGCGGAGAAAGGTCGGCTGCCAAAAGTAGTCGTGCGGCGGCCTGGTTTCCAATTGAATCTCGTCGGCGCCCAGAACTGCGGAGCCTGATCATTCTGTCTCTGGGAGTCCAGCTGCATGAAGGGAAGAAGGAAGGGAAACCAGCCTATATATATGTCTCTAGCGCTTCATTTCTCTCCCTTTCCGCATAAAGAGAAGGTTAAATCCATGCGCTTCAGTAGCAACGTAAGGACAGCACAAGGAAGATGTACAAGGTAAGCTTGGGAGCCCTTATTATATAGGGTCAGGCTTGGAGCACACGGCACGCGACATGCATGAAAATAGGCATACTTGAACGAGCCTTGTTCTTTCAAGGGCGAAGCACGTTAGGATCTCCGCTTGTCGGCGTGTCATGTTGTCTTCACGGCCAATCGTAAACGGGTGTCTTCCTTTCTCGTCCTTGGGTTACATTGCGCTAAATATTACCGAATGTCTTACCGATAAGGTTAAATTTCTCCCCTTGGAAACAAAGAGCGCTCGTTCCTGTTAAACTGTGTCCTGTGTTCTCTGTAGTGTGTTCTTTGTAGTGTTACCTTACGATAAGCGCATCGCCAAGCCAACATGAACCAACTAGTCCCCTTTCGTGGCATTACTGCTAAGGCAAACTTTGCTAGCACAGCGGAGAGGCCCACACTTCATTATTTCCCGCTTGCGTGGTACATTTGCTCACAGTCGTCGTGGCAACAGATTGCATTAGTAGAATCGCAATCGAAAGTGGTGTGTCACTGGAACGCTTGCTGCCTGCTTTAACCTTTTCTTTCTTGTCATTTTGGTGATAGTCTATCTCTCGGAGACGAAAACAACAGCAGTAGAAGCTGTGGTTCGGGAAACTGCACTGGCAAATAACAAGCTAACCAAGAAGACGCATCTTTGCTCTAAGCTAGATGAGCGTGAGGAAACTGCAAGGAAAGGTACGGACGAAGACAAGAATACAACAGAGAAGTGAAACAAGAAACGGAAGGCCATGAGCCCTTTCGCTTGCGTGCCAGGCCTAACCACCTCTGACGCCTGATCCTTTCGGCAATCCTCCGAAGCGAACCCAATCTCCAGAGATTTAGGCCTCGTCTTTAGGGTCCAGGTTTCCTTGTCTCTCTTCCTGCTCTAGACGGCTGGGTAACTATACAACAAAAAACTTTTGTTACTTTTTATCTTTTCTTTTAGTTCTTTTCTTACACGTTAGTGTCACCTGTATCCCTGCCGTCTTTTCTGGCGCAACAGCTTTTATATTGGACAAGAAAGACGTCCCTTGCTTTCGGCCCCTAATATTTTATTCTTAAGCCTGCTATGCGGGAAAGCGACATTAACGCAGAAAGAAAAAGAATAACAGAAGTCGGTGAAACCTTCCGCTCTGTACCCACTCATTGTGGCAGCTGTAGCTCAGCTGACATCGCCAGATTTTTGACGATTTCTCTTATTTAGTTAGCAAAGCCCTCCACTTCCCTTTTCCCTACATTTCTATCACCCACCACCCGCTGTGGCCATTGAAATACGTGCCCACACGTAACCGCATAAAAGGAAACGTGAGAGAAAAGCCCAGCTTGTGTACACGCATCTTACGCGACACATTTGGGCACCGTATATACGGCCTGTCGCTACATTGTTTTAATGTACAGTCTTAATGGATCGAAAAACGACAGCTTAGGGCTAAGTCATACACGTACTTTTGTTTCCACAGTCTTCAGTTGGTGTGATATCGGCGTAATTTCTACCGGAACATTTACATCACAGCCCAGCCTTACTTTTAGCAGCCAGTTTCGCAGAGAACCTGACGCCATGATTTAGAGCAATGGCGCATACCTGTCGTTTTCTGAAACTTTTGATGCCGTGTTTGAATCCATCAGGACTGTGCGTTGCATTAACGCCTAGAAGCATCCGTGGTTCCTGCTATAATATTTATGTGTGTGCGTTGCATATGTGCAATAAGGCAGAAGTTCTCGGAAAGGCAGAGGCCTGAAGAGATGAAAAAGCCTTGAACATGGGGTGCTGCTAGAGCCAAGCAAGTGGCCTAGTCTTCTTCAAGGCAGAAATTGCAGAAAACAAGACCACCTGTTGAAGCGTTGGCTCTAGCGACATCCCCCTGCTCTCAGATTTTTCATCTGTACATGTACAATATTATCAAACCATTGTATGTTGCGAATAATCATCGTATGAGGCCGGTTGACCACAGAAACTTCAGCGGACCCTTCGTCGCTATCAAGTTGGAAGCTCGAACGTTTCGGCACTCCAAATGTATTGCCCGGAAAAGATGACGAAAATACATGACCACTTCATTGCTGTCATTCTTTCTGAAGTTAGATCCGGTGTTTGTTGTTTACACAGACTGACTTGCAATTGTTACTGAGACCAAGCTTCGACTTTTGCTTGGCAGTGCTGCCTACTGTTTTGTCTGCGAATGGCATAGGGATGCATCGTTAATAACATGAAAAGCCTCACGAGCATTTTAGTTAGTAGGCTTAAGTGGCGGCTACAAGGGTAGATCCCTCTATCTTTCTTTACTCTTGCCATCTCTTGCTACTTCAGCCCTAATAGAGCATGTTATAATGCCGGAAAGATAATAGTAATTCAAACTTTCTGGGGGGGACGAAATTATTTGCCACGAAAGGCGTCAGGCTCTCGCAGCTCGCACCACCCACTTCGTGAACTGTAACTCCTTTGCGACGCATACACATCCATCGTCCTAGTCAATAACAGTGTGCCGCCTCGCGCTATAGGCTCACGGCATGGAACCTGTGATGGTCAACACCTATCCACAACTATATAACGCCTATCATGCTTTATTATGCAGGAAAAAAAGATGCGAGCTATATTCCATTATGTTAAGGTCGACGACCAGCGAAGCTGTTTAGGGCACGACGTGGAGGTGACACGGAGTTTCGAAACTGAGTCGATCACACGCCCTGCAACTATATACGAAATGTCTGTCCAGAAAGTCTCATTTTAATTTATCGTATTATCCATTGGAGTTTTGCATTTGGGCAGCATGATACTCATGTCTTTTTTTCCGCAGTCTCCGTTTGGCCATATGCGTCGTCTTGTCTGGCTTGTCGCGCATGCGCTTGGCGTTTCGTGGAAGAAATTAATTGGTGTTTGCCACCCGTGTATTTTCTGCTTCATTTTGAGCCGACCAATGGTGTGTAGTGGGGTTCGCCCAATTTGTGTGACACATACCGTTCTGTTGACAAACAGGAAAAACGCACGGAACCGTAGCATATTACAGCTGCGCTGAAAAATCTGTGACTTTAGCATGTCAGATACCTTGAAATGTGAGTTAATAACAATTGAGGTCCGTCAACGCAGAGGAAGCTTTCTTACTGTTGCACATAAGGTTTAAAAAAAAAATAGCGGGGCGCGTTGTTCATGAAATTAGAGGAAAGCCACAATGCCTTGCGAAAGAGACTCATTTGCGTGCATAGTGACTAGGCCTAACAGGAAAATAATAAAGAAATCTGCACAGAAAATAAATCAGCAGCAGCTAAGTAGCCAAGACAAGCTTCCCTTAAACCTGGCTCCATATCGGCCTTCTGGCCGAAGTCATGACCGAGCCAAGCACGGAAGGAGGCTAATCTCCGCGAAAGAGAGCAGCTGGTCAGCAGTCTTGGCTAGGAAGAACCAAGAAAAAGACAAATTCTTAGGGAGAAAATAAGGCATGGTCATTTTGCGGTACGCCGTAAATGTATACCCGGCGGACGGAGACTAATCGAAACCCTTCGGGAAGAAATTGCGGTAAGGCACTGCTGCGCTCCAGTCTGGCTCAGTGTAGGTTGCACTGCGAGAGGCTGGCAAGAAAGCAAAAGCACGGGAAAAGTGAAGAGGTGTCTTTATAGCAGCACTTAGTCCGCGCGCAGGTGGGCTTCGTCCACTCGAGAGGTGTTGATGTTCGACGAAAAAGGAAGCACAGGAAAGACAAAAACGGCAGAAGGTAAAGTACAGAACTGAGAGTCGTGGCTGCTTCTACTTTTGTGATGAGCACGAGAAAGTTCGTACTCTACCTCTAAAGTCAGCAGAGCCCGTCTTAAACTACCAGCGGGTAGGGACTGGATACAAAATACGAGGACAGTGGGAGGTAGGACGACCGGTCGTGTCGTACCTCCATCTGTCCTCGTCTTTTGTGTGCGGTCAAGAGGTCGAATAGCAAGCACCAGTTAGGCTAGACTCAGGTTCTCCTGTAGGGACTGGACGTATAGTTAAACTTTTCTTATTCCAAACAAGATATAAATATTTTCAGTTCTACATGTTTTCCGCTTCAAAGATGTTTTCCGTTACTCGGAAAAGAGGAATATGAATCTTGCTAAAACACTTTGGTGGGCTAGTTGGTTTGCATCCATGAATTGCAAGCACGACAGACAAGGACGTAGAAGACACGGACATAGCGCTACTTTCAACTGATATTTTATTTTATTTCAACAGATATGCCGCGTGAGCGGAAATAACAGAAACAAAAAAGAACATTCAGTAATTCACATCGCTGAACCATGCTCGGTTCAGCGATGTGAACCACTGAATGTTCTTTTGTTTCTGTTATTTCCGCTCGCTCGGTATACATTTATCGGTTCGTGCGAAAATAAAATACCACTTGAAAGTAGCGCTCTTTCCGTGTCAGTTTTCTTCTACGTCCTTCCTTGTCTGTCGCGCCTACTCCCAATTCATGAATATGAATCTGTTACGCTGACAGAAATTGTGAAAATTTGAGGCTTTGAATGAAATGCTAAATCAGTTTCACATCACGTAAAAACACATGAAAAATACAGAAACAAGAAATTCAAAGCGAGGGGTTTATTCAAGGAACGCGCGTTAAATGAAGCCAGCTTTGCTCCATGTTGGTAACATCAACTGACGCTGTAAGTTAGCCTCTGGAGCACGTCTATCGCGATGGCCGAATGGAATTCCACTTGTTTTAACGTCTGCGAGTGCACCTAACTGCGCTTTGTCTGGTCTGCTCTGAAGCAACGTCGCTGGGGCTAGCAATTAAGCGCACGCCCGCATTACGCAAGTGTGAGTACCGGAGTGATCATCGGTTGTACGAGAGGAATATATGCCTCAAACTCTCCTCCTCAACTGACGAACGCTCCAATTACAGCCTGTGCTGCTAGACCCCGTATCGCCGACAATGCTTGCGGCCATCCCCTATCGCCTCCGTTTAGAAAATGCCTTCTCTTGCAGATCGCTAACAATGGGGACGCTTACAATAGATGACCCACGACATCGCGCACACCGCCAAGCAGGTTTCGTCCCGTGGAGCACGGTCCCTGCGGACACGGCAGACTGCTTAGTCTGCCGTGTCTAAGCTTAGACTGCTTAGACTGCTTAGGCTTTCATATTAGCTGGTTACAAGCATAAGGCAACCGCAGCGTCCCTTCATGACTGCAAAAGAAAAGAAATGCTCGCTAATCACTTGATATTTCCTTTATAAGTTAATATGGCATACTAAGTAACAAGACGTTATAAAACGGATAGCGTATTTAGCTCCTGGTGATTCACGCCGTACACATAAGCAAAGATGTCGCACTTGCCTGCGACACTCGCATCGGCACACGCTTGGCGCCTCCAGCGATCCCTCTGGACAGACGCTAGTCACCAGTATCGGCCACTCTACACGATCGACCCATCGTGCGCCTTCGGTATGCCGCGAGACCTTAAGAGACAAGAGGAAACTTGCTTGCACCGCATCAGATTGAACGTGGCATACACCAGCTACTTTAGGCACAAGATAGGACTGTCTAACTCACCATTGTGTCTGCGATGTGACGTCCCAGAGGACCTCAATCATTTCCTCTGTGAATGCAGGCTATACTCATCAGAGAGACAGTCTATGAAGGTGGCCTTGAAACTTCAACAGGACTCGAACTTGGAGTTAGAACACATTCTGGGCCCATGGCAAACCAGCTCCAGTGCGTTAAGCGCCACGAAAGCGCTGCTGACTTTCCTGCGGGCCACGAGCCTGAATGAAACTTTGTAAATAGTGTAGTCTACGTGTGTGTGGCTGTATGTGTTATGTGTCTATCAGTGTATATATCATAATCATCACCCAGCCCCTGGAGTAGCATGTCAGGCGAAAAGCCAGACAAACCTCTCCCCAGCTATTCATTAAAATATTTCTCTCTCTCTCTCTCGCACTTGCCTCAGCATCATGATTTCATGGGGACGTGCCCGTTTAAACACTCCTTACTGAAGTGAAAATTTCAGCCTACTGGAGCAAGCGTTCGCAGAGGAACGAGTTGGCAGCATTCATTTGGCTTCCACCCGCTTCGAAGACAGCTAGGATCCCGTCATTTTTTTCTAGGAAACATTTGGAGTTCTTCCATGCTCCTCGACGGTTTTCTTTGTATCGAATATTTCCATTCACACATTTCTTTCAAATTACTCGTGTCCGAGAAAAGGTAATTGTCGTCGTCTTAAGCTGAAACTTTCGAACAAACGAGAAAAAAAAAAACGGTAATGTATTTTGGTCTACCGTGGACATTATACGTAGCAAGCAAGCGCGGCTGTGCCATCCCTTTATTACATTCGAGACCGAAATCACTGAACTGCAAACCGTCAAATGGCTTGTACACGCTTTGATGCGTCGGGAGTTGCGTGGCACGAAGCATTCGAATCAATGAACAAGCGTTCAGAATCGGTCACACTCACGTGTCGAGAGCCCCACGCGGTTTTCACGTAAAGACCATTTAGAAATGGCCGTTCTTTGCCTCAGCTATTCTGTTGCTGCTCGCTTCAGTGTCTGATTCGTTGAGTGGGCAAACTCTCGTTGGCCATCAACGATAAACTTCAGCTCTGTTTCCTTTTTCGTAAATAAAAAAAAAACTTTAAAAAGTACGATGAAAAACAGAAAGTCACGCACTTTTGACTTATGGGAGTTATTAGCCTAACTGTTTTCTGCGTAGTGGGACAATTACGGAAAATGCCATGAAGCACGAAGACGTGATTCATCCATGGCTGGACAAAAAGGGTGATTTGTTTCTTTCTCGGTTTTTCTTTCGAAAACACGTTTGTTAATTTCTGGTAGAATACCCACTACAGAAGAGTGTGTCAAGGACAGTCCACAGCAGAGTATATATAAAGTTGAAGCAGCCCAAGTTTTTCTTCTTTTTGTGTGTTTCTGTAAAACAACGAAATTGCGAATGAAGAATGTGCAAAAAATGCGAGACAAACAATACCCAGATATGTGTTACTGTATAAAAAAACAACAACAAAAAAAACAAGAACTTCTGCAAGCCGTTTAAGTAACACTGCTGTTATTTGTGCTGACACAATTTCATAAATTAAAGAAAACAAATAATCGATCATTACGATACTGCCTAATGCAAATTCTGAGCGCAGCGGTTAAGGTGTTTTGATTTTGCGATAAGTTGAGGTAAATGCTTCTGCTTGGGAGGTGTGCACCTCAGGAATATGGCCTCGGCGGCGTTGAGCCTCTGCTCGGGCAGCTCGTCCAGCAGCAGTGACAGACGTCGCACTTCCACCAGTTGCGTTGCTCATTGTTTTGAAAAAAAAAAAAACTGGCTGAGACTATTTTGTACATAGGGACACGGCTTACATTAAGAAGAGAACGCCGGGAGCAGCGCGACTGGCGCGGACAATTTTGTGCAGCCCATTCCACATCAACCGCATCAGACTGAGATTATCGAGACAACGGAAGGCAGCGCGTGAACGTGTTCCACAACAGTCGACGCACGATGGAACGCACTACTGTGGCGCCGCGCATGGCCGCCGCGGAACCTGTCGTCTCGCCACCGTCGTTTCCTCCTCCTTGCGCTCTCCTCACTATGACCGTCTTTCATCCTCCGCTGCGCTCCGCGTTCGCTCTCTTTCGTCCTCGTTCGCTCTCTTGGTTACACTGACGCTGCTCAACGCAGGAACGGACACCCAGGAGCTGCGCTCTTAAATTACTTGTTAACCCAGATAGGTATTACTTTTGGGACAGTAACGTTAGCTTATTTCTACAACACAAAAGATAAAATAGAAATAGCGTACGCCGGTGACATTGTACCAACCCTTCATGTTTTATGCACCGCCTGATTTCTGGCTGATCTCTCAGAACGGGTTCACAAGGTTGTTCAGGAACAAACCAACTTCCGTTTTTCAATACTGCAAAGATACACTCTTGGCCTCTTTCGTTATACTCGTCTTTGCCACCATGACAAAAAAAAATTGTTCGCCTAAAGGGGCCCTGCGACATAAATTTAGCGTGTCATTTTCATCGCTTCCTCTCGAACTGAGGAATGCACCGATATCGTTGCGCGAGTGGCAACGCCAAAAACAACGCTGTTATAATTTCATCTCTACGGAGAAACCACACTGTTTTCGGACTGGAGCGACATACAGTGGCTATTTTTGTGATCGGAACTGACACTTCACCCCGTGGGAGTGACGACATAGGCCGTGCGTTTTGATTGGTTCGATGCGACAAGTCGCGCGTAATATTCATACGGTCCCAGATAGACCACTCTATTGTGCGCTAAAAATGGTAAAAGCTCTCTCTATACTTCCTCAGATACAAAAGTATTTCTGTTTTTAAATATGAAAATGTGAAAACAATTGCAAAACGACGCTAGGAGCGCTGCACAACGACCACCACGAGGCGACTCGTCCGGTACGAGGCGCGCGGTGATTGGAAGCGGCTTTTGACGTCAGCGGGAGAGTGAAATGCGAAAGGGAACGTTTTTTTCTCGTTTTTCTCACGAAAGAGTGTCGCACGGCCCCTTTAATTAAGTTTTCTGATAGATTTCGTCTAGAACAAGAACAAGACAAGCATAAAAATCTTTATGCCTACGTATACCTACGTTTGCCTAATAAATTTAAGCAATAATGTTATAATGTAAATAAGGTAATGTGGCACGCACCAAGATCATTAGGCTTGGGGAACATCCCATATTTAACTGTGACAAGCCTGCACATATTCTGCTGTTTATGCATGCCCCACCATGAGAATGAAGGAAGGTTCTACGAAAGCGCTTTTTTCATTCTATAGTGAAAGGTGTTTTTGCAGCGTTCTTTCCAACTAGCTCGAGGACTGAATCGTCCTTTTTCGCGAAGAGCTTACCGCTCTACCGCAGTAAAGTTCTTAGGTGCAAAACTCGAGCAGGAACATTGCATCATATGGTGCCCCGGACATATAGCAGAAACGGGTAATGATAGAGCGGGACAGTGCAGCTCGAGCTATTACTCACCGAGTGACTGTCCCTCGTCCAGATACCCGTCTGCTACTCCAGGCTCCCCACACTCCTCGGGATATCCTAGAACACCAGCGTCGACAACGACGGCGATACTCCCCGCCCCACTCTCGGCTAAGTGTAAAAGAAGCGCATGAGTGGCGCCGCCTGCAGACAAATACATATCCGCACCTGCGTTTGAAACATGCCATCCACCCAACCGCATACGCCGGTTCTTGCCGTGGTGTGGAGGACAGCCAACTCTTGCTCACATTACGTTTCACTGGTTCCGATGGCCCGATTCCCATCGTAATTGTCGAAAGCTTGAAACGTTCGATATGGTACCGCCATGTTCGTCCGTGTTTTCAATTCCTGGCTATACAGCGTATGAAAGTGGCGACGTGACTATTATAACGCAGTTAACCTGCAAAGACACGTACTGCTGACTGCTTACGGCAATAATGTGATGACAGGCAGTAATGACTGTTTCCTGTAATAATAAGGTCCCTCGTTGAAGCACGAAAGGGGAAAACGCTGGAATAGACCCTTTTCAAAATTGTAAAGCTAGCTTTCCTGCTGTGCAGTTTGCCCAACTACTGGCGGCTAGTCATTTACTGCAAACAGCCTGTTCAAGCGCGATTTGCTTACGATATGACGTGAAAAATGCAGAGTCGGTTCTCTTGATATAAACATGCATAATAGACAAGCCCCAGCACGTTCAACTAGGACCGCGTCTGCGCTTGACGCACGACAGGTGCCGCCATTACTTAGGCGAATATGCAGCGCCCAAGTAATGGCGGCACCATTGGGCAGATTTTAGCGAATTGAAGGCAATGCCATTCTTCACTATCTTAGAGTGTCCTTAACAAGTCTTGTCACCATAAGGTCGAGGCCAGCTTTCAGGAACAGTTGGCTCGGTTAAAAAATGCGGGCTTCCCAAGTTCAACCTTATCATGTATTTCCCTCAGGTTGCTAAAATCTTTGAAGCTATCTGCAGCACGGTCTGGGCAACGCACAAGCTCCACTGAAAAGCCTAAGAATTTCGCTGTTATTCCATATGTTCATGGACTGTCACACAGGCTCAAAAAGATTGCAAAAGGCTTTGACGTAAATGTTGTGTTCTCCGCTCGCGGTAAGCTTGGGAGAGCATGCGCCGCTGTAGATAGAACGATGGCAGGTTCAGCAAAAAAGAATGTGTGCTCCGTTAAGCATCGCACTCGATTTGTAACGTGTGTGTGTGGTGTTGTTTACAATATCCCATTAACATGTGGAAAAGTCTATATAGGACAGACTGGCGCCTGCCTTAACGAGAGGCTCCGCCAACACAGCAACACATTGAAGGGCACACCCACATCACATTTGTCTTCTCATTGTCGCTCATGTGGCTGTAAACCTTTGTTTGGATCGTACGCATGTCATCTTCAGGCACATGGATCAAAGATCACGTGGAATCATCGAAGCTTTCCACATCAAGAAAAATCATGATACTTGCATTTCCGCCCCATCTATCTATCTTCATGATTGTGAAATCAGCCTACTTGAAAACACGTGACAATTTCTGCAGCTTAGAGGGTGCGCACGCAGCAAAACTGCTTGTATTTATTCACTTTCTTTTAATAAAGACGACAGTTGCTAGTTCAGCGCTTGTCCTGTGTCCTCCTTCATCTTGTGTACCGTCTTTTTGCGCTGCTTTTTAAACCATGAATTACTAATCACGTTCATGGTCTGTCGGCGTCGCAGTAGAAGATTAGCCTTTACGTCCGACATGCCATCTGAGCGGTTGTTGCATTCTTCCAGATTATACTGACAGTCGCGCCCTCTGCTATTACGCCTCTGTAACGACCTGTCGGTCTTTACGACATTCTCAAAGTGCCGTCAACGTCCGCCAGAAGGCGCTTAGACGAAGCGACGGGAAGTGCACGTCCCAGACAGGAAACGGGCCTTCGCCGCACTGATGTCACCAGCGACGTCTCATCTCCATTTCCGATCACGTGATGCTGGAAACACCGTAACGTGGTGGCAGCGTAAAAACAACGCTTGAGGCCCAGCAAATGTCGTTCGAAGAAGATAGCAGATGTTGTGACGCCGATGTTTGTGTACACCACTATAACCTGCTAGAGAAAAAAAAATACTGGACGTTACACAAGGTCTGTTGCTAATACGTGTGGACACCGAGGCGCCTATCCTTATTACAGCGGTGGCTGATTAGATGTTCACTTTGTCACCCAGCTTTTCTTTTTTGATGTGTCCATTGTATAATGAACTTTTTTGTACATCACATATTATTGCTCACGAAGAAGCGATTTGGAACGCCTGCTTAACCGGCCCGCATTCCACGCGTACAAGCATGGCATGTATGACGACTTCCCCACTGCCCCTTTTTTCTCGCCACACTTTTCTTACCTCCTCACGAACACAAAGATGACAATGACGATGGCAAACACAACGATAACACTCGTGAAATGTAGCACAACATACGATACCACGTTAACATGTCTTGCGGCTGCTACATGTGAAAGCCTTATGCAGGGCGGAATTTTGGTGTCCCTGTTGAAGAGGATGTGCGATCTGTTTAAAGTTTAGGTCCCGAACACACAATTCGTTCGTTGACAGTGCTGGTTATGCAGCACTTTCTAAAATAGCTATGAACTGGCAGAACCTAGCTGTTCGTATTCACGCCACCTTTATGAAATGGATAAATAGTTTCATAGAAAACGGGACGCAGAGGATGGAGCGCCACCATTGCACCATTTTACTAAAAGTCATATTGATCTCCATCAAAGCCGGTGCGCAAAGAAACATCAAGTTAAAACAAAATCTTCAACAAAAAAAATTGATCAGCGAGGAAGTTGTTCCACGCTTTTCGGGATTTTAGCTCGCCAGTTTAGTCTCAAAAGCGGGGGTCGTGAACTCCGCCAATGATAGCTTGAGTGGAAAATCCTGTACCTATGGGGGTCAGGTACTTGATGGCGACCTTTCTATCGGTGATGAGGGTGGCGATTTGGGCTTGTTGGTATGGCTGCATGATAATTGATGGTAGCGCAAGCTAAAGACCAGGACAAAAGAAGGCACATTCGAGACACCACAGCGCTAACTAAAGGAAAGTTAGCGCTGTGGTGTCTCGAATGTGCCTTCTTTTGTCGTCATCATTCTATCGGTGAATGCGTAAACACAAGCGTTGAACGACGACAGAGCCTCGGAACCATGCATACCTACGCGTTCAAACTTTGGTGCACCTATTTAATCTAGGGTCGACTGTTGCTCCGCTTGCCACAGTGTTCGATGTTAAAAGTTTTGGGCCGATTCTCTCAAATTTACAAAAAAGCTGGCACCGATCGATCCTTGTTCTTTCGCACTGTTACACAAGAGCTTTGGGGATTATTTATTGTAGGTGTTCTTGGTCTCATTCCTTGATTTGTGTATAGAGATACTTATTTCAACTGTGGTATCTTTTAATGAAACAAAAGGCCTCAAAATCCAAATTTGGAAGGATTAATATTGGGATTGACATTCGATTACAAGCGTTGAAACTTTTCGCGAGTTACATGTCACGTTTGCACAGAGAAATGATGTACTTTTCAATAATTCACACTAACCTGTTGAACAAGACCAGCGCAACACTAAGAATAAGGCCTATTGTTATGCACACACACACACACGGATACGTCAAGTACACGTATAGATAAAAGACAGCACAATACTAATAATACGGTCAGTGTCAGGTAATGCCATTCAGGTACCGCACGGGATATGATGCTGCTCCTATTTAAATGAATCGAAGATATTGAGACACTGATGACATGTAAAAAAAAGGTCGCAGTACACATGTGTCATTGTCAATACGCTCCTTATCAGACAAAACATTGCAAGCACGAATAGTGAGCTTCGTGACGCGTCACCACTAAAGAGAACCAGCGTCGTTTTCGTAATCTGAAATAATTCATATCATCATAGGTTGCGGGAAATGCAGTTTACGTTCATAATGATGACCACATAGAACAGGGGCTCAAACTCATCTCGGACAGCGGGCCGCAGTCGCAGAATTCATTCCCGCAAGGGCCGGGTCAGGAAAAAATGTACCATTGAAAAGAAAACCTTTTCCATCTCTCATATACGGGTCATTTCTGAGAGGAGCCAATTCCATCCAACAGCATGTGAATACCGATCTCCGAAAAATAGTAAAATTGGCACCGATTCTTTAATACTGTTTTTGTTTCACAGTAACGCTTAACCGCCTGGTGACCACGTGAGGGGTGCCTCCCGTCGGACCAGTCATGCTTAGTGTAGCTCATGCACGTGTTTATTATAAAAATAAAAAGAGAAATATGGGACGAACATAGCAATGTGTGCGCAGCGGGCCGCATGCGGCCCGCGGGCCTCCTGTTTGAGACCCCTGACATACAACATAGACATAGAAAAATACCTTTTTCCTCTTTTTTTTTTTCGCGAGGATTACAGAGGGCTCGATACTACTAGTGTTGCATTTTTCTCTCTGACGGACACATGTAAAAAAAAAAAAAAAGAAAGGAACGGCAGTCGTTGACAAAAACTGTCTTGGCTTTCCACACCGGCATGAATATTTAGAGAGGATGGCACGACGGAACACTTTGTGTGAAGTAAAAAAAAATCTTACAAAAAAAAGAAATACAGATAGACATACGCGAACCGCAGAAGCCGTGTCTTCTGGGATATCGATCGTAAAAAGGCACACGGCGTATTGTGACCGAAAGAGATATGACAGAGGAATATGTATATGTATATACAGTATAGAGGAATAAGCGAATGGAGACCTGTTCGGATCCTTCATGCATAAATCAGGGCAGCGTACTGCGTTTCACGGATATTTGTAGCGGCTGTTCTCGGTGTCTTTTGACAACTTGTCCCGCAACCCACGGGGGTGGTAAACATAAGCTGGACACACACAACACTCTGCTGCGATTCAACAATACTCGTGAGTTGTTTGCTTAGTCGCCGTGGTACAGGACGGGGATGATACCTTATTTTGCGGCGAATTGCGCAGTGGCTTATTCTGAAAAGACATAACGGGGGGGGGGGCACATAAAAAGTTAAGCCATGTCGCCGTAATTTTACCTTCACGTCTAAGAATTGTTTCACGTCCATTATTTCTTCACGTCCATTATTTTTTTCCTTTTGTCGTGCAAGTCTCTGGGATGTTTCAGCTCGTTCCTGCTGCTTTGTCAGCAATAATTTAAGCGGCTCTTGTTTACATCAGCTGTTGACCAAGTAGCACTACAATTCAATGCGAAAACCGGTCTCTGTAGAAAGTACGCTTTCCACGTGTTTACAAGGTGACTGTCCCGGCATTTCCCCTCGTTCTGTGGCGTATTTTGCAGATTTTTTTGCAGCAGATGCACGCCTCATCACGTTGGAAATGTGCGCTTCGGCATATTTTAGGGGCGAAGCTCCTTATGCCGTGGGTCTGTCCATCCTCCGTTTGTTTGTAGTAGCCACCTCTAGTTCGTGAAGTGCTCACTAGATGGCGTTGGTGGCGCTCACACTTATATATATATATATATATATATATATATATATATATATATATATATATATATATATATATATATATATATATATATATATATATATATATATATATATATAATTGCATATAATATCGCTAGATGGTGCTAGTTTTAGTATAGTTGATGACTAAACCTAAGAGATGGCGAGGTATGGCTCGCTTTATAATATGAAGAATGATCCCTAGATGGCGCGGAAGGCGGCGGCAGCGCGCGCTCGCAGACAGAATCCTGAGGTGAGAGCCCGCGAGGTCCGAAGCTGCACGTCGACGCCGCGAAGCAGATCCCGCCGTTCGAGCCCGCGAGGCCGAAGCTGCACGGCTGCGGCGCGAATCGGATCCTCAAAATGTGAAGGACCGTGAAGCAGCGAGAAACACTGTGTATAATATACACACAGTGTTTCTCACTATTTATATGATGATTGATGGGGCGTTACACGGAAGATTAACGGTTTACCGATGATTCCCTCCGGAGCTTCGCCCCACTCATCATCATTCACCACGTGGATATGCTGTGATTTTTTCGTCCTTCCGCATCCAGTGCTGACTT
Source organism: Rhipicephalus appendiculatus (assembly GCA_030522465.1). Lineage (NCBI taxonomy): Eukaryota > Metazoa > Arthropoda > Arachnida > Ixodida > Ixodidae > Rhipicephalus > Rhipicephalus appendiculatus. The sequence goes on along the minus strand of JALIZH010033007.1, from coordinate 3,488,097 downwards.
TAAATAGTAAAACAGACTTGCCCTTTATATTTCACTTTAGAGGAACTGGTTCTGAGATACAAGTTCTCTCTACTTCCTAACCGCGCCGAGCACTCTAGCCTAAGAAAGACTACAAGCTGCTCCTAATACCTCGAACCATCTGCATGGAGGCCGCTCCTTTGGGAGCTCATCAGTTAAACGAGTTTTCGAGCTTGGCTTTATTCGGCTTATTGCATTGAAAGTAATCCCCTGAGAGAGCGAGGATACCGGTCCTTCCTTCGTAAGGTAAACTTTTCGATGGCTGTTTCCTGTTATTTCTTTTATTCCCTTTATTCGCCCAGAAAGTTAGAATCTATTGACACTGTGGAAGTGGAAGGATAGCGGACTAATTTTGTGGCTTTTAGTTGAACCTGTGTCTTTCCGGATGAAGTCTCACGTGCACTGGGCGCCATTTCCACTGCGTGATTGCCTTACTGCCACGCATGTATTTCCACGTAGTCAGAGAGGATGCAATAACACACGGGCATGGATGACCCCACATAGTGTTTTAACTATGCCATTGTTTGAACCCGTCGGGTATTACATAGATTTATTTAATCATCCAGCAGTTTGTTTTAGTATTAAGTGTGTTTTTTAGTATTAAGTGTGTTCTTTCTTTCTTTCTTTCTTTCTTTCTTTCTTTCTTTCTTTCTTTCTTTCTTTCTTTCTTTCTTTCTTTCTTTCTTTCTTTCTTTCTTTCTTTCTTTCGTTCTTTCTTGCTCTTTTTCTCTCTTTCTTTCTTTCTCTCTCTCTTTCTCTCTCTCTTTCGTTCTTTCTTTCTTTCTCTCTCTCTTTCTTTCTTTCTCTCTATCTATCTCTCTTTCTCTCTTTCTTCCTACCTTTCTTTCTTTCTTTCTTTCTCATTGCGCAATGCTCCCTCCTAACTTTCATCTGCCTCCATGCCGGGAATTGGACCATCATCCACGTGGTTAGCAGCGCAACACTTCACTTGCTACGGGCAACAACGACGTTTATGCGTCCATATCCAGGCAATAATGAAATGTGGCAACGTAAAATGACAAGTAATCTCGTTAAGAGATCAGATTGCCACATCAGAAACGGCTGACCGCCGACAAACCCACGATCGAGAGGGCATGAGTGATTGGGAAACAGCGCCCGCAAATACTCATGTGACCAGGGCACTTTCGACGGCAGCATTTCTGTACACTCGCCGGCGCCTAATATTTTGCGCACTACGCCACCGACCTATAGCTCAGAACAAGCTTCGCTTTGAAACGCTAATGACAAGTGTGGGTGAATGACCTACAAATGCCCGTTCAAAAGTTTGCTGCGCTTACGTTACCGTAGTTCGCGAAAGCCGCTTGTTTTCGTCTAGCACAGCAAAGCGCTCGCTTTGTTGAACAGAGTGAATAATGGGGCGCAAAGTTTTCTTCTTGGGCTTCTTTCGTACGGTACAGCGGTGACACATGCACCCGGCTGCGCACTTCTCCCTGCTTACACCTGCCGCCGCTGATAAAGGCTTCAGTGCGCCCCAGGAAAAGCTTGCACCGCTTCCTGAAATTTCAACGCTTTACTTTCTTTTCCTCTTAACGCGTGGAATTTTGTATATGCTGGCTATTATTTTGTGTTGACTTAAGACTGAGGCAGCCTTGTCGACGCTTTTAAAGCGCAGCGTAGACAGCCCCAGTGTACATTGTTTGTCCTTGTAGAACCTTCAAAAATGCATCTCGGCATCAGCTGCAACGTGAAAGCAAGCTGTCGCCTCTCATCTTGGAAAAGATGCAGAGGGATGCATAAAAGCAAGCCTCACGTCTCTTGTGAATGGGCCGTTAAGGTTGGTACTGCTATGTATGGATGAGACATGACGTAAAAAAAAAAGAAAAAAAAACTTTCCTGTGGCTTAGAGTGGCCCTAACTTCAAAGAGGGTTAGTATGGTAAATTTGACACTTGATGAGGGCTCGTTTATGACTCCTATTCTAGCCGATAGCTTTGTTGCTGACAGCTTTTAGCACCTCCTTCGATGACATTGGCGCATTGCCCAAACACGCCGCCCCACACCCACTGTGGGGAGGCGTGTTCTTCTTCCTCTTCTTCTTCTTTTTTGTACTGAATGGTTAGTGTTGAGCGAGGTGGCTTAACAAGTGCTTTCAATAACTTTCTAACCAGGGTAAAAGTGTAGAATGTGAGAGCCCGATCAAGAGAAAAATACTGAATATAGAGGAAGGGTATATTCATTCTCATAATAATGCAGTAACAGTTCTCACACGTAACAGCCAGCCGGCAATGGATGGCCTACAGGGAAGACGAGAAGAAAGACGCGGTGCTTTCACGCTACTTCCAACGACAAGTAAATAAAACAATGAACAAAATGCAGATAGTTCAAATGACATCGCAGTTTGTTAGGTAATCATTTTGCGTATGTATAAAGTTCATAAGTGTAAAAAAATCACGCCATACCCACGAAGTGAATGATAATGAGTGGGCGAAGCTCGATCGTTTTCATCCATGTCAGAAAAGAGAATGTGTGGTCTGGAACGCGCTTATACTTCATGGTCATCAGCGTCATCGTTATCAGGTGTAGTGGGTACATTCCACTATACTGCGTCATCATCATCTTTATCACGGGTAGTGGGTACATTCCACTATACGTGGCTTCCATACCTACCTACCTACCTACTACTACTACGACAACTACAGAGGAGGGACAGACCCACACCCTTAGGAGCTTCGCCCCTAAAATAATGTTTTGCTAAATGCCTGCGAAGGCGCCCTGCGGAATAAATGGTGCAACTGACAACTTAAAGCCTTCTACTTTTCGTGCACTCCGTGTACTGTGCGATGTTAGTGCACGTTAAAGAACACCAGATGATCCAAATTTCCGAAGCCTTCCACTATGAGTGCCTCATAAACATATGGTAGTTTTGACCCGTAAAACCCCATATATTACTTTTTGGTTTTCGTGAACGCCTTCATTCCCTAATTGCTCTCGGGTCAAACACACATAATATGGTATGTGTACACACGTATACCTGTGTATATGTTGCTTATTTTGTATATAGCATAAAACATATATAGTATGTTGCTGACTGCAATATACTATACGCAAACAACGTGATGGGAAGTCTCTAGGAAATATTAAACGAAAGAAAATTCTAATCCAGAGAACGCCTTGTGCTGCTAAAACAACAAGTATACATGATCAAAGCCGTGTAGAAGAAACCTTTAAACTGCACACAACAGAAAACGTTGACGTTAACAGAGATAGTGTTTTCGAATTACGTCCAAGCTGCCTTCCAGCCGTTTTTCTCGCGACGGCTTCATGGAGCCAATTTTATTAACGTGCGCCAACAGGTACACGGGCTTACATCATGGTAGCTAGGTTAAAAAGAGCTCTAATGGAACGTGACGTGTAACAGCATCCTGTCACTTTAAGCGCCGTGCCCAGTTCAATCTACACGCATGTCTGATACGTGATGCATATTGGCTTCCGTCAGAAACTATAGGCGGGTCAACGAAGTGCATCGGTCGATCATGCCTCGAGCCACTGCGAACACAATCCAATTTAGCGAAACGCGGCCACGACGCCTTCGATCGGTGTTGCCTCAGTGGTCTTACGAAACAGTGGATGCACGCGTTGGCGGATGCAGCCTGTTCAAGACACTGGATTCGTTGAAGTCTTAGTAACCTACACTGTCGTCGTTGCTGTATGATGGCGTCTACATATGTCCAGCGTTTAAACACACAACAGGAATTGTACATGTTCTGTACTTTCAGTCCCAACTATCATGTGTCCTGATGATATACCAGGGATAAGTTACTTGACGAAAATATATTGCACTATTGTTTCGTTCAGCATCCAGAATTTCTTCGGTTGGTGATATTCAGATAGTTAGAGACGAAGGAAAAAGTACTGATATAAAGCTGACGGTGGACCGTACTGGCTATCAGACACAGCATGCAGGAAATAATTCTGTTTTGTGCCCGCACACAACACAATGTTGCCGTTATTCCCTAAGCACATCTTAGATAGAATGAGCCAATTTTATTTATCGTACCTACACGTCATCAGGTATATTGCACAAGCCATCAGGTAAATTTGCCATCTCGTTTTCTTTTCGCGAAAATATTACGCCGAGAACGATTCCCTCCAGGTTTAAAAACATTGAAAGCTTTCTGCTTCTGACCTGGTGTTGCACTGCCTGGTATTGCACCTGGTTTTGCACCTGGTTTTGCACCTGATTTTGCACCTGGTTTTGATCAACCCACCTTTGATCAAGCGGGGACATCATGTCGTGACATCATGATGGCGTCGCAAATTTTGGCCATCTGTGACGTCGTAATGACGTCAAATGTGGACGTCATCCCTGGTGACGATTTCTTGCATCATTCGTGTTGATGCCGGCGCTGGTCAGTTTTCGCGTTTAATGATGCATCTAGCTCGGCCTTAATGAGGTTGGTAAAGCAGCACGTTTAATGTAATTGGCCTCGGTCTGATGCGTATGTTAGATAGACGCATGTGTCGCAACTTCCTTCTGTAAGGCGGCGCTTCCCTGCGAAATTTACTACTTGCTCGTAAGACCAATGTCGCCTCATGGCGATCGCTTGTAACGACAGGACCATCGTTACTTTCGCTTCAGGGGTCGTTTTATCACCGTTACAAATGGTCCATATATTTTAACGACATTTCTTAATGTTGGCACAAGACGAGACCTCCGGCCTATTACCTACGGATGCCTAATCACCGCGCACGTTTTGCCCATTTAATTAAATAATCGACACAGACCGTAAAGGTAGGCAATCAACTAGTAAACCCATGACCAGTTTAATCACCCTTCTTTATGCGTATCTGTGTGCAGCGCAATTTTTTTTTATTTTCGTGCGCGTAGTGTAACGTGAAATAAGATGCAGAAACAGTTGGGGCAAGAGTGGGAAGGTCGGCGGCAAGTGATAAACGAACATTTTAATCGTTCCAGCCCAACGTTGGGGTCATTAGCGAGAGCGCAGTTCATCGACCACATGACCTTGCCAGTCTCAGTGGCAATAAAATAAAATAAAATTTGCGTAAGCCCGTTGTCATTCGCACTTCTGGTGCGGTGAACTGGAGCCTGGCAGCTCTTGTGTTTCAGGGATTTCGTAAAGCGCGTCGCCAAAAACAAAATTTCAAGTAACATTCTAGATTAGTACCGAAACAGAGGCAGTTAATTAGGGTGACATGCGTCAAACGCGCAAATTATTGCGCAGTCGAACCTGCCGGGAAAAAAGCAAAAACCTCGTTAGAAAAATTTTAATGCCCATGAAAAGAATATAAACGCCAGAAAAAAAAATTACAAAGGTTGTCAAATGAACCGGAAAGTGTAGGATAGCTCCACTTTTAGGGTTATATGGGAAAGAACAGTTTTCACAGACCGATAAAACCAAGAAAAATAAATAAGAATACAAATAAGTCATTAAAAAAAACAGAAATTCTCAGTTTCCAATTTCCCATCTTTTCTGTTTCTGCTCTGCTCTGCTTTTGTTTTTCGTCTGACGAGCAAGATATTTTAGGTTTTTGTTCCTTCTCTACTTGTTTAATAAAGAAAATAAAAACACATTTCCTTACTTTTAAGGCATGCTTTTGTGTATTTAGGTTTTTTGGTTCACGACAGAAAAACACATGAGGTACAGATAATAAGCATTTCAGACTTCCCCGGCTTATGTAAATCGTTTCAATTTAAACTAAACAAGTCTGCAGTGTTTCCTGGAAAAGTATACCTCATTTCACTCTTCATTGTTCGAAAGGTTCGAAACGTTCAAACCTTGATGACCCCAATGTCTTTCTTTACTTTTGCTTCTTCGATTCTGTGATTTTACTGAGCAGCTGTGGAATTACGGGAAATACGATGCATTCAAGCCGCGCAGGATTTGCGAATAGAAGCTAGCAAGCCACAGAAGCCTGAATTTAAATGTCCTTTTTCAGGCACGGCACACCACTAATTGATAGGGTTCTTTGTTTTTTTGTGTGTGTGTGTGTGTCAGCAAACACCTTTCTCAGTCTTCGAAATGCAAAACTGGTTGCTTGCAACAAGATACCCCGTGTTGGGCGCCGCAATTCACAGCAAGAGTGCATGTGTGCAAACGTTTCTGTCTTCTGCGGATAGAAAAAAAATGGAACGCTTGAAGATTTATATCTATCCATAACGGCTTAAACAACAGAGCTAACGAAAACCAGGGCAATGTATCTGATGGCAGAAGCCCAGATATTAGACAAATCATTGTAGTAATCATTATCCTAATGGTAACAAAACAATTAACAGTGCGAGAGTTACCTCTGAAAAGCTTTCGTGTGAAACTTTATCTCCCTAACAGAACTTGTACGATGCTAAGTATACACGTCATACAGAACCATGACATAACTGTTGAAGCTGTGCATCCTGCAAAGCGCAAGAGAGGCCAGCGTGGAGGCACAGTCGAACCGGAGCACCTAATTTCCCAACCTATACGCCATATATCTTTCGAAACACTTATTGCCCTCGCGCAGGGTAATTAACCACGACGACTGGCACTTTAATTAGGCTAGGCCTCGCTACCCACTGACGCCACTAAAGAAGCAACAAGCGTTTCCTTGCCATCAAAAAAAAAAACGCAGAGCGAGAAAAAAAATAAAAAAGATTAAACAAAATGCTTTGGATCTGCCCAGACGGCGGTGATTTCAGCAATGGACTACCTTCATTAGTAAATCATGGTTTGGCGTAGCTGAAGGAGTTTTTTTTTTCATAAGGACCTTTACTTTTCACTGATGTTTATTTCACTTCGGCCATAAATGTAGCGGGAGCTCCCATCGCTGCTCATTAATAATTCGCATTGCAGCAGTAATCAGAAACATTGCTGCTTAGCGATAGTACATGTATCACAGGGAAATATATTGATATTGATGCAGTTTTATGACTACTGCTTTCACACTGGTGCAATTCTAGTTGAGGGCAGCATATTTTATGCAGGTGGGTTCACTCGTAGGTACTTTCCTTGGTAGTTGTCCGCCGCGCTGGAGTAGTGGTAATGGTCCTCGGCTGCTGACCCGAAGGTCGTGGGTTCGATCCCGGCTGCGGTGGTCGCATTTCGATGGAGGCTAAATGCTAGAGGCCCGTGAACTGTGTGATGTGAGTGCAAGTAAAAGAACACCAGATGGTCGAAATTTCAGCAGCCCTCCACTACAGCGTCTTTCACAATCACATCTTGGTTTTGGGACATAAAACCCCAGATATTATTAATTATTATTGCTTTGATAGTTCGGCCGGAATTTCCTGCTTTCCTTAAATGTCGTCAATATCGATGCCGATACCTGTTGAACAGTTGGTTGAACATCATTCATTTAGTGTTCCAATTCATATTGAGGTTCATTATGCGCATACGGTGTACTCTAAAACTAGTCATGTTTTGTCAAAATTATGCACACCTTTAATGCCAGTGCGTGCATGCCTATCTTTATAGACGCTGTTAATTTTGACACTGAAAGACATAATGTATTGCTACAAAAAAGGAGGGATGTGAGATCAGGCGAATTCTTACATAGATCGAGAAATGCACTAGCAGTAAATATAAGGATTTATATCAGTGTATATAATGAACAACTTAGTGTACACGTTAGACAGAACTAATGAAACCACAGACAATTAAGCTAATGCCCCCTATGCTTAGCTAAATTGTGTGTTGGTTTCAGTAGTTGTGTCTAATAAAAAAAACGAGCCCCTCGAACAATGCCCCTTGTTTAGTACTTAGTGTGCGTCCTTCACTTGTTTTTCTGTTTATCTACTTTCTCTTCATTCGTCCCTCATATATATGTCCTGCCTACAAGGTCTGTCTTAATACATGGTGAGATAGCGTAAGAGACGGCGCATGTGCAAAACAGCTTAATCACATGTTGAAATCACAATTCAACTCAAAAGATACTGTCCTTCATTCGTCTGACAAGTTTACAGACGGAGCACTCACACACTCAGTTCCTGCCTTGGGCAATAAAAAAAAATCGCTTGATATACTTCCAGTGCCTCCTTATCCTTCTGATTCCCCACACCTTGTCCATTACTTGGCAATCATCAGAGATGGGTGATGCGCCTACATTTCACGAATTATATATATAATCCCGCCATATCAGCAATAAACTGTAAGTGTGCCCTCTGTCCTATCTGACTTCTTTCCTCCAATGAATCGCGCACAAAAAAAAATGGTACTCCGTTTAGTCTGTCATTACGCCAACCTCTACGGATGTAATAAAACAATATTTCTTCTTTTTGCTCCTTGAATCCTTACTCGTGTCGCACAAGTTTTCATATTGTAGTTGTGTGTAGGTGTGCGCGAGTAAACGACCTAAATTGACTGACTACAGCTCGTGATTGATGCAGCTGCAGGTGTAGAACGTAATGCGGCTTTCAATTTTTTTCCGCTCTTAATAAACTTCAGTAGCGAGAATACTCACTACTCTGACCCAAAACATTGCTTCCGTCACAGGTATTCTTTTTATTTTTCATGATTCGAAGGTGAACAACGGAAGGGCGGAAGCAGGAAACGCGTTTGAATGGTTCCAATTCATCACGGACATCTCGCTTCCGTCTTTTGTGTTATTTTCTTATATCCGCTTCTCTTACCCTTTGCTAATTTGTTCTTTATCTTAACGCTCTATATCTTCTCAAAGAAAAAGCTTGTCTTTTGATCTTACAACCATAAAAAGAGATAAGGGGAGCCAAATTGTCATATGCAGAACATCAAGGAACCGATAAAAAACAAACAAACCAAGAGCGATAACTCGGCAGAGTCTCGTGAACAGACACTATAGTATTGCCGTGGAGAGCTGGTAACGAAGAGTTGAGCTTGCGAGGAAGTGAGGGTCCGAAGGGCTTAACCATCGGTCGTCCTGCCTTAATCTCGTTTCCGCTGTCGCCGCGCCCTTCTTTAATCGGAAGTGCAAACAACGTGAGTGCCCGCTTGCCGAAACAATGCATTTGGGGAACGCTTTCATTTCTTCATTGGTACTTGAAGATACATTCGTAGTGCCACCTGAAACAATGCAGGAATGAGAAATAATTACGCGAACGTAAACTTTAGGAAAAATAAAACGACGATGAGCCTGTTTTTCCATGGAGTGCGGAAAAAATATACAAGTGATAAATGTAGACAGCGAAGTGTTTGCATTTCTTCGGTACCGTGATTTTCCTCGCCTCTCTCTGTCTCTCCTTATCGATTAATTTTTTTTTCGTCGCGGGATTCGAATAATTCTTGAGGTAGGTGCTTCTAAAGTAGTTCAGTACATTAAAGCGAAAGCCTTAGATGCCTGATCAAACGCGAAAATTGGTGGTCGGCCAACGATGTCGGCGTCAACACGAGTTATGCAAGAAACCATCATCGCGTGATGACGACACCATATGACGTCAGCGTGACAAAACAGATCACCAAAATATGTGACGTAAACGTCACATAACGTAAACGTCACTAGGGGACGTAATCACATTACATTGTCGTTTTGTACAGAATGAGCCGATCGCGGAGGCAGCGTAAAACAATATGAAGTGCTGAAGTCTCGCTAAGCGTCCGATCCTGGAAGCTGGGTAAAACCGCATTAGGTGCAGAAAGGTTTTGGAGGTGGGAGCTGACTGCTACATCGACTGAGATGAAAAAGAAGATGACTATCACCGTGCGTAATCGTCTTACGCGAATGCATAAGAGAACCTATGCGTTCTTTTAGCCCTCAACGTCACTTAAAATAAAAATTATTTTAACGCCGTCAATGTATTGCCATCATCTGGAGCTGTAAACCTGCGAAATCACGTGATCATGCATAAATGACCATTTTTCTGTGAAGCATCATTATCCCAGCTCCCTGAACATGTTGCACAACATAAAGTACAGTCTTTTTTATGGTATCAGTTGGCACTTCCATCGTCGACGTATGTTTTTGTGCATCGTCTCGTTCACCTCATATGTTACTCGAAGTATCTCACTTTGCCAGAAAAATTTACTATTAGCATAGCTGGTTTATCATGACCATGGACAGACGCACTGAAAGTTGGACGAAGAGGAACAAAGGGGCAGAATCTAGGTTGAGGCCAGCAAAATGAAGATCGCAGCTGTCTCCGTATTTATTTATTTTGTTTCCTCTGCTTTTCCTGAATTCTCATCGTCACTTATAGAAAGAAGGAAAGCTATAGACGACAGAACACACTTGGCAAGCCCAGACTTCCGTGGGCTTCCACTCTCAAGTAGTAGAATCTGGTCCCGGGACTCTGTGCTGGATTGCACGGGGCCATGTGGACGAATAAGAAGAAGAAGAAGAAGAAGAAGAAGAAGAAGAAGAAGAAGAAGAAAAAGAAGAAGTCCTTTGCTTCCCAGACTGCCCATTTTCCATTGGCCCACCTGTTTGACGTTCCCGATGCTCTGCTGACTTCCGAAATGGAAGAGCCACCCGTTCCTCGAGATTCGGGGCACTTCTGCAGAGAAGCTGGAGCCTTTTCGAGTGCCGCCGCGGCACTCCGCCGTTCGTTCGATATAGCTTTCACTCGGAATTCGGCTTCGCTCGTGGTTTTCGTTCTCACCGTACTCCCGGTCCGCAGACTTCGATGCCATCGCTGCTACACATCCTCATATCTTTGGTCAATACGTATTCGAGGTGCGAAACGTTAGTCTAACAGAAATAGAAAAGGCAGTATAAAAAAACGAAATATATAAAGCACCAGAAAAGAAATAGAAAAGGCAGCAAAAAAAGGAAACGCTGTATATACGCTAGTCTATCTTCACCTATTGATAGCTCAGTTCCCTCCTGAAATGTTTGAAGCTGACATTTTTGCATGGCACTAAAAACCCATCCATTTTACTCTATCCTTCAACATCAATTTAACGCTACCGCGTGAAAGAGCTCGTTTCCCGGAAATTCCGGCGTCGTTTTCGGCGTCGGTGTCGGTGTTAGCGTCATTGGTTGTGAGCGAAAAATAACCATCTTGGGCGTGACCGAAAAATCGAGAAAGATGCAAAAAAATAATGAAAACTTCCTGGTCTGAGTGAGTATCGAACCCAGGCCCTCTGGGTGGCAAGCAAGTGTTCTACCTCAGAGCCACTATATTTGTTGAACGTGCTTTGGAAAAAAAACACTATAAGAATGTCGTGTAGTGGAAGCAGTCTCCTTGACGCATGATATATTGCGTGGCAGAAGCGTAGGAATCACGCCAGGCGTCAAAAGATGTGAATGGGGCAACGAGTGGGTGTTTTAAAGGCCCACCCATTACAAAGCGCTCAGACATATTTGATCATCATCAGAAGCAGAACCATGAACAAAGTGAAGAGCTGCGTAGGTTCGCGTGTTGCCCTACGGATGCGTAGTGGGCCCTTCACTGACTCAGGAAAGGAATAATTATGGCGTCACTTAACTGTGCTTGCAATAGGCATTCAATGGTACTTTGAAACGGCCAATGTTACGCGCAGAGTAGTTACGCGCAGAGTGGGCGAAGCTCGGAGGGATCATTCGGGTAACCGTGAATCCCCCCCGTACATTGCCCACTCGATCATGCAAAGACGTGACAACACGTGTCACGTCTTTGCATGATCCTGGGTGTTCGATCGTGAGCTGGGCACGAGCGTCGCCGACTTGTGTTCCGGGCGCTCCCAGCCTCAGCGACAACGCCAGTTCGCGTTCCACGACAGAGGAAGACGATGCCACCTACTCAGACGCCGAGGTCCACACCAGTGCTCGACGCAACGCCTCGCCTCCGCATGCATCGCCACAGAACGCTGCTGTGAGTTGTGAAAGCCACGCGTCCTTGGCTATGGGTTGTGCCGCCGTGAGTACCGGAGCCGCCGCATGCTCCGCAGATACCGCCTGCCCTGGTTTTGCATGCGACTCACACGAGAGCACTGTGGAGCTGACTACCTCCTCTCTGGTGAAGTTCACCTCACCGTTGATCACGATGGAGTCCACCTCCGGTGCTCGACTCCGAGTACCGCGTCGGCCCGACAATCCCAATTATAACAGCGCCATCTATCCTCTTTAATCGTCAACTATACGAAAAGCTCTAACGCCATCTAGTGATATTATTTCCAAGGACATATACACACAACGCCATCTAGTGAGCAATTCTTAAAACTAACTAGAAGTGGCTACTACAACATACTATTACAGAGGAGGGAACGACCCACACCCTAAGGAGCTTCGCCCCTAAAAATACAGCTGGGAACATGTAGCAAACGAGTGCACAATCTTCGTATCTCAGGAAGCTTGAAATTTTAGGGCTTTGGGCCCCCCCGGCCTTCAACGCCAGCCGCTATGAGGGCGTTGCTGTGGTTTCTTAGAGAAACAGGACTGAACTAAACGTTGCGACAGTTCAGTGACTACGTTGATGTGTTGTGTATAGGCAGGCTATTGCCATGAATTTGTAGTGTTGTTACAGACACTTCTCTTTCATGCTTTCCCATCCCTTTCCCTTTCCCCAGTACAAGGTAGCAAACCGGAGATTTGTCCTGGTCAGCCACCCTGTCCTTACCTTTACCTTTCTCTCTCTTTGAAATTTAACAATGCACACCTCGATGCCCTGCTTTAGGTTGCGTCTGCTGGCCAATTCAACCTAGCTGAGCGAGTACCTTAGCATTCGGGAAACCTTTGTAGTTGGCTCAGGGCGCCCTCATGCCCTCATGCGATTTGTACACGTTCGTGACTCGTGCTTCATTTGTTTTTTTTTGTTTTTCCTGCCCCACGGCACGGGCGCGGTCACTCCGCACCATTCACTTTTATTGCAGCACACAGAACTCGTCGTACTGTGGCGTGTCTATCGTTCATTTGCTGAAACCAGCGGTCTAGTATGACGTGTCCCCAAGCTTCCCGAAGAATGACAGCTACACGGGGCCTTCACTATCGTGGATGTGAGCGGACCTGGTTACAGCAGCGATGATTCGTTCCATGTGCCTAAACTCTGAAGTTTTCCCACGGTGTCCCCTTAAAAACTGCACTACCGGTAAACGAAGTCCTGAAAGCAATATCCGGAACTCTCTTGTCATGTTTGCGTTACGTTGATGCCCTTTACAATAAAACAGAAGGAGTTCTTTTAGAATAACCACAAATAAAACAAATAATGCTGCACTGTAACAACGTATCACCCGTGGATGGACCTGAGTGAAGTTCGTGAATGCATTTCCCATGGTCTCCATAGCACGTAAGGTGAACTCGTGCACGACCAATTTTTAAAGTAAATTTTTAGCGCGTAGCGGTTGTGACCTAAATGCCTAATGGGGGGTTACTATGCGCAATCGGAGAACGAAAAGACGTGGCTGTCATTTTGATCACTGCAGGGAATGAATGGTGATTTCGCACTAATGGATCAAGAAACGGACTACATGCCTGTCCTGCAAGATGCTATCGCAACAGATTGATGTTGCTGGCTCTTCAGAAGGGACAGCCGTTTCTTGCAGTTCTAAGCGACTCAGGATGCGCAGTAAGTCTGTGTGCGAAAAGAGTTCTTAAGCAACTACAGGAGATTTCGTCGCTTTGTGCGTTTGAAGGCGATCAAGCGGGCGCTTCTATCAATGGAAGGAGTTCCTGATTGTGCGAGGTAATGGGATAAAAGAAAAGTCTGACGTGGACGTGAGGGGATTGACTCCATAAAAGGATGTTTATCGCTCGTTCAGGCAACGAGAAGATATACTGCATTCCTTCAAAGACACGAAATGTCCGCTACAATGGTACAGTGGTTACGATGCTCGGCTGCCGACACTAAGGTCGCGGGTTCGATCCCGGTCACGGGTTTCGATCCTGGCCGCGACGGTCGCATTTCAATGAAGGCGAAGTGCTAGTCGCCCGTGCAAGGTGCCGTGTCAGTCGACGTTAAATGTCAACCGACGTTCTAGAACACCGGAAGATCAAAATTTCCGGAGCCATACGGCGTGTTCCACAATCGTATCGCGGTTCTGGCTCGTAAAGCTCCAGAGATTATTGTTATGCAAGGACAAAAAATAATTTCAGTAAAGGCAGACAACGCGGTTTCTGGCAGCACAACTATGACCTGTAATTAATTCGACATAATTATCGCAGGGCGTTAACATGATAAATTAAACATTATGAAATGCCTCGGCAGCAAGTTCGACGCAAACGTTGTTATTTTGGTAGGCTGCTTCAGGTCTGACATTCGTTCCTGTTCTTTTTCCTCTTCAATGATGCGTGAGGCATTTTACAACAATTGATTGTTGAGCCCTTCTTTCCGCACTATTTCCACATTTCTTTGCTATGATCACGTCATGTGAAAAGATTGTTTCTGTACTCTGATGGATAGCCTTGTTTTGGGGCGTTTGATGTTTTCAAATATTATTAACCAATTTCAAAGCACTCCTTGTGCCATTACCGCACATTATCCTATTATTTAATACGGTTATTTTCGGGCGACCGATTGCTTTTAACTAATTGACCCATACATTGACCCACACATCTGTACTATTCCTTGTTTTTTGTTAACTTTTATTGCGACACTGTACGCCATTGGTATCCTTAGCAACCAGGTTGACGCTATATCTACAGACTTCTCAAAAGCCTTTGATACAGTATTGCACTATAACTCCTCGCTAAACTCGATGTTATATTAAACAATCCTCAAACGGTTAACTGGTTGTCTAGCTTTTTGTCAACCCGCTCTCAGTTCGTTTCTTACAGGTCAACCAGCTCTGCTGCTATTAATGTAACATCCGGAGTGCCCCAAGGGTCCGTTTCGGGCATCTATACTTTTTTTTTATTTACATAAATGACTTGCCTGTTAACACCTCTTCTTCCATTTGTTTTTATGCCGATGATTGCGATCTATATGGAGTCATTAAAACACACAGTGACCATTACCGCTTGCAGGAGTCTAAATCTAAATTTGCTGGGTTTAGCAATTGGCGCAAGACCTGGCAAACAAACATTAACTTCTAACTCAGCCTTTTATAGAAGTTAACTTCAAGAAAACCATGCTTAAGTCTTTACGTGATAAATTTTCTGTTTTTTGATTGCTTTTTAGGTAACCGTGCTGTAAATAGGGTTTTCGATTATATGTATCTCGGTGTCATTTTTGCTCATAATATGTCATGGTCCAACGACATTGAGTATATATGTAACAAAGCAATAAAAAAAACTGGGTTATCTACGTGGCACTCTATGTAAATCTCCGAAGGAGACTATGCTTCTCTTATATAAATTGCTAATTCGTCCAATAGTTGACTACGCATCTGTCGTTTGGAACCCATATAAGCAGTTTGTGATTAACAGACTAGAAGCAATCCAGATAAAAGCAGTCAGACTTATATGTCATCGTTATGACCGTGACTTTTCACTCTCTTCTACTCTTTCTTCACTGAATCTAACTTCGCTGTCTTCGCGTCACCGAAGAGAGTCATTAAAATTCTTGCATAGCATCGTGACGTCTTCAGTTAAACTATCAAATCACAAGGACTACATAAACTATGCACCTCAGTCAACGACGAGAAGCTATCACAACTTGAACTTGATGCCTCACTATGCTCGAACTAACATGTTAAAGTTCAGTTATTTTCTCCGTTCCATTGATCACTGGAACTCGTTGCCTGGTTCTATTCACGCCCATCACCCAATTTTATAGCCGACATCCATGACATGC
This sequence comes from Rhipicephalus appendiculatus, assembly GCA_030522465.1. Classification (NCBI taxonomy): domain Eukaryota; kingdom Metazoa; phylum Arthropoda; class Arachnida; order Ixodida; family Ixodidae; genus Rhipicephalus; species Rhipicephalus appendiculatus. Next base: position 3,472,506 of record JALIZH010033007.1, on the reverse strand, counting down.
ATCTGTAACATACCCTCGTCTGTTTGCCATTGGTATTGGCTTCTGAGTTGCATTATTTGTTCGGTCGGTTTTCACGCATGTTCATCAAAGGTTAGAGCATTTTTTGTCCTTTTATAATCATATGCTTGCATTATTTTACCTATCTGCATAATTTTCATTGCTGTTAGTAAAAATTCCGCGTACTTTTGTATACCCACTTCTGCCATAGCGCACTTTACGCTGCAGTATGTGTAAATAAATAAATAAATAAATAAATAAATAAATAAATAAATAAATAAATAAGCTCTAAAGACTCAATCCCTGCTAGACTTTGCGTGACCTCGCTAAATCTTGCGTAGAGGTTTCTACACATTGCTTCGCATAAAAAAATAAAGTGGTTTTCGTTCCAGACTGGTCATCTTTTGTGGATATTTCTAACCACCTTTCCCTTTTTTTCAAAAGGGAATTATAAATATTAAACCACACATACGCATACTTTTTTTTTTACGCTGTACGCAAGGCGCCACAAAAAGTAACGGTAAAAGTAGGTCAGCGTTCTTCGGAAAACACAGCATTTATCTTTTTCACACACATGACTTGCCATTTTATATTTGTTTCTTCACCACGTGTGCGACAACTTTCTACTATTTCCCGCGCGTTGCGATAAGAGGGGAACCGCAATTTCCCAGGTAGTTCGTTCTTGTAATGTTGTTTTTCTCCCTGATCTTCGCCTTTTCTTTTTTTTAAAGAGGCGAGAATTCCCGAGTCCGTTCAGTACCTAAAAGGCTGAATGCAAAAATGAAAGAAAAAAAAAAGACATACTGTTGCAACGCTGACATGGAGCGATACGGGTGAAACAGGACGCCGTGCCAAGCGGGGCTGCACTGCCCGGCTTCTCATGTTTGCGTCGCCGAGTTTCTATCAGGGAACTCCATCACACCAAAATGTAAACGCTGTTTATGGTTGATAGCACATTACCACGGTAATTAGAGGCATATAGAGAGCACGGCGAGGAATTGTATAAAACGGAAGTCTTTCAGCATGTTGGGGTATATTATACTTTTTATTATATTATTTTTATTTTATTATTTTTATTATATTATTATACTATTAACACCGCTCTTTTCGAATGCCAGAAAATAGAATTAGTTTCCTACGTTCCGTGTTTCAACGGCTGAACACACAAACCTCTTTTATCCTTCCCCGATCTTTGACGGCACCTCACTGTACTGAAACGCGTTCTAACGAAAAGCTTTGGCACGTTCCTAAGTATTATTTGTAAACGTAGCGTAACACATGTCGTTCTGAGGTGAAAATATATTGTTTTATAAACATGTTTCTCTCGCTTTGCGAGCGCAAGATATTTCTACTATGATCGTGTCTTCCAAACCCAATGCTTTTCGCGGCGCTTTTGTGACCATCACCACAGCAGACAAATCTCGACAGCACAGTGCCATACTTGTTGAGCTTTTTCATTACCCTCTGTTGTAGTAAACGCTGCATTCCATTTCATGGCAAGTTCTGTTAATTGCGAGCAGTATTGTTAATCTGTAGCGCGCAACGGTGTAGCTGTATATAGTGTAACGTTGGCAGCAATAATAGCCTTAACTTAACTGCGAGTTCACGCTTTCAAGCATGCGAATTTCTGTGAGAAATTTCGGTCTGTAGGAAGGAACGCAAGGACAATATGATACGGTAAGATGATGTTCTTGTGTTGGTTCCTGAGCTAACCGGCTAAAATTAAATGTCAACATACTCAAACTTACGTTATTTTTGTGAGAAATTTAGGTACAGAACGAGAAAATTGGTGCATGAGCGATGTTATACCATTACATTTATTGAAAACAGCGAAAAAAAAAGCGGGTACAAAAGCTACTTTTATTCGAAAGGCGAAACACCGATAGTGATAGCCATGTATCTAATACCTGCAAAAAAAGTTCTTACTTTTATCGGCCCTGCGTAGTGAATTCAAACATCTGCGTGTCAACTAAATTAACTAGTTTGGTGCCTACACACATAGGCGAACATTTTACTCGATCACCCCGAACACTGACTATCACAATAGGCAAAAATTTGAACACGCCGTAAATTTGCGCCCATTTCCAAGTGTGTCCTGTACAACGCGTACATCGCGAAGTATGGAGAGGACCAGTGTTTATATTAAGCTTGCGCGCTTAAATTCAACTTGCGGGAATTGCATCACTTCGTGTGTAAAAATCTCTGAGCAAATGGCGGCACAAAATTCTATTTCAATTTGCTGCACGTACACGCAATTTCTGGCACCTCACATGCTCGTTTTTTTTTGAACGCGTCGTACATTGAGCAGAGACAATGGTGCACGGAAATCTCAACAAGCCACAACAAACCTGCAGTTGTTGCAAATATTTCTACGAGAATTGCGACACATGTCTAGACAGCGTTTCGAAACATCTTTCGTGCTTTCATCCTCTTCAGAATGCGCATTTTAAAACAGATCTCTTCTCTTGCCTTCGCTGCCGAGTGCTGGCGCAATTCCACGCTCCGAGTTCTCAATTGCTCCCTGAGCGTATAGAGGTGGTAAAAGTTTACTACTGCAGCGTGTCGAAGGCAAAGGCAGCGGTGCGTGAACTCAAGTTGTAACGGAAGTTTGTACTAACCGCGTGATTACAACTGTGCTTTCAGCACGCATTTATTTCACCCGCTGAATTGAGGACGTTTGTATATGTGTCACCGAGAAATCCTGTTAAAGCGAAATTCACTATAACGATTACTTTGTTTTTGCATGTATAATGATAACTTCAAACATGACTTGTTATTATTATTATTATTATTATTATTATTATTATTATTATTATTATTATTATTATTATTATTATTATTATTATTATTATTATTATTATTATTATTATTATTATTATTATTATTATTATTATTCGTACAGCCGAGCTTTCACGGTCGAAGTTTGCCGTCCGTCGTAGATGGAAAGCTATCATGAGGCTACAAAGAAAAACTGTCAAAGCGCGCAGCTGTTCCAGTAGCACCACCCATCAGGAAGAAGAAAAATAAAAACTGCTCACGAATCAATCCACACCCCCTGAACGGTGACACCGGACTTGCCTGTCTCGCGGCAGCTGTGGACACCTGCCAGCTGGAGTGACGACAAGGACGAGATGCTCTTCACGTGTCCGTTGTGCTGTGCGTCCTCAAGGATGCGTGTGCCTGCTTAGCCGCAAGCGTTCAAGATAACAGAAAGGTGTAACATAAAGGAAGGCATGGTCGCAAGCCTCGCATGGTCGTTTACCCCGAACGCCCACGGCGGCTGTCACCGACGGGAGCTGCCTGCTCAAGCAGCCGGAAGAAGCGTCGTCTCTCAAGAGTTTCGCATCTCTGCCGGCGATAGCCCCACCGCTTGAATGCCCTCCTCTACTTAATCATGCCTGTGACTTCCTGCACGCCTGCAAGATGGCAATTAACTGTAACGTGTCCCTGTTACTTTTTCCTATATGCATGCTCTCTCGTAAAAGGTAATGCAAACTATTTAGAGCTTCGCGCGCGAGACTTAACAGTTAACCACAGTTACCTCTAGCCATCGGGTTGATCAGATTAAGGGTAGCAAGAAATAACAAGTGGAACGTCATGTCTCTTAACTCTTCTGAGTATAGTCCAAGGAATATTATCTTTCCTGCAAAACTTGATTGTCAAGTTGCTGCTTTGTTTGCTTAACAAAGTTCTTTCCTGTATACCTACTTCGATGCCGGTCGCGGCTGTAGCATTTCAGTAGATCAAGGAAATTTGATATACTAGAGGCCCTTATGCTATGCGATGTCAGTGCACGTTTATGAATCTCAGGAGGTCGAAATTTCCGGAGCCTTCCACTACGAGGTGCCTCATAGTCATATTGTGGTTTTGACACGTAAAACTACCACAATTTTTATATTTACCCGCGCTGAGCTCAAGCCGCAATACAAAAGAGCTAATCTATCCTGATGATGGCCTTCAGAAACCGCGAAAAGCAGATAACTTCACCTAATTGTGATATGAAGACTTCAGGAGGCCTTTGCATTGCCTGCGGAATGCCGCCTTCCCGAAGCTAATACAGTATTTGAAGGAACGTGAGCTTGGGCATGTTGGTATTCCATCTTAACACTTATAGATGGAGCACAGAAAGGACGAGACACTAAAGTACGACGCAGCATTTGAAGTACAGTATTTGAAGATGTAGTGACGTAGTAACTATGGGGGAGGGAAAAACTAGCGAAGGGGGGACTTCTGATATGCATGCATATAATATCTTCACCCCTACCTGAGCGTCAAATGTTAAACGACAGGTATGAGGTAAACTGCAGCAAAAAAAAAAAATGATTAGCACAGCTTGCCCTAAGTCGCGCAAGGCTGTGTCATAGAAGAGCTGGTGGGCGCCCAGCTGTTCCTGGCTTGGCTAGGCTCTTACACTCTCACTTCTCTCTTTCCCACCCATTTTCATACTATATATACTATACATGACTGCTCTCACCAACAAATTTTTTTCGCGAGAGATGTCTACCTTCCTTTGTCTTTCTTTCTCTACTCGTTCTTTCACCCATCAGGGACACGACAGAGAAATGGCGCAGCTGTTCTGGGAGCGAAGCAGAAGACGACACTGAAAAGAGCGGGTGCCGGTTCATGACGATAACTTTCTATGTACGACATACAGCCAACCTCGAGCATAACCGCTCTGCTGTACAAACTCCTAGCGCATATGCGTGCTACAAAAATTGGGCAAGCTCCACTACTCACCACTTGTCAACAAAAGAACGAAGAAACCGCTCGTGGGCAAGAACGTATGTGCCACAGAAATTGGTCAAATCCTACCACGCCCTAGAAATGTGCGCACGTGTTCTGGGACAGAAGGTCAAGAAGAGGACGACAATAAGGAAGAGAGTGCGTTCCGGATCATGGATGGATGGTGGAACTTTATTTATAGTCCTGAGAGACGCGACTCGCATGCTGACGATAATTTTCTATCTACGACGCACGGTCAACCTCGAGCACGACAGCTCTGCTGTGAAACTCGTTGATCGATGCAAGTGTTGGCTTGCATTATGTGTGCGCTCTCACGCGGGATCAAAACGCGAGTTTCAAGTTTAGAACTTTGTGCGCTTAACTGTCTTGGTTCCCTGCATTTTAGTTTACAACCATTTTCGCAATAAGCTGCGCGAAGTTCTCATTTTGCTGACGACCAAAAAAAAAAAAAAAAGCAGCAGCACACAACACACGCTGTTTTCGAGGCATTGTATTTTTTTTCATCGCATTTACATGTAGCTGATCAAAGTACTGGACACAAATAGCCTCAGTGCATGCGTTTTGTTATTGTTTTCTCGATAGATAGTATTCTGCTGAGGAAAGACTTAGTAGCATTTGGTCTACTTGTTTCGCTAAAAGCATTTTATTTGTCGAAAAATTCAAAATGTTTGTCGCATAATATTACTATGCCACTCTGGTGCATTGTTCTACTCTAAGGAAAAAAAAGTAAAATACTCCTATAATGGCAGTACATAAATCTATTTAAGCTGAAAATTTGTTTCGTGTGCTTGTTTCGCATGTCGAAAGCACCTTATAAGTGAACCTTTGGAAGACAGAATGTATCTGGACGGCAACATTGCACATGTCCGGATTGCAAATAAAGATTTTTTTTCTTCCCTCTACAACAACATTTGTTTTGAGGCACATTAAAAAACGTTTATTGAGACTCATAAGTATGAGAGTTGCTTTAAGATAAAAAGTAATAAGTTCAACGGATTTCCTTCATACAGCTGGCATTACCATATAAGCATTTTATGACGTCCAGTAAAAAAGAGAGAAAAAAGCTTTGTACAGAAATGCTAAAAGGCAACAAAAAAACACTCGAGAACCCATCTGCATCTGAAAGACATCTTCGGCATTTTCGTGAAAGAGTACGTCTTTTCAAATTCCTAAATCCAGCTGTCCGGTGATTTAATTTACGTATAGGCGGCTTTACACTTTTGGGTATATATAAAAAAAAGATGCCACTGAAAAAAAAAAAGCGTTTGGCTCTTAAAGCCTTACTCTAATTTGCACTTGAAGCGCCCGCTTCTTTTTCTCTTCTTTCGAGAAGACGTGTTCTAGGTCATAGCTCTGTGGCTGGACTAACTTTAATGCGAACACCCAGTCCACAAAAAGCTTCCTTCCATTGTCCGAAAATTCTAGTGCGTTTAGGATCGAGTTATCGAGGGTGCAAGCTAGTGTCGTGAAGCCTACGCAGAGATGGATGGCCATTGTAATATGCATCGAAGCCACGCCGCTATTTCGGCCGAACACCATTTCGCGTTCGTCTCCTAATTGTGCCTCCTTTTTCAGCGGCCTTTCCTCAAACATCCATTGTCCTCCTTAACCACTTTACGTTATCTTTATTCCACCGTCTTCGGAAGCGCATTCTGTTTTCATTCGCGGGTAGTTTTGACGTAGTTAAGTCTCAGCATATGAAGAATTGGACGAAAAAAGGGGGGAATCTTTTTTCTTTGTTTTAAGGACTCATTTTACATGATAGACACGACCAAATGAATTGACCGGACAACTGGCCCAGGGAAAGCATAGACAACGTTAACTACTGTCTCCAACTGCGGAGTACTATCTGTGACGTAACAGCATACAGTCCACACGCACGCAAGTGCCCCGTAAGTGAAGGAAGGAGTCACACCGCCCCTTATGCTTTTGCCTGAGGCAACTGGAAGGCGAAAGCCTTCTTTTTCTTCAGTCAACTGCTACCCCCCTCCCCCTGGATGCTTTCTGCAACCAACGTGGTTTCGCGCTGCCTCCGGGATCGGTTGACGTTTGACCAATCAACGATGCCTTATCATGACGTCATCATGTGACGTCACGTTATGTTTCGTTATCACATGATGGGGATTTATTGCGTCACTCGTATTGACACCGACGGCGACGGTCACTACTCCCGTTCGATGAGGCGTCGAAGGCTTTCGCCTAAACAAGACTACAGAGCCCCCTATCGGTACATGGGCCCTCTACTCTTCAGTAGCTTTACAGTCCACACAGATGACCCTTCACGTAGAAAAGACTTTTTCTCCGAAGGCCAATGATGGTTTCGATCAGGCTTTTCCCCGGCGGCTACTTTTACGGGCGCACCGCAATATTACCGCCCTTTACTTCCTTACTTCGACACAGCCCATTCCACTTATCTCCTCAGCCACTGCCGACCAGTTGCACTCTTTCGGGAAGATTACCCACCTCACGAATGTACTTTGTTCGCCGCTTCTTTTCGAATGACGATGGTGCCGAGGTTGAAAGGAAGCCTCCTTTATCCGTCTCTCAGATGTTTTCTTTGTTTTAACGCAATAGCGTTGAAGAGCTCGTTTCGCAGAAATTCCGGCGTCGGCGTGGGCGTCGTTGGTTGTGAGCGAAAAATCATCATCTTGTCCGTGACCGAAAAATCGAGAAAGATGCAAATAAAACAAATAAAAATTTCCGGGTCCTGAGTGAGGATCGAACCCAGGCCGTCTGCGTGGCAAGAAAAAGGTTCTACTACAGAGCCATAATATTTGTTGAAGCTGCTTTGAAAAAAAAAAAAACTATATGAATGGCATGTAGTGGAAGGAGTCTCCTTAGGGCATTATTGCGTGGCAGAAGCGCAGAATCGCGCCAGGCGTCAAAAGATGTGAATTGATCAACGAGTGGGTGTTTTAAAGGCCCACGCATTACAAATGCGTTCAGACATATTTAACCTTCATTAGCAGCAGAACCATCAACAAAGTGAACAGCATGCGTAGGTTCGCGTGTTGCCCTACGGATGCGTAGTGGGCCCTTCGCTGACTCAGAAATGGAATAATTATGGCGTAGTGGGCACTTAACAACTGTGTTTGCAATAGGCATTCGAATGATACTTTGAAACGGCCAATGTTACCGCGCACAGTCGTTCGTTTCCTTACGGCACGGCTGAGGCATGCACCGAGAACCGAAGCAGGCTAGCAGCTCAGAAGGCGATGAGCACGAGTCCAAATTACGCTATCGCGATCTACTCGTGAAGGTGAAGCTCAAGCATCCTGTAATTTTTGTTGCCAATATTTGACACTGCCTGCATGTCTGTTTCATGCCGGATCAATGATATCCATTTGCTGCGTACGCATGCGTACAGGCGCTTGGTGTCGTTCGGTGGCAATGCTTACTTTTCCTTAACTGAGCGCCGGCTTCCAGCAATGCGCCGCACTCTCCGAGGCCATGTGAAGAAGCACGTGGTTGATCTGCTCCGCCAGGTGCCACCACCATGCCAGCTGCTCACAAGAAAACCGTCGTCTCTTTCAATGAACTCATTCAAATAACTTTCATTATAATATCCTGACAGTTAAATTGGACCTTTGTGTTAAGTGAACTTATGCTGCGATATCATAGGAATCTCAATAGCAATTCAGTTTAACCCAGAACCATCGATTGCGTACTAACCCCACCTGGCGGCCACATTTCGATGGAGGCGAAATGCTAGAGGCCAGTGTACTTAGATATAGGTGTAACGTTGATGAACACCTGATGGTCCAAATTTGCGGAACCCTCCACTACGGTATCCCTCCTAGTCATATCGGGGTTTCGAGACGTAAAACCCCTCACAAATCTTATTACTATTTCGCGCCAAATTTATTTTTAGACTTTTTATAAATATTTGGAAAACCGGACGTAAGTGTTCGAACGGATGTGCCTGGAAGAGAAACAAGAGGATGACTCATTACTCGTTGCACTAAAAAAAAAAAAGGCACGTGTGAAAAAAGCATTAACTGACCAGCTTTGACACGCCCTGAACAGAAAGAATGAGCCACACATATAAAGAAGTTTCTGGAAAGCAGAGAGGTGACAGTGAGAAGTGCGTTCTCTGGAAGCGACTCTGGAAGCGCTTGGTTGGCGAAGTTAAGCTGCGGAAGCAACATTGAAAGAGGAGCGCTTAAGCATCCGCCATGGTGATCCATCTTTTGATAAGTGGCCTGTGGGTGTTCAGTGAGCGTGCGTAAAACGACTTGAACGTGTCATGCGTCTTTGCTTTTATTCTGGGGGGTTTTCTGGCTTCTACGCACTCGCCTGTTTTGCGCTTGTTTTCCTGGGTAAGCATACTTCGCGCCATTCAGTAGGTTTCTTTTATTTTCAGTAGGTTACTTTCTTTTCTCTTGATTCTGCATGGTTGTTTGAACGTGTGGCATCGAAGTGAGGGCTGAATAACTAGGCTTAACTGGAGCGTAACAAATTGGAAAACGGAGCATTGTTAACGAAACGCTTTTGTTTCCGCAAAACGCTGTTTCTTGTTCAAATGAATCCAAAGACAGTTGAGTGAATTTTCTGAGGCAGCGAGCTCACTCTTCGTGTTTAGCTGTTACGGTAGCTGAACGGGAAAATAACCTTCGCCGGATTGCGAAATAACGCATCCCAAATGCAGCTTACTATTCGAATGAGTCAGGTTTTGAGGCATAACGAATGGTTGTTCTGTAAGAAATAAACAGTTCCCTAACCGTCCGGTCATCGAAAACCTTAACACACAGTCTTGCTACATAGTAAAACCCCAACAGCTTCACTAACTGACAGCAAATATGGCTCCGTTTTCATATCCCAATATGTGTGTAAGACGAGTATTGTTTCTCAGATATTAGACTGACCAATGAGGTGAAGCAGAGGGAAATGATGGAAATGCAGGGAGGTTTTCCGGAATCAGCGTTAAAGCTGGCCAAATAATCAGATGTCTTGGCGCGCTTTTCCTTTCTCTAGGATTGCTGTCTTTGTCACACACACACACACACACACACACACACACACACACACACACACACACACACACACACACACACACACACACACACACACACACACACACACACACGCACACGCACACGTACACGCACACACACACACACACACACACACACACACACACACACACACACACACACACACACACACACACACACACACACACACACACACACACACACACACACGCACACGCACGCACGCACGCACATATGGCCCGTTCCGGTTACGCATGCAACCTAAGGCAGGTCGAAGGCGAAAGCCATAATCATCTTTTAGTTCTTTTGTTTTAGTGATTTTTCTTACCGAATAGGAATGTCAGGCAGTGCTGCCTTAGATAACTGTGACAGCGAAGAGACTATTGCACACGGCTTTTGTCATTGTCATCCCTACAGCTCCCAGAGACAAGAGCTCTCAGCAGCGTTAGCACGCCTTGATGCCCATCTGCTTTCCGAGCAATTAATTTTGCAGTGCCCGAACGTTCCAGCTTCCAACCAAAAAGCGACGAATGTGCTGCTGAAATTGCTGTGAATCAACCGGCCTTAATAATAATATCTGGAGTTTGACGTCCCAAAACCACGATATGATTATGAGAGACGCCGTAGTGGAGGGCTCCGGAAATTTTGACCACCTGGGGTTCTTTAACGTGCACCTAAATCTAAGCACACGGGCCTCAAACATTTTCGCCTCCATAGAAAATGCAGCCGCCGCGGCCGGGATTCGATCCCGCGACCTTCGGGTCAACAGTCGAGCGCCATAACCACTAGACCACCGTGGCGGGCCGAACAACCGGCCTTGCTGAACGACTGCGATACCCCGTGCTTGAGTTTTTTTTCTTCACCCGTATTTTTAACCCTTTCTGGTTTTTATTTTATTTCTTACCTTTCTGTCCCCCCCCTTACTTCTTCTACGGTAAACGTTAGCAAACCGGATAATTTCCTGGTTATAACCTCCCAGCCTTTCGCTGAGCCTTTCAATCCATCTCTCTCTATCTATTTTGCTTATCAGATGATTGTACTCATCCTTTCTCTATCTATTTCAGCCCCCCCCCCCCCCCTCGCTTTTTCCCGTGGATGAGCACTTTTTCCGGAATCGGCCCGGCTTTTACCAAACGACGACGTCATGTGATGATGTCATCACGAGACGTAATGTTATGTGACGTCATGAATACGTCGTCTGTGATTATCCGGTATTTCGTGACATTCGTGTTGACACCTACTGTTACTCTTCGCGTTTGAAGAGTGATCTAAGGCTCTCGCCTTACTAACGAAGCCACTTGCTCTCGCTGCTGTGGTATTACAAGGACATCAAAACGTATGGCCCGACATAAACTTCCGCTTGCAGCCTGTGGCAGTCGCGCTGCTCACATACGCCATAGTGCCGACCAGGCCGGTTTCAGTCCATGTAATATCGCGATCGATCGCTTCGTGCGTGAAGTGAAATCGGAGAAATATCTTTGCCCGAAATTGCTCACCGGAAACTGGAAAGTGGAGCCTTTTTCAGCAACCATCACCCATGGCGAATGGCGGAAGCCATTTCGAGATTGTCATTCTCGTTTCTACGCTTACTGTGTGCTTGCAGTCTCAGGCGCCCGCAAATAGAGTCTAGGAAGAACGAAAACACTTCGTTCCAGGCCTAGTAAATAACTGCCGCAGGTTGAAACAAAACGAGCAAACAACAGATGAATGTGTGGGCAAAAGCGGAACCCCGTTTTAAAGTAAGCGCTCGGTAGAGATCTGAGTGAGGTGCTGCAAAACCTTGAGGTGTCGAAGAAATAGGCACTAAATCTGTAGCGAGTGAGTTCTCCTAGAATAGAACGGGTGAAGAACGGGGTCATCTTTCAGGTGAGTCAGTACGGCGTATGCCATATTGAGAAATAAATTTTGATCGGTCAACTTACTCTTTTTTTTTCAATTTTTGCTTTGGCATAGAAAATGCCGCTGTACGTCGGTTCTAGGGCTGGGCGCTTGCATTAGACTGAAGAAGCTCGATACGCTATAGCCTCCCTTGTACACATTGTCACTTTCATCTATCCTCACAAAAAAAAAAAAAACGCAATAAGCATGGCTGCTTGCTGACATCACATCTATATTGTAGAGTAATTGGAATAATTATCCTTTAAAGAAAGAGAGCTAAATGTTTTGCCGAAGGCGGGAAGGTTCCCGGGAAGATAAACATGCAGTTTGCAACCCTGGACTGAGGCAAGGGTAAGGGGAAATAGCAATGTAAATAGAAACTAAGCAGAGATAGAAATCGGGAAACAAACACACACACAAAAAAGTACGCCAGATGGTCATAACCTGCTAACCCAAAAGATGTGGATTGGATTCCTGCTGCAGCGATCGCATTTCGACAGAGGCGAAATGCGAGAGGCCTGTAGGCTGTGCGTCATCAGTGCACGTAAAGAACCCCAGGTGATCAAAGTTATTCGGGTCCCTCTACTACGGCGTCTCTCATAGCTCAAGTCGCTTTCAGACAATAAACCTCACAAAGCAACCCCCCAATCATGAGTGTAATAGTCGTTCAACGCAGCCGCATGGTTGTTTTGTACAAACTTCACTAGCGTCTTCGTCACATTATGATGCGAAAGTGGTACATTGTTGCTTCAAGAAGGACAAAACAGCACCAGGGGCTGAATTTCTCAAAACGTAGCTTTGCCACTGTAGTTTCCTGTGTTACGAGCGCTTTCGAATTCCAACATTTGCTGGTACCTTTTCTCACAGTCCATGTCTGTCACAAGGGCTGTCCTGCAGATTCGGACCTCGAATATCACAAATATGAACAAGTCTACTGTTTTAGGCCTTGCTCACTTCGTTATCTGCCTTGTCGGCGTGTATCTCTCATGCGGAACAAGTAAACAGGAAACCGAGGTGACCGTTCTCTGCTAGCACTTACTGCACACCTCGTTGCCGTTTCTGGGTGTCCTTGTAATTCTCTTTTACTTCAGAAAACAACATTCGATCGTTTGCTTGTTTACTGTGGCCTCTGAAAGTTTTCATTCTGCTCATCGATGATACTGCCTTCTTGAAATTTTCCTGATGCATCAAAAACACACCCTCCTAAAAAAAACAGAACGAACTTTTTATTGTTTACGGTGTGCGCACATCATCGACGTTTTCTGTGAGAAGGAGGTCTAAACAGAGCTTGAAAATAAAGTGATTGCTTTTTTTTTCTTTGCGGGTGTGTGGAAGGCGAATCCATGCCACCTAAAACTGCATGGGCGAATGTGTAGAAATTAAGCAGCGTTATATAATGAAAGGCTTCTTTTTTATAGGCCAACGTGTTGAAATTAAGCAGCGTTATCTAATAAAGAGCTCTTATATAGACCAATGTGTAGATATTAAGCAGCGTTATATAATGAAGGGCTTCTTTTATATCGACCAATGTGTGGAAATTAAGTTGCGTTATCTAATGAAAAGCTTTTTATATAGAACAATGTGTAGAGATTCAGCAGCGTTATCTAATGAAGAACTTTTTATATAGACCAATCTGTTGAAATTAAGCGGCGTCATCTAATGAAGAGTTTCTTTTACATAGGCCAATGTGTAGTAAATTAAGCAGCGTTATCTAATGAATATATTCTTTTGATGTAGACCATTATTAGTCATACAGTGAATAAACGCACGCGTCTTTTTTACACGAGAACATAAACAGAGACTTGGAGTCAGGTTTGGCCACGAAAGTTAATTATTCTTCGTTAAGGGACAGTGGGAGCGCACGTAGCTCTCAATGACTAACGAGGACACAAATAGTTAAACAAGGTGTGGTGAGTGTACGGAATGGGAGAGGGGGGAGTGCCGCTTTTGCCGTACGCTGCGCTTATTTATCTTTCAGTGACTCTACGGAGAAATTAACAAGATGGGCGAATGAGGTGGCAAATTTTTCATTCGTTTGGTGTAATCCGTGGTGCTTCTGTCTTTTTCCGTTTTTGTCGTTGTTTTGTTAGCATCGAGGCTACCCCCCAATTAAGGCGCGAATAACCGCAGTTAATTGCCCGTTACAAGGCAAAAAAAATAATAAAATAAGGTATGCCCGCAGGAACAAAACGTGTAAGCCACGGTATGCTTGAATCACGCCTTGCCCAAGCGTCCTTCCTATCTTTCATACCAGAAGCGTGCCTCTCGTACCACGTGCCATGGTTGGCTGCGTTTGCTAATTAACGCCTGTTAAATGCTACAAATGCAATAAAAAGCTCGTTATTTGCCGGGCGCAGTAAGAGCAGGGCATAATGGGAAGCTGGACTATCCCGATTGCCACATTTTTGTTTAAATGTGAGAGCTATTGTTTATTGGTTGTAAAAATCGCAGTTCATGAATGCTTCATGCTTAATCAATACACAGCAAGCTTTCTTTGCATCGGGCTCGACCTGATGCTGTCGTCTAGTGGTTATGGTGCTTGGCTGCTGACCTATAGAGGTCACGGGATCGAATCCCGGCTGCGGCGGTCGCATTTCGATGCGGGCGGAAAGCTAGAGGCCCATGTACTTAGAATTAGGTGCACGTTGAAGAACCTCATGTGGTTCAAGTTTCAGGAGCCCACCAGTTCGGCGTACTTTGTAATCATATCATGGTTTTGAGACTTAGAACCCCAACAATTATTATTATTATTATTGCATCGTGCTCGTGTGAAAGACGCTAACATCTAAGCAACGGTTTCAAGGGGGACTGTGCATGGAATTATTTTTTTTATCTCGGCTCAGATGACTTCCAAAATGAACAAAATGATCTCAACACAGAAAAAAAAAAACTAAAAGCAGAGTCCAAAAAAAAAAAACACTAAATATACGATGACATCTTTTTCCCATATCCAAGATCCGCAAAAGAACAGTCCCACCTTCCACGCATGAAGGGAATGAACGGTAAGAGAAAATAAGTGATGTAGAAATGATGCACAGCAAAAACAGACATAGAGATTGAAAGAAGGCTGAGTCTTAATCAAGAGAACAGAAGGAAGACACTGAACTATAAGAACATTGCGAAATATCATTGAGCTGAGCAGGATAAGGGTAGAAGTCAAATTCGCATTTTGTTTTAAATCGCAACATGTTGATATGATGTTGCTTATGGGTAGTGGCTTAGAGGCGAGTCAATCAGCCAGCTTACAAGTTAAACGAGCTCGGAAAAGCACGCTTCTTTCGTAACGGACGCGTCGTCCTGTGCCTTCCAGTCGTTGCGTAATGTGCAGCGAGGGCATTCCTTGCGCGTCGATGCTCGCAACATTTCAAATTACGCGTTGAAATTTTCCACGCCTATGTGCATGTATCGTGAAATAAGCATTTTAGAAATGCCGCTTTTCGCACCACATGGATGTTATGCAACTAGCTCACGGAATTCAGTCCTTGCCTCCTCTTGAAACGTTTTATTGTTTAGAGATATAAATTTTAAATTAAGTTTGCGTGTGTCCCTGCATACTACTTACACGACAGACAATGCCACACATAAGAGAAGTACATTACATGAGGAGTCGAGGAACTTATCACGCTTGTCTTTGTGGTAAAAGGAGGAGGAGGAAAAGGAAAAGGAAGGACAGGCAGGAAGGTCAACCAGACGCGCGTCCTGTTTTCTATCCTGCGCTGGCGGAAGGGGATTAAGGGAGGAAAAGAAAGGGAAATAGAAAGTAGGAACCATGCAAAAAAAAAAAAAAACATGGCTGTATTAGTGAACGGTGAAAGTGCAGTCACAGAAAGTAGTGTGACAGCCAGAAGAGCATCGCTAATTGAACGTAGAGCTCGAGCTAAGGCAGCCATCCCACGGCATGTTAAAGAGTTATTGAACACCTTGGCAGAACTACTCGTGGAGACCACAGCCATTACATATTACTTCACCTTTTTCCGCTCCCAGAGGGCGACAGCACCCCGCCAACCAAGAGCACTGTGAGAGAAAAGTATCAGATAAAAAAGCCCCGTTTGTAAAGTGTCCAGAGCGTGTAACCATGGCGCAGTGGATAGCGTGACCAGCATCTGTTGTCGCGGACCGAGAGGCCGTGGGCTCAACTGCTGTTGGTGGAACTTTTTTGTTTGCCATCTGTTCCTGTACATTTTTTCGATGTCATTTTCGTAACGGAAGTCCGTCATGGAAATGACGAATTTCCAGGACGGACTTCCGTGAGAGTTTATGCCGGGACGGGCCCGGCATAAAACTCTTTCGTGTTAAAAAGATACACGTGAGCTCAAAGAGTGAGTGAGTGAGTGAGTGAGTGAGTGAGTGAGTGAGTGAGTGAGTGAGTGAGTGAGTGAGTGAGTGAGTGAGTGAGTGAGTGAGTGAGTGAGTGAGTGAGTGAGTGGTGAGTGAGTGAGTGAGTGAGTGAGTGAGTGAGTGAGTGAGCTCAAAGAACAAACCTGTGTTCCATATATAGAACTGGACTCAGGATCTCAGGCATATACGTTCCACCGTAGACAGTCGCGTCATGGTGCCTACTGAAGGCTTGCAAGTACTGGGCATAGAACATCGAATACCTGTCGAAACGGAATGCAATAGGGCTTGCAGTAGATGCGCCATAAAAATTTCCGGCAATGAGGAAGTATACGGGCTATATAATTTTTTGTTTAGCTTAGTTGGATACATGTAATTCATTATGCCCGGATATAGCCATCTTGGAAAATATGCTCTGGCTGTGCCCCACGTTACACGGAGGCGTCATCCCCACGCCGTTCAAATGGGAAGCTGCTTTAGGCCTACCTGCTCCGGACTCAAAGAACAGCTGTGCGCATTCCAACGGACCCCCGCGACGCAGCAGATAGACTTGGTCATTATTTCCCGGAGCTGCCCGCAACGTGCTAGAGGGCGCTCCGAAGGACCGTAATAAAGTCTTTCCATGCATCCATCAATGGTTTAGTAAGCCGACTTGGTTACTTACATTTTGTTGGGCCCTATATACGCGTCCATCTGGTTCACTTGCTTCTTTCAGCCTTCACCGAATTTTCTTAATAACTCCGTCGCACTTCATTGCTCAAGTGAGACACAGTGCGCGATTCCCAACCGAGTAAAAATAATTCTGCCGAATATAACGATTCCTTGAATTTTGACCACACTTTAACGTGGCAGCAGGAGACTGCCACAACCCAAAAGGGCGCTTTCTGGACAATTTATTTACACAAAGCATAAAAGTTCTTTTCGTCCGTCACAGTTTTACCTTCTCTGCGCCATGCAATATATACGCAGAGAATTCAGGAGCTGCGTTCTCCAGCGACATCTGCGACGCGTTGGTTACAGTCGGCACCGGTCAGGCGTCAGAAGCCCTGGATTAATGAACTTTTAATTAGAAACGAGGTGTCACACAAAGCGCAGCTTTTGCCAGGCCAGGCCACCGCGTTTTTTGCGTAATTAAAACAGCCAGTCTATGGAGTTTACCGAGTGCCGTGTGCGAAAACATAATTACGTGCGCGTTCTCGCGTTACGGCGAGAACGCGCCGAGAACGTGTTAGCGTGCGAGAGCAAAACGCACGTTCATGGCGTATGTAAAAGTTGCACAATAAATAAATCTGAAATGTTGGCAAATGTGCGTTTGCTTTGCTTTTCAAATACATAATTTCTTTCGAGAAGCAGCTGCGATTTCAAACTAGAAAGGCGCGTGAGCTGTCGCGCGCAATGATTCATTGATAAGATAAGCATACCGCAACAAATTTCATGAGCTCATGTGAGATAGTACACGCTCGAAACGTGGTGAAAACGGACGTGCCAAGTTAGCGTATTCGACCCGCCGGTGAGGCCGAACTGAAACTGAAACTTGCTAGTGAAATCAGCCCGCGCTCCATATATCGTTAGCCGCCACAAACATACCGTGTCTAACGTTTGGTGGCGCTGGCGTCAGTCAAAGAGGGGTCGAGGCCACGCGGAGGAACCTTCGAGTTAAGCGCGACGGCTTCGTCAACTCGAAACACATGGACACAAGTAATGTAATTTGCATTAATTGTGTCCATGTGCTTCGAGTTGTCGATGAATTCGCCCTCGCGCTGCCAATTGCTAGCTTCCTAGTTAGCTCAATTGGTAGAGCGACCGCCCCGGAAAGGCGTTGGTCCCGGGTTCGAACCCCGGACCAGGACGAATTTTTCGGCAAATAAGAGGCTTTTCTTTCTAAGAAATCCGTACGGAGTTCCTTGTGGCTTCGTGCTACAAACGGGTGGTTGTCTATTTGCCTTTCTGAGGTTTTAGATTGCGTGTTTTAATTTTGACCGACAACGCAGCAACATTAAGTGCAACTTCTATGTATAACTACATCACTCATCGCAGAATAAAGTCCGCTCCTATAATGTATACGCTTTAAGGTATCTCTATCACGCGGGCCTTTTAATGAATTACAGCACATGGTACTCAGCGACATCCTTCATTTAAGATCTAACCACGAGTGATGCTTCATCTAGTTAGTGCACAACTTATGCAAGTTTATCCTCTTAGCAGCAGCTTTGTATTGGGCTACTATCTCATGCTGTAAAGGAATATAACATATGTTGCCTCCGAGATTACAGTTCACAACAGTTAGGCCTTTAAGGCCAACACTGCACTTCAAGTGTATGGACACAACAGGCTTTTTACAATGTCGCATACATAGTGCTCCAACGAAGTGTAATTTGTCATCACGGACGAAAAGCTTTTAGATGTGAAGCATCTTATGGCGAAGCTTAATCCGGTGGTGGTGGTGGTGGTGGTGGTGTGCCGCGTGCCCACCCTTACTGCGCATGCGCAAACAGTTAAAAAAATAAAAATACAAAACCTCCTCTCCCCCTCTCTCTCCTCTGGGCATCCCTCCCCGCGGCAACCACACCCACACTGCGCATGCGCCTCCCTTCCTCTCTCCCCTCTTACACTCCCCCCTCTCTCCATCCCTGCCCGCGGCGTCTAACTCCCCCCTGCGCATGCGCGTTCCCCCCTCTCTCTCCTCTCCTACGCTCCCCCCTCTCTCCTCTACGCA
Source organism: Rhipicephalus appendiculatus (assembly GCA_030522465.1). Classification (NCBI taxonomy): domain Eukaryota; kingdom Metazoa; phylum Arthropoda; class Arachnida; order Ixodida; family Ixodidae; genus Rhipicephalus; species Rhipicephalus appendiculatus. Next base: position 3,453,843 of record JALIZH010033007.1, on the reverse strand, counting down.
TCCCTGCCCACGGCGTTCACACTCCCACTGCGCATGCGTGTCACCCCCCTCTCTCTCCTCTCCTACGCTCCTCCCTCTCTCGCCTCGCGACGCCGACGCAGGCAGCGTCTGCTAGCGAGTTTCTTGGTTGAAAAAACCGACTGCTCGCGCTGCACAACCGTTCACTAGCCATCCCGTATATATAGCAATGGATCTTGACCTCCAAGGTGGTGCCGGTGGGAGATTTCCCCTGTGCGTTGTTGAACAATAAAAATTCGCAGCGTGCGCGTTAACTAAAAGCGGAGTGCGGGTCTCTGTGTCCAGTCGGAGTCTTCTGTCTCTCATTGCCCATTAGCAGCGATTGGCATGTTCTAGTAGGAAAAACTGCTCCATCACTGCCTGCTTTGCGCCTCCCCAGTTTTCTCTCCTGCGCAACGCTGCGATGAGCGCCAGCGTCAACGCCGCCGCCAGTGTAAGCGTTAGTGCCCGCTGCTTCACATGGTTCCCTTTAGCGGGAGATGGTGTTATTTCTGTGATCACTAATCTCGGAGGCCCATATGACAGGCAGGTGGCTTCAGCCGAGTCTGTTTTCGATGTAGTGCGAGTCACACGTATGACTTATGATTGTGAAATGACAGCACACGCTTTAACAGGACCAGCAGCGGATAATAACGCCTCTCTAAAGATCATTCTTTCAGAGGGAAGATACTGAACGAATAAAATTCACAGGAATAGTGATTGTAACTTGTTGAATAGACTCTGAGGTTACGCAGGCCTTAGTATGGAGTTCAAGCGGTATCTACTTTTTCAAGGCAGTTTCCGCACTCTGCTGGAACTTCTTCACCGTGCCACAGATTTCGCAACATGTTTTAATGAGCACCAGCTCCCTTTGTGATGAAATGGGTGATTGTGGGGGGAGAACCTCCAGCCAAGCTCCGTTGCAGCTCCGGTCTAAGTTGCATAACAATAGCAGGCCAGTTTAGTCTGGCGCGCGCACAGCCCAAACGCAAGCTTTTCGCTCGACACAAGTGCCTGTCAACGCCTACCTTTGTTCGAGCACCCACTCCACAGCGGTGTACGTTTGGACCTGATGCAACGACCCCGGCAACTGCCCTGAAGAGAGCGGTGCATTAGCGCTTCACCCAGTTAGGTTTCATCGGAGGGGGAGCGAAATCGCGATCCACCAGCACGCTGCCCGGAGGTCGTTCGCATTGTGCTGACGCCTGGCTTATACAATGTGTAGGTGTTGTCGTTGCGAAAGGTTCCGGTCTATATAAAAGCATCCTGAGTTGCACTGTACCGCACCTTGTGGTTGCTCATGGACTCCATTTGTTAATCAGTCTGGTTATCTTTTTATGTCCCACGTTAATGCATCAACGGGGCATTACGAAACATTCTGCTTTGGTGCTTGTCTTACTTCTCAAGTTCTTTTGCGATATCGAAGCTCGTCCGGGAGTCAGTAAGAGAACTAACATATTTAGAAAATAAATTGGAAACTGCCACGTTTACCGGTAAAGATAACAAGAGAAACATCTCTTTTCTATCATCCTTTACTCCCCTTACCCCCTTCCCCAGCACAGGGTAGCCAGCCGGTCCAAGAACTGGCTAACCTCCCTGTCCTTCCGCTTGTTTCCCTTCCCTTCCACTTTCTTGAGATTTTCATCCTACTTCTTCATTTCTTGTGCTGCAACAGTTTAAAATGTCTTTCTATATTTTTCCTTTCCTAGATGCCTCGTAAGCTTTATCGAATGTACGTTTATGCATAGTCACTCTCCATACTAACGAGACCCATGTGAGTCCATAATATTGGCATGATTTATATCGTTAACAACCTTGGCGGTCAAGTGGTTCGTGCCAGCGATTGACTATAAGTAATAAGCACTATCACAGTCAATAACCACTTACTATGGCACTCTGCTCGTGAATTGGAACGTGCAAGCATGCAGAACAGCAAAAGAAAAAGTTTTGTAAGGACAGCATGATTGTTTTTTATTTCGAAATAAATGAGAAATTAATGCAAAATATAGCTTCTGGAGTATGACAGCCAATCAGCAGACGCCTGCAGAGAATGAAAACTAATGAGGTAAAACGAGGGGCACTAAGTACCTTACTTTTCACGCTGTATGTTTCAATTTTGGCCCCCCTCTTTGTATCTTAGGAGCAAGTGGTATACACTGATGTCGATTATCAAGTACACCATTTCCTCGTTAAACCTTGCTCTGCTGGCAATACCCAAACAGTCACATATGTTTCAAAGCAGGGCGTCACGGGCTACGTGACGACAACTTGCAAAAACTGTGATCATCACACTTTCTTGGCGCTCGTAGCGATGCTATAGTGGTGCTAGCTCATGCTCTTAGGTGTACATTCGCATAAATACCTAATAATATGGATGGGAATGCGACTGTCGCGGGAGATAACTTGGTAGAGCATCGAACGCGTTATCCTGAACTTGTGGGTGCGGTCCCTACCGGCGGAAAGCTGTATTTTAGTCCAGCTTAATTTATTTGCATTTATATCGTAATTCGTATGCTACAGTTGAAGACTACAAATAATATCCCCTGTACCTTACTTCGCTTCATTTTTGTTGGTTTCATTGAATGGTATATAACAAATAGAATGAGCCCTTGACAGATCCCCTTTCTTTCGTTAATTCAAAGCAGGGAGGTTGCTTAAAGCTCAACACGTTTGCCACATCCGGTAGCGGTGATGAAGAATAAAAACTGGAATAACTCGTCGATCTTGTGCACTCAGGACTGTAGCGTCTGTGCTAGTATGAGCCACGATAGCGAACTACCTTAACCGTTTCAGTCTCTCTTTACGAGAGCCTTGGGAGCCCAACCCAGCTGAGGGTCACGCGGGCTTTCTCTTCGCCGCACGCGATTGAAAAGGGTTGCACTTTTTTAACCTCACTCGAACAAGTGACGTTGGTTTTATGAGTAGTCTTGCGAACTAAAGTCGTAAAACACTTTTACGATGCCTTCTACTGAAGTTGCGGGATCAGTTGTACAACCTTGCCATATCGGCCAAGACGTGGGGATACGATATCGCCAGCTGTGACTGCCTTGCTGCCTTTGATACACAGACAGACACTGTCGTTGCGGCCATGAAAACTACCACTAAAACCACCCTTAGAAGCAGCTGCACACGAAGCACTTCCAACAGTTGCGTCACTCATTGTTCAGAATGAACTGGCTCAGACTATTTTGTATAAGGTACGCGGTTTACATCAAGAAAAGAACGCTGTCAGTTGCGTGACCGGCACGGACAATTTCTTGCAGCCCAATTCACATCAACCGCCGCGCACTGAGCGCAGCGCGACTGCCTCGCTAACCGGGAGACCACGGAAGGCAGCGCTTGGACGCGTTCCACTACAGCAATAGCGCTGCGTGTGTGTCTCCTTTTCTTTTGCCGTTGTCTCGAGTTCGCGCTGCAGCCAATTGCTTTTGACGATCTACCAACAAGGCCGCTTTGCGACTCTCGTGAGTCTCGTGACTCTCGTTGTCCACAACAGCCGACGCGCGACGTCGCGCACTACTGTGGCGCCGAGGGTAGCCGCCAACGGAACCTGTCATCTCGCCACTGTAGTTCCCTCCTCCCCACGTGCTCCTCGCTATCACCGTTTTTCATCCTCCGCGTTCGCTCTCTTTCGTCTTCGTTCGCTATATCGGTTACGCCGACGCTGCTCAACGCCGGAACGGGCGCCTAACAGCTGCGTTCTAAAGCTATAAAAAAAGAAAAAGCATAATGTCTCAGCTTTTTTTTCTTTACGTGTTCTATGAAGCGGGTCCTCCCATGTCTTTTATATATTTATTTATTGCTTTTTTTTTCGTTTGCCATCCATTGAAACTGTAGGTTGTTTGGAAACACTGATATGCCCAGGTTCCTCAACCGCGAACGGAGTGGGCAGACTTCTGCGTTCCCCATCATTGCTTTCTTTCTTTTTTTTAAATCATTTTTGACGTTGTGTCCTTGGAGCAGGAGTGAGATAGCGGAGAGAAAAAAAGCCTCCAAGCTGCTGCAAAAGGGCACAATGCGAAAATATTTCGCGACCTTGAATTGAGCAACAGTGCCGCACACAGCGATGTTTTTCAATGCATACATGGCTGCTCTTTAACTTTGAAAGATTGCTTCCCGCGTGCCAGCGTTCGTGTACTGCCTCACACGACATTGCTGGGTAGTGCTCACAAAAGTTCCGGCTGTTCACTCTGATAACGTCCATTTTATAGTAGGTGGTGGGAAAAAAGATTCTAAAGCATGACCCAAATGTCGAGTTTTGGGACAATTTTGTGTAGCTATGTGCCATTTAGGCGCCGTGATAGCCGGAAAAGTTATCTCTGAAGGTCGACCAAGGGAATCGTTTTATAGAAGCAATACGGCCAAAGCATTCTTTGAAAATTCATTTAACGCCTGATAAGTACTGAATTTACGTGTTCTTTATGAAATAACTTACAAAATCAAGGCTGTTCTCTGCAGTTGTGCAGATTCTCTTACACACGATTATGAATTGCTCGAGCCCTAACAAACATTCGCGTATGTTTTCTGCCGTATTCGACTTTGACGGCGGATATCTAAGTCTCACTAATACGAAGTTTTTTTTCGCCTATTCATTCTCCAAATAACATGTTTTAGGAGGAAATAGGGCATCTTATGTCTCGTTAAGGTTTGTTTCAATCAAAGCGTCATACATTTTACTGGTTACAATCACTGGTACACTGCCTGACAGACGAAGCTATCAGGTCATGATGCTTTTTCAAGTTTGTTGGAGGATTGTTCCGCTTTTTGGCTTTGTCATGACTTTGATTGGAGCTTGGATGGTCTGTGTCCAAATAAGTGTGACACCGAAGACATGTCCAATTACCACCACAGTATTGCCGTCCGCATCGTTATTTTGGCGATAAAGTGATCGGGAAAAGGCCTAAGAAAGCTACCATGCAGGCAAGAGTTAAAGATGCGATGCCACTCGACATAGAGACTGAGTCACTGGGGATTCGTCTATACACAAAGCACTCTACGGCTCGAGTTCATGGAAAAGAAACCACAGAGATGCGTAGTTCCTTTACATTTTAAATCTTTACCTATATTGGGGCCCGAGTATGTTTACTCCTGCTTCATTGATTTGAAAACAAACGTGCTTTTTTTGCAGTATGCAATGATTGCAGTGAATAAAAAAAATATCTTTAAGCGAAATGACATCTTAGATTCCGAAAGATGCATTCTTCGGAAAGGTTATCGGTGTACGTCTGCTATTCGACAGTTTCTTTTCTGGTTGACTGGATGCGTTATTTAAATTATCTGAAAAAGAACACAGGTGGTTCTTAATTTCACACACTGCGAATGTTCTTACTAGCTTTTTTAATTTTCTGCCAGTTTACTTTGAGAGACAAGCTTCCTTTTGGAAGACATTGAAACCGAGAAAGGTTTTAGCTAATGTGCAGTCATAAATTTCGGTGGATTAGGTTGAGTGCTGGGGCCCATGTTTCTAAGTACTCAGTCTCTAATCCCTCTCCACATGCGCTGCGCAAACTGCCACGCCAGTAAATTTGCGACTAAGACATCGGAACTTAGTTTTCGCTTCGTGTCGCACTGAAGGCAAGAAGACTTAGTTGTTCCGTCCAAGTAATATATAAGAACTCAAGGAAGAGACGTAGATTATCGTAAGGTAGGATCAACCAGATTTTTTAGGAAGTCCTTAATATTGTTGTAATATTTATAACTTCGCATAATTTGTTGCCACTGTTGATGAAAGATACTAGCCACAACAAAAAATGCGCCCGGCCTACGCCGTCGCATGGTTAACGTATCTGTCAAAGGATACGGGCATTGCAAAAAAAAAAAATTCTGGTTTACTGCTCGCTCTGTCGGCCAGCTCTGTTGTACGGATCTGGTCGGCCATCTCATCTCGCACGTACATGCAGGAAATTCATTATTCGCGGCATTGTATTCCTTCGCATGTTATTAGCGTTGCTGGAATTCGGGGTTTTGCTACTGTGCTAAAAAGTTTGTTGTCTAATGGATAGGGGTCAAGTTTAGCAAATCCGTAGATCTTTTTTTCATCTGCACTGTTGGTAACTGCATTGATGTTGTTCACCCCATGTACTTATTCGCTGGTATCGTGGACGATAAATGCGCGAAATCTGACCCCTCTTTATTATGTCAAACTAAACAGGAAAGTTATTCCAAAAACATTGTTTCACATTATTCGTGTCGTGTTTACGGTAAGCAACACCACAGATGTTTTCAGCTGACAGGATAAGAAATTAAGGAGACAGATCTTGAAATCGCAAAAGAAACTTTGATGTTTCTGAGAGTTGTTGACAGAGACGAGAGAACAATTTGCGCAATGGCACCATGGGTTTAGGACGGCGGCACACATTCATATGAGGAGACGTGGGAAGAATTTCATGAACACGCCATTGCTTGCAGTACACGCACGCACTCGATCAAAGGAAGCTGTACGGGCGGACGTTAACACAACTTAAGACATCAAAGGCGCAAGGGTCAATTCAATTCAGACAACTTGCGGAACTCACGCACCGAAAATAATTTTATGTGTATTTAACTGCTAACTTAATTTACCGTACCACAGAAAGAATGGCGTTCAATGATAAGAGAAATAAATGAAATAAAAGGGGCTGCAGTTTAGCTGTTCGTTTGGCTTTCAAGTGAAGAATACATCTTACTTTTGACCACCTACTTTTTTTCTCAAAATTAAGTGATCACCCAGTAACAGGAACCGGAAACGAAGCCTGCGGTTCCACAGTTGACGCTCGCAGGTCATGTGTTATTGTGTTAGTATGTATTAACTTCAAGGAGGAAAGAGAGAGAGAGAGAAAAGAAAAGCATGCTTTCTGTTTACACAAAGCAATCACATATATTGCTACAGAAAGCTAAGTGTGGATTGCGTGAATAAGTTAAATAGGCGAACGGCTTAATATGAAGAGTCTTCTGTATCATACGTGAGCACCATTGCGTCTAGAAAGCAAAGTTGTTGCCACGTAATTTCTTGCCTCATACTTTGACCACATCTCTTTTTAATCTTTTTTTTTTTTTTTGCTTGACGCCATAATTGAGGACTTGCGCTTCTCTTTCCTTACGAAGTCCCAGAAGCGGGCAGGCCCCTTTCTATTAGCTTGCCAACGTGAATACAAGATTTACGCATTAAAGGCCCATCTCGAGTCTGTGGTCTCGGCCGTGCCTACGACTTCAAAGGATCGCTCTAAAAGATGGGAGCTATGATTTCTCTGGGAGGACGTCGTAAGTTACTTATCCTTCACCGGCAACATCTTCGCGGAAGTAAAAGGATTATGTAAATACCCCAGAGACAAACACTCCGTTTAGATGAGTTGAAGGGGAACTGCGGCACTTTTCACAGTAACCATCGAATATCATCATTCAAGGAGTTTATTGCGTCACGGATCGATCGTCAGCAGAATTTTTAGAATCCGTCAAGTTCGAGCACTCACGTAACCGTCTTTTGCAGTCTTATTGAAAAACATTGTACAGGTCCATGAAAAATAAAACAAACAGGAAAATTTGAGCAAAATAGCAACACCGGGCGTGTCACCTTCCACGCTGTTTTCCGGAAAAAAAGCTTCGAACGTCAACAGGAACCTGCCAGCGGAGGCGGAAAAAAAGCTGCTTCAGCTTAAATGAGATGACACGGCTGGGTGCTCCTGTGATTTCGATAGTCACGGCTTCAGCAACTACCCAAAATAACAAAGACAATTAGTGATAAAAATGAGATGAGAACATTAATGGAGGCACTTGAAGGTTACCGTGTCACCTTTGGAGGGAAGCGTCCTAGATTTGATCCTGCTTCAGGAGATTAGCGTAATAACCTAAATTGTAGCTTCTCACCCCACGAAGCTGAACATTTTTTTTCTATGCAAGTTACTGACTCTTTAGTGCGTAACAATTACTTTAGAGAACTCTAAGTACTAGTATTATTTGCTTATCTAATATTTACCGGCAAATACTGGATTGCTAGCGTCTAACTATATTCACACCAACATGGATTCTCTGAGAAACCGTGCATGATTGTTGACACTTAGATTGTATAATGAAAAAAATTGTAGCTCACATTCCAATATTCTTTGTGAAGATTTGTAGAATGAGGCTTACGGTTTCATGAAACGTCAGTTAATCTTACGGGGAAGGAAAAAAAAAGGGGGGGGGGGGGGGAGGGAGGGAGGGGGAAGAAAAGTAGAATCAAGTGCTCACGTTTTACAGTACACGCATCTGATGAAAATAATCCTCCTGACAAAACTTTTCGGTCGTCTAGTAATTTAGCATTGTTGCAAAATGCTTGGGAAATAGAAGTCAATGGCATATTTGAATATTTCACCAGGCCCATTCACATCGACAACGTAAATCAATGAAGCAACAAAACCTGCAGCCCAGTCAATCGATCAGCTTCAACACATAATTTCGGTTCGACGTCCTTATCCCCATGTCATCTCCTATGCAGATTAAAGTCACACAAGAAAGCTTTATTTCGTGACGCGTTAATAATATATTGTCTGAATGGGACATTAAGGAACTAAAACTGCGTTACACGAAGGGGCAAGAAAAGAATCTATAACATCGCTGAATACCACTGAGGTTTCTGCAGCAAATTACTTTCTGCTTGCTTGAATCATTGATGAAAAAAAAAAAAACGCTTCGAGTTCTTTTCTTTCTATCATTTATCAACTTTTTTACCTATTATACCTCATGCGCATTTCATTGAGTGTGGTGTTGTTCATGCCAGAATAGGAGACTGGAATAGGAAATGAAACTGCTGCCGAATCACGCACCCTTGAAGCTTTGTATATGAGAGAAAAAAAAAAAACATGCGCTCTACTTTGTAGAAGTGATTTAAATGCGTAATGCGACGGTTCTACGCCTGTGAGTATCCGGTAATAGCGTATTGTTCTTTATCTCTCTTTTTCTCTGTATTTATTATTTTTTTTTGCTAGAGAAAAAAGAACCCCGATGATTTCGCTCTGGAGCTATACTTGTTTTGAGTGAGCTGAAATCTCTCGTGTTTTGTACTTCACTTGTTTTGTTTCTTGCTTTCCGGCAAGTCTCGTCCTTACCGCGCGATTTAGTCTCAACATGAAAACAGATTGTTCCAAAATCCAAGGCGTGTTAAAGTGGTGAACATATGACTTTTTTTTTACTTTTGCTAAACAAAGCGGAGTGTCTTTGCGTTACTTCAGCTGCTTTCCGCTGCTTCTGACTGGACTCGCTTCACCATTCACAGTCGATATCACTTTCACACAGTTATGCTAAAGAGAGGTTGTACTGACTACTACGCAAATGGTACCCACCCTGTGATACGTCGTTATCCACTTCACCGCCTCACCACAAGGAAGGAAAACAGGAAATAGAGGAAAGGCGGGGATGCTGAGCGGTTTAGCTCAACAAACGTAACTTCTGACGTAGCAGCAAACACACACACACACACACACACACACACACACACACACACACACACACACACACACACACACACACACACACACACACACACACACACACACACACACACACACACACACGCACGCACGCACGCACGCACGCACACACACACACACACACACACACACACACACACACACACACACACACACACACACACACACACGCACGCACGCACGCACGCACGCACACACACACACACACACACACACACACACACACACACACACACACACACGCACGCACGCACACGCACACACACACACACACACACACACGCACGCACGCACGCACACACACGCACGCACGCACGCACGCACGCACACACACACACACACACACACACACGCACGCACACACACGCACACACGCACACATAACGTCACAGAGCTGCGCGGCAGTCTTGTGCGGTTTACGGCACCATTATGAGTCTACAGCCGCTCGTGCGAATGTGTTGCCCTGAGAAATTTTAACTGTGCCGTGTTTGCTTTAATTCTCGATGACATTTTGTGACGGGATTGGAGGATAGTTGGTGGCGACATGGAGCTGTTGTCAAGGCTAGCGAGAACGACTGCAAGTGATAATTGATACGCGGTGCAATCGTGGTCCTGTCAGGTGTCATTAGGATCTTGCGTCGCTGAAGTAAATGCAAGCACAGTTAATCATGATAGGCGCAGGAAGCGCTTGAATGGAGTGGCTTGCTGGGCGAGTTGGTACTGCGTCATCGGCAAAAGCCGCGCGAGAAATGAAGACAAGAAACGTGTGCTTGCGTGGTGCTTTTCCTCGTCTTCGTTCCTTGTGCTGCTTTCTGCGATGGTGCAGGAGATGCCTGAGGTAACGCAACCCATCGATCGCTGGAAGGCCAGGTTCTCTTTCGTACCTTCTAGCTGAGGAAACAGCTCATGTCGAGGCCACTTACGAACGCGTTCATCGCCTATGGCGCGTGTTGTGTGAATACATAACGGTTGTTCGGGCAAAGCGTATCGAGAATTATGCAACATGAAAGGAAGGCGAGAAATACAAGATGACATGAGGGGAGTGGTGGTGACGCACGTGGTGTTTCCTCCGGATATTGATCGCTAGAAGCGCACGTTGTGGAAAGCGTCAGAGGGGTGCTTCACTGAAGATATACTTGAGGATGCAAATAAGCGCCTGTTGGGTGTAGCGATGGAAACATCGTGCATTGTTCTTCACCTGCGTCCTGCAAATGCGCTGTCCACCGCATGCACACGCGATGTCCTGCACATGCGCTGTTTTTCTGTCTCTTTTGACTATGCTTCAGAGATGACGTAGGCAACGACGCACTATACCCTTGTAATTCAGGAATACATGTCATTGTACTACAAGAATTTCGTAACTCAAAGTGCGTGCACACACATACACACACGCACGCACGCGTGCGCTCTCGCTCTTTAGGATTTCCGTTTATGATCTTTAACTCTAGGGTTGTATCCGTAAGATTTCCTATAGCATTTCAAACTTATATATTACTGACAAAGATGTAAAATTACATTGTATAATTTTACATGTAAAAACGACGTCATGACTATGAGGCAAACTGTAATGTGGGATATCAGAATAATGTAGACCCCTCCGAGTTTCCCTAATCATGCATATAAACGTTAGTTCACCGGTGTTCTCGCCTTTCGTGCCCAACGAAATACGGCCGCATCGGCCGGGAATCAAATCCGCATCCTGGAGCTTTGCGGTACATTTTAGTCGCTAAGCTGCAACGGTGGCTACATTTTTCCCGCAACCCTCGAGGTGATTTTCAGGCACGTGTAACGTTTACTATGCCTAAACATGACAATACCAGTGCAGTCACACGGATTTTTATGATTATGTCTTGATCATAATTGTTCCTCCGAAATACAATTCGTTAAAAATGTCACTACGCATGATCTCTTCCGAGACCACTTTTTCTTGCTGACGGCTGATTGTTGAAGTCCTTTTAGAAATAATAAAACGTCAAAATCGTTGCTTGGACGTTCGCGTCTTTCTTTTTGTTGTTTAAAATGAGTGTTGTATTCTTCAGCTGAACTAACCGTTCAACAGAAAACTAGAACGGATCGAAATAGTGAGTGTTCTACTTCTTTTATGCGCTGAATTGCCGGGTCCCACGTGACCTTACATGACGCTGGCGCAGGAGGCATCAAATTGGACACCATCAATGACTTCGCAGGTAACATAATTCTTTGAAAGATAGAGCGATTGACGGCTTTGCCACACATTTATCTCCTAAGTTATCTAGCTTTTCCGCCTCGATTATTTCCCGCGCGAGTTTACTTTTGCTTTTTGTTACAATGGTGCAATTCTTAAACGTTGGTAAGCACTTCTTTTCCACACAGTGATCTACATTACGGTCAGCACTGTAAAGACCAAGGTAGTTGCTGACCGTAATGTAGATCACTGTGTGGAAAAGAAGTGATTACCGATGGAATTGCACCATTGTAACAAGAATCAAAAGTAATCTCGCGCGGGAAATAATCGAGGCGGAAAAGATAGATAGTTTAGGAGATGAATGTGTGGCCAAGCCGTCGATCGCTCTATCTTTCAAAGAATTATGTTTCCTCCAAAGCCATTGATGGTGTCTTATTTTATGCCTCCTGTGCCGGCGCCATGTAAGGTCACGTGTGCTCTTATATATTCTGCTTCCCTGGCTTCAATAAAGTGCAGGGGCCCCGTAAGAGATAACCAGGTGTCGTTTGCGCGCAAACTGCGTGAACAAAAGTTGGATGTTGATAACGCGGACACATTTAGCCCCCACTAATGTTCCAGCCTATCACAATTCCCATAATACTCCGGGCAAAACTGCCGTAATAGAACGCTTAGAAAAAGTGATCCGTTATACAATGCGCTTTATATGTTGTCGCACCTAACATGGGAAAAGCTTCCAATTGTTGCGAATCATCGCATCATGTTGTCCAACGCAGCGTAAAATACAGGTCGGAAATTTCATAGCATCATCATGATGGTAAGCGACACCGTTGCTCCGAAAGAATGCCTGAAACAGCCGTTATCGTTAACGCACTTTTCTGAAAGGCCAAAATTTTAAATATGCCGCAAAACAGCGACGTCATTGTCAAAAGAGCAAGAACTACTAAGCAATGTGTCGGTACGCAGAAAACGTGCTTCCTCTTCACCTTTAGCTACGAACAAATAACTGGTATATCTCAAACTTTGGTGCTTGCGCATATGTGATGTTTTACATACAGCGGAAGTCCTTTTGAAGCACGAACTTAATTTTCGAAAATGCTTGCCCAGATAGCGCCGTCGAGCTTCTTTATTGCCATTGTTACTGCCTCAAACGTGAAAACAGGAAGTGACTCCACAGAAATTGCTTCAGTTGTTAGCAGTTGCGTTGTATTTTTTATCGCTCGCATACGTCAGAACAGTGGCTTTCGGGGCCGTGTTCCAAAATTCCGAAGGCAGATATTACGTGCATTATCTTGCTACGAGCACTGTAGAAAAGGCTATAGAATCGCAGGAAACATTATGAATATTAATACATACTTTGTGTGCATGGGGTACTGAGGTCACAAGAATGAGTTATGACACAGTAAGACGTGCGCTTGTGTAAAATTTTCTTCGCTCCTCTCTCTTCATGAACACAGTAGTTTTCGCTGGCACCTTTAGATTAAAGAAACTTAGGAGCTTCGATTGGACATGTAGCCTGCTACTCAAAGTCTGTATCATCAGTCATCACCCCAAAACTGAGTTGGGCTATAAATCCACTGGATCCTTCTCTGTACACAGCGGCAGGTTAAAGTCCACAGCTGTTGCGAAACGCGTACGCTGTCACGCAAGCCAGAAGTGGTGGGTTTTTTAAATGCAAGTCATAAAGATTTTCCAATGTATGTCAAAGGACGAACAACTGTATTGCGATTTGTACGAACATTTCACTCAGGTTCGCGTAGAAACGCATAAGATTCTCAACGAAAGTGCTTTTCATGGTTGGTGTCCTTTGCACGGCTTGGAATGGCTATTCCAGAATTTTTATACAAGAGAGAATAAAAAAAAAAAGACGACTTAACGTTCAAGAAACAAAAAACAATATGGAAGGCATAAAGTGTAAGAGAGCAAAAAGAATTAAACGCGTTCTGAGAAAAGGTAGTTTGAGCTGATTTTGGAGAGAAACACAGCTTTTGGTAGTTTTTGTTGCGGAAAGAGACACCGAAACTGAAACGTGGTAAGGGGAGGGAGCGCTTGCACTGTGGTCATTTCACACCGGGAACTTCGCTTTTTAAAAATTTACTTTTTAGGTGGAAATCCCATAATTTATGTTTACTTTCGTTTTTATTCGATAACGCCCTCTTTGCGGTAGGGTGTACCACAGATGGAGCTTCGGTTGGATTAAAAGGAAAGCTCGACAATTTAAGAGAGCTCCCACATAAGTTCTGAAAAATACATTAGATATGGAGCCCCCCAACAAAAAGAAAAAGAAAAAGAGAAGGAAAGCGATCTTACACAACAAGGGAGGGCCGAAGAGAAAGTTAAGGAAGAAGCGTGAAGATGTGTTGCAGGTGGATGACTGCGCTGCGAAGAAGTCGTTGCAGGGGCTCTTTGAAACAGGTGGCGTCATTTAAGCGATAAATCTGTGGCTCAAGGCCCACATTCTTTCTTTCTTTCTTTCTTTCTTTCTTTCTTTCTTTCTTTCTTTCTTTCTTTCTTTCTTTCTTTCTTTCTTTCTTTCTTTCTTTCTTTCTTTCTTTCTTTCTTTCTTTCTTTCTTTCTTTCTTTCTTTCTTTCTTTCTTTCTTTCTTTCTTTCTTTCTTTCTTTCTTTCTTTCTTTCTTTCTTTCTTTCTTTCTTTCTTTCTTTCTTTCTTTCTTTCTTTCTTTCTTTCTTTCTTGTCGTTATTGCAGGACGACCATGCGACGAACAAATCACGCATGGATGGGAAGGTAAGTGGAAGAGAAGGCTCCATGGTAAGCGATGCTTCCGGTGTAAGTGGAACCATAGAGAGAAGACAGCAGAGAATGACTCCACCGCTATGCCACAGAGCGAAGCAAAATACAGGAACATGCCTCGCCGTACTTCTCGTAGCATTGCGTCAGCTGCGCTCAAAGAAACGCGCTTATGCCTCGTTTGGCTCCGGGAGACCATACGCCTCGTTTCGCTCATCGCATGAACGACTGCCTCCGAGTGCGATAGCAAGAATAAAGATAGAAATCGTGCTGAACATGCTTGGCTGCTTTCTAGGAACAAAGAGTTAGCATCTACGAGTCTTCGGTGGATAAATAGATGTCGGCTATTTGATGACAATTGCTGAGTGTTTTGTTTCTGGGGGGAGCATTAGCAACAATAGCGAATGTAATGAGAAAAAAAAATAGATCGTGATAGAGTAAAGACCTGCTTGAAATGGAATGGGACTGACTAGCCTGTTATTGAAGGGTTAAACACGGCGCGCTAGGAAAAGAAAAGGCCGCAGGAACAAGACATGCTGATAGTCTTGCGTCTGTTGTCAGCCATGTCTCTAAAGCACTATTCTCTACGTGTCAAAAAAATTTATTTGTCCCACGGAAACACGTTGGCTCACCGCAACAAAGAAAAAAATTGAGGCTTTCATTGCGTTGAAGAACATGGTTGTTCGCATGCCGTATCATATTTTCTATTCGTTGTTCGACACCGCTCTTGAAAACCTGTACGTAAGACGCTTTTTTGTGGAACTATCCGCGGCTTAATCGAGTATGACTTTACCACCTTTGTGCTTCAGGCTTCAGCCTTCAGTCAAGGTTGCCCCTCTGCGGCATAAAACATTGGATACATGATCTCAATTACCGTTCTATATTAGACGTCCTATGAAAAACGAGTCTGTCTGCACACCTGTAAGCTCGTATTACGCTCAATATTAAGCTTTAATATATATAAAAAGAATTCGTTTTGTTTTGCTCGTATCTTCTCATGTATGTAGCACATCAGTCGCGTATGTTCTGTCTACATTTTATAAAAGTGCAAGTTTTTAACTGAATCGTTTTTGCTCTTGCTACCCTGTACTTGGGAAGGGGAAAAGATGGTGTAAAAGAAAACCGGAGTCATCCTCTGGTTAACCTCACTGTCCTTCCTTTATCTTTCTCTCTCTCTATTTTTAGCTCTTCCATCATTTTTTGTCTGTCACTAAGCAAAAAGGGAGATTTTGAAACTACAAGTACTTGTCTGTGAAGGTCGGCGCACATGCTGTACTTTTCAAGGCGGCTGACAAAAAGAAAGAAAGAAACACAACCTAAGACGACCAGAAGGCGAACGCTATCTTCTTTTTCTTCTCAATCGATGTGTTGATCCTGCCCCACCACCATGCGAAAACTTCCTGCACCTAACGTGGTTTACCACTGCCTCCAAGATCGGGGGCACCTCACGTAGTTTTGCACTGCCTCCATGATCGGCCCCCTCCTTTAACGAAGCTATGATGTCATGTGGATGACGTAATCATGTGACGTTACATCACGTGACGGCGCCGTCACGGCACGACGACGTCATATTTACGTCAAAAATTCAGATATCTGTGACGTCATATGACGTCACGCGGTGATGTCATCACGTGACGAGGATTTTTTTGCATCACTCCTGTTGACGCCGCTGACGGGGGACGCCGACGCGGGAAGCTGGTCAATTTTTGCGTTTGATGGCACATCAAAGGCTTTCCGCTTGAAAAGAAAAAGCTGACCTCATCTCTTGTAGGTAAACACTGGCCTCATAATGCACGCATGGTGACGCTGGAGTAAATTCAGCGCGACAGTGCTAACATTCGCAATAGGATCAGCAAAATTAGTGGAATAGAAGGTGAGAAGAAAAGGCTTCAGCTCATAATAAAATAAATAATATAAAAGATTACTAGTTTGAGGTTAACTCGCTTGAGGTCTGCCGCCGGATACTGTGCGACCACGTGTAACTGCATTCTTTCCCTTTTGTCGACCAGAGTTGTGACAGTGACTGGAGCCTCGGGACATTGCAAAGCCGCTTTACTGCATCTAGAGAGAAATTCGGAAAAAGGTGACATCATTCTTTGTCGCGTTTAGTTTAACGCAAACATCCACCAGATTGTTGCACGCCTGTCGACGTCGAAGTAACTTCGTCTCGCGGGCCCTGACCTTTTCAGCGTGTTTAGTAAAAACGTGGGAATAAAAGGCGTGACGAGGCTCTCACTTGTAATAAATAAATTAATTAAACAGTTATAAATTTTCAGAACGATTCACCAGGGACCATTCGCCAGCTAGTGTGCAGCCACGCCGCTGCGTCAATGCCCTTTATTAACCTTAGCAACCATATTGACCGGCTCGGGCTTAAAAGAAAGAAGTTAATTAATTTCTGTCGGTCTGTTTCACACGGTACGTTAGCTCCCCTCGTCGCAAATAACTGTGGTTTCTAACGGGTGTTCGACGCGCAGTGGTCACTTAGAAGCTATAAAATTCCATTGCTAAACGCAAGTTCAGAGATTAAGTTCGTGGGTGCTGCATCCACCAAATCATGCTGGCGTAATGCAATAACAAGTGTGTGCTTATACTTAGGATTCACGTTAAACAACTATAGGTGGTCAAAATTAGTTCTAAGTCATATGGTGAGCCTCATGAACGGATCGAGGGTTTACTAGTAAGATATTGTCCGTTTTTTATTAACTTTCGAGGAGTCCCGATGGTTGTTTCGGGGTGCACCCGTTGAAAACATAAGACCATATTCTCCTATGTTCTTACACTAAACGTTTTTGTATGGAGAGGTGAAAGACACCATTCGCCATTAGTGTCACATATAGAATAGTTTACCGGACAAAATCATTATGTACAAACAGCTGGTTTGTGAAATAAGCACATGGATCTTTGATAACTAAAGAAATTGGAACGCCAGAAATACTTTTTTACATAGGCTATGTCAACGAAGGAAGGAATCTTTGATTTAAACAATGTTGCCAGAAACACGTGTGGTCTTAGGATTTATGTGGGCCTTATTATCACCTTGTTACATCTGTCGTCGCAAAGAGATTCTGCTTCTAATCACTTCGCGTTCACTTAATGAATACTGGCGCCTAATTCACTCACCGCCAGCTCCTAAGTAGCTTTAAAATAAAGTAAATAGCTCTTAGTTTATTTTAGCTGAAGTCTCGGCGCTTTCGCATGCACAGCGCCTTCTTTTAGGAGCGTAACCGGACTTGACACCTATAGAAAACGTGTCCACAAGAGTACTGGTATCAGGATGGACACTCTGGACAAGTGTATTAAGACCTTTAGAGCATTCGTCGATTTTTCTTTCTCGGCAGACGAGCACATAGGCCCTCGACAAATATAAATGGGACTGTAGAATCAACGGCGAAAAGCCTACCAATGAAACTCCGAATGAAAGATGTTTCCCAGCCGCTCCCTTGGTCATTTATTTCTATTCAGTTTGCACCCCCCCCCCCCCCCCCCACACACACACACACACATCCCGTTGCTATCTTGCCCGTGTGAGGCATACACCATTCGGGCGTAAGTTTTGGGACACAGGAAAATGTTATTTTATATTTTACTTCTCTCTGTCTGTTTATGTATCCTCCGAAACATTGAGGGCGGCCTGGACATGTTCGAATTCCAGATTTGTGCACAACACCTTTGTGTGCTGCGCGTCTGAAGACAGAATTATAAATGGCTCTGACTGCCAAAAAGTCCACAGGTGGTGCCTACTTAAGATAAATGTATAGTTGCTTCCACGAAAATTGTGGTTCTTTCCAACTTTCAGATGGCGTACTTCGACGTCTTCGTGGTTTCTACATCTGGGTTGCATTTCTGTCCCCTGACTCGGTAAAACAATGAAACAGTGTGCATTTATTTCTAACTGAGCAAAGAATGCTTATATGGCCTGCGACAGTCAGTAACTATAGTCGCACCGGCCTGACGAGTGCAACCGCTAAACATGGAGTTCAGACCCTGTAAAGCGTGTTTTTCTGTAAGACACGCTTATAGATAGATAGATAGATAGATAGATAGATAGATAGATAGATAGATAGATAGATAGATAGATAGATAGATAGATAGATAGATAGATAGATAGATAGATAGATAGATAGATAGATAGATAGATAGATAGATAGATAGATAGATAGATAGATAGATAGATAGATAGATAGATAGATAGATAGATAGATAGATAGATAGATAGATAGATAGATAGATAGATAGATAGATAGATAGATAGATAGATAGATAGATAGATAGATAGATAGATAGATAGATAGATAGATAGATAGATAGATAGATAGATAGATAGATAGATAGATAGATAGATAGATAGATAGATAGATAGATAGATAGATAGATAGATAGATAGATAGATAGATAGATAGATAGATAGATAGATAGATAGATAGATAGATAGATAGATAGATAGATAGATAGATAGCCACTGCACCTATGCGATACAAATGAAGCCTTAGCTGTCCGAGCTCTGATAGCCATTAATGGGCAAGCTACACGCTGAGATGCCGTTTTCAGCGTGCGCGATTAATGTGTCCTCCCACGGGTTTCCTGTGACCACAGAGACGGCCCATCAATACACTAACGTGCGCCAAACAATTTGACCGGCCGGGACAGCCGGGAATGTGCGATGGCGACGGCCTGTGTCGTCAACCTTGCTCTCCGTGTTACCAAGCTAATGGAATGAGAGAGGGCGGGTGTCAACTAACGTTAGGATATAAAAAGACAACAAGTAAAAGACCAACGAAGCAGACAAGAATGAACGAATGAATGAAAGAATGAATGAATGAATGAATGAATGAATGAATGAATATTAATGTAGCAATAAAATTTTAAGTAAACAAATGTTAAGTACTTAGTTCTCACTTAGTATATTAGATAATAAGGGCAAATTCAGAATGGTAATGAAAGAATTTTAGACCATTTAGTAGTTTGATATTCTTTGTGCAGTGTAAAACTCGCAGTTGTTCCGTGCACGAATACAACCGATGAGCGAAGCTTCTTAGAAATGGGACACACGCGACGTTCGGCGCGCGCGGCGTTTCATTGTCCAGGCAACGGACCAACCACTGGGCCGACGGCAGGGTGAAGCGATGGTTTCACGCGTTCGCCAGTTTGAGGGGAGAGGGCAGAGTCGAAGAAAGAGGGTGAGGGAGACTAATCTGCCTTCGTTTCGCATGCGTTCGTATTCTCGCGCTTTGCGCATCGTGCAGACGCCATCCGCGTTCCAGCGCTCATAAAGCTCATTTATCCTCCTGCGTGAGGGGGAGACGCCACAACTGGCACCATGCCAGGAAGCTTCAACGGCGACGGCGACGACGGGGTGCCGGCCTAAGGAGCTTCGCTCCTAAAAAAAGTCAGAACTTCAAAGAAAGGTGGAAGCTTGAAGATATGAAAAATTTGAGAACATGGGGTGTCGCTGAAGCCAACGTTTCCGCAGGCAGTCTTCCTTTCTTGAAGCCTTGTCTTCAATTCGCAACCTCGAAGAAGACAAGACTGCTTGTGGAAACATTGGCACTAGCGACACCCCATGTACACGAATTTTTCGTATATTCTTTCTACAGAACAATACAGGTATCATAGCCCCCCGAGACCACTTTCTTTTTCTTTTAGTAAATGTCCGCTTTTTGGCTAAGAGGATATATACCTGTGTACTACACCATTGCCTCAAGTTGACGTCACAACGGTCACGCAAGCAACCCGCTTTTTACGGGAGACGCTGGGTTTCTTCGTGCGGGTAGAATCCCAAAATGAACAAGGAAACCAGGAATCATTCGCTCCTTGTCATTCAAGGCTCGCTGGGCGCCGCCATATTCCTCTCTGGGCTGTTGTTATTAAGTGTGACATTTCGAAAATGTTCTGCCTAGGGTGTGACGTCAGCTTTTGTACCCCCCGTGCAACAGCCCAGAAAGGAGGTGATCCATCTTTCCGCTGTAAAGGTCTATAAAGAACAACTTTGAGCATCCCTTTTTCTCGAGAGCAAGAATGCACACAAATAACTAAATGGCGCTCTCGTCACAGCCTGCTTGCATATTTATCCTGGAAGCGTCCGTTATACGGCCGTATTCGCTGGGAGCAGCGATTCACGGGAAAGTGAGCTCGAAATTCTCGCTTTTACGACTTGAACTTGACACCGTCTTACGACTGAATTGAAGCATCTTCCACAAACGCTTCTTTCGTTACGCAGGGTGCGAGTTGTATCGACGGCAAGGGCAGCAAAGCTGACGTGGGTGGAGCAATTTTACGAGCGCATTCACCATACGCGAATGTCGAGGGCGCAGTTTCTCCGGCTCCGTTATTTTCCAACGCGTCGACATTTGGAATCAAAGTGGGGAAGCGGGCAAGTTCACTGCTGGATCTCGCATTCATGTTTGCAGCGCAGTTTTAAAGAAGAAAACAAACAAAAAGACAACAACAAAAAAAAATGCCCCCCACCTCCCCGAAGGGAATCGTGAGGAAATGCGAATGCATTTCGCGCGCGCTTCACTCCATTTATATATGGTGGTTGTGGTTCGAAGAAGGAAAAGGCGCCTAATTTCTGCAGCCCGGTCGGGAGCACGGCGCAGCGCCTTTTTTTTTTTGCTTTTGTTCTGTTTTTTCTTCTTTTTTTATTTACTTTTTTCTTCTTTTTTGTTCTTTTTTTCCTTTTTTTTAATTTTTTTAATATTTTTTTTTCATATATAGCTCCGCCGAGCTCCCGCGATGCGAGCGCCCTCACGCACTTGAAATGCATTCGCATTTAAAACTGGAGATGCGTAAAGCACGCAGCGATGGAGCGGTGTTTCCTACTGGAACATGCCAATCGCTGCTAATGGGCTATGAGAGACAGAAGACTCCGACTGGACACAGAGACCCGCAGTCGGCTTTTAGTTAACGCGCACGCTGCGAATTTTTATTGTTCAACAACGCACAGGAGAAATCTCCCACCGGCACCACCTTGGAGGTCAAGATCCATTGCCATATATACGGGATGGACAGTGAACGGTTGTGCAGCGCGAGCAGTCGGTTTTTTCAACCAAGAAACTCGCTAGCAGACGCTGCCTGCGTCGGCGTCGCGAGGCGAGAGAGGGGGGGTAGCGTAGGAGAGGAGAGAGAGGGGGGGGGGACGCGCATGCGCAGTGGGGGGTGTGGACGCTGTGGGCAGGGATGCCTAGAGGAGGGAGGGGGGAGCGTATTAGAGGAGAGAGAGGGGGGACGCGCATGCGCAGTGGGAGCGCGGGGAGGGATGCCTAGAGGAGAGAGAGGGGGGACCGTAGGAGGGGAGAGAGGAGGGGAGGCGCATGCGCAGTGAGGGTGCGGTTGCCGCGGGGAGGGATGCCTAGAGGAGAGAGGGGGGAGAGAGGAGGTTTTTTATTTATATTTTTTAAAGGGCTTGCGCATGTGCAGTATGGGTGGTCACGCCGCCCACCACCACCACCGGATAAGATGCTTCACATCTAACACCTGCCGGCGCTTACCTCCTCAACCTGTCCTCCTCCTCCTCCTCCGCGGACAACGCTGGACAACGCCGGACAACGGCCGGACAACGCCGACAACGCCGGATGCCTGACATAGCCCGACTATGAAATGCATTCGCATTTAAAAAACACCTACACAAAGGAACATGAGTAGGCTGGAGGAGTGCTCGTTCAGTGTACTTGTCTTCTTTAGAGATAGCATTTTTTTTCTTTTTGTGACATCTGCGCTGCAAATGTATATGCGAGACATTTGGACATCAACTCAGCACAGTTTCATATCTGTACAGTGAAGGGATGCGAATGCGGCGAGACAATTTTTTTAACCAGGAAGTAAATACAAAGGTCACAGTTTCGCCTCAAGGGTGAATTAATGAACGTGACGGCAACAAATTGCAATGTCGTACGAAGAGGGCCTAGCAGCTCACTACTTTAGCAAGCATGCAGCGAGCGAAGGGACCTTCATGTGGTCTATGGCTTCAACGCAAACGTGGCGACGCAAGCACTACACGTACGAAGCTATAGGAGCCATCTGTAGCACGTGGTGAATAGCCTCTGTGAGATCTTGTCTCCCTGCCTTGCACTTTTCTTTATCGGAATTTTGTCGATTTCTTTAGGGAGGACTATGGTGGTTCTAGAGCGGCTGTAAATTTTTTCCAGTATTTTTATATATTCCACTTATACCGTAGTATCTGCATAACTACTGAGATTTTGACCGAACCAAATGCTTTCTCGTAATCTATGAAGGATATATACGCGTACAAGGGTTCTTTAAGGGTTATATAAGGGATATATATAAGGAGACTGGACCATCGAAATTCGGCTGAAGTATAAAGTTGGCCGTGATTCAGGAATTAGATTCGACGAAATCTTGATGACTATCGAACCGTTTCACATAGTAGCGGCATTGCCTTGAAACCTTTTCACGGTAAAATCGATCCATTGATTGCGCCGAGTGGGCATCGCTCAACAGGTTTCGTTCAAAACAATGTATAAAAAAACTTTTTTTTTTACATCTGCTTTGCTAAGAAGTTAACTTTACTGGAAATTTATTGCTTATTTATTCTTGAACATGTTTTAGCTTATTTTTACACGAGACACTCGAGTCAAGCACTCAACACGAGGTGCAAGACCATGCGTGTTTCGGGGTGAAATGCGTAGAGTGGTGAAGCGGCCTCAAGCGATCGATATCACCGCTTTCTGTGTAAGCGAAAGGATAGGACCGATGCGAAGCTTGTCAGCGGGAGAAAATTGACGGCTGGCACCAAAAAAGAAAACAGCATACTGTCATTTCAAAGCGATAACTCTGAAGCCTATGTCTCTTCCCGAATCGCGATTTTATCTAACTTGAGCACAGCTGAAGGATCAATGAGAAAGTAATGGATAGAATGGCGATGCCTGAACGGCGGCACTTCGGTCTTTCGGCTCGCACCTTACGAGAACTCTTGTTCAAGCCACCACAACAGTCTGGGTTCAATAAAAATTGATTGACAATCTTCCTTTGCTCCGTGAAGGATGAGTAAGCAAGTTATAAAGCAAGTGGAATATGGAAATAAAAGCTAAAAAATCAGTCTTTATGAAAATTACCGAGACGGTTAAAAATTTATCCTTTCCCTATAACAGCGCTTCCAAACCTCTGACTGAAGTTAATCAATATAAGTACCTAGGTGTCACTATAACTAACAATTCATCCTGGCATACGAATGTTTCTAACATCTGTAAGTCGTCCACCGCGGTGGAGCAGTGGCTAAGGTGCTCGGCTGCTGACCCAAAGGTCGCGGGTTCGATCCCGGCCGCGGTGGTCGCATTTCGATGGAGGCGAAATGGTAGAGGCCCGTGTGTTGTGCGATGTCAGCGCACGTTAAAGAACAACAGATGGTCGAAATTCCCGGAGCCCTCCACTACGGCGTCTCTCATAATCATATCGTGGTTTCGGGACGTAAAACCCCAGATATTATTAACATCTGTAAGTCGGTTTTCCGTAAACATTGCTTTCTAAGGCATAATTTAAAACAGGCTCCCCACAACGCTCGTCTAACAGTTTATTACTCGCTAATCCGTCCTAAATTAGAATATGTATGCATTATGTGGGATCTTTTCACCAAACTTAACGCTGACGCATTAGAGATGATACAACGCCAAGCAGTATGATTCATTTTTTTTCAGATACCGCTGAATTGAGTCCCCTACAACCCTAATGTTAACTAATAACATTCCAACGTTGCAACTACGGCGGAAAATTCTCAGACATAAATTCATGTTCTTACTTAAAAATAATGGTTTATCCCTTAACTTACGGGGGGATGGCCTCCGTGGTAGCTCAGTTGCTAGAGCATCGGACGTGTTTATCGAAGGTCGCAGGTTCGGTTCCTGGCCACGGCAAGTTATCTTTTCGTCCACTTTTCTTTCTTCAGATTACATTACATTTACGACTAATAATATCCCCTATACTTTCCTTGGCATTATTGTCGGTTAGTTGTCATTACTATTGTGTCTAAGAAAGGAGCGCGAGCCCATAAAATTTCCACTTATTTCCTTCTCGCATAGGACGGGCACGAAGACAGCAAGAGGTAAAGGGAAGGAACGACAGTATAGAACTCAGCGCAGCGAAAACGGATTCTTTGTAAATTCGCTACAAAACTGACAAGATGAAGGCAAACGTAGCTAGAACAGTGTACAGGTGACGCAGAAGCGTGAACGAATAACTTTGAGCTTGCGAAGTGACGAGAAGCCTTCCGAGAAATTTCAGCATAGTCTGTCTCTACTGTTACGAGAGGCCCCAGGGTCTCTTGGGTAGCGTGACGTGAGGGCCAAAGGACTGGGCTGGGAACATCCAGGCAGTGGCAAGGCAAAAGGCAGCCAGAGAAAAAAACGTTTAATTTAAAAAGAGAGCAACGTATGTACAAAACGTGGACAAAGAAGCAGCCCTCGACGCTAGATGCGCCGGCCTTTTATAGGCACTAGGAGGAGGAGGGTACACCTCCGCGGTTCGGACGCGTCAAGCGTCTCTGAAGGACGCGCCCAGTGTCTATGACGGACGCACCCGGTGTCTCCGACTGACGCCCCCCAGTGTTTCTGCGAGAGACGCCAGCAAGGGAGAAAGCACTGCACAGGGGATCGCGTGTCCAACACATTAATGCCGCTAGGTTCTGAGGCACTTTCCCAGGTAGTTGTGCTCGGGGTGCAGCCTGTAGGAGCCTTCACGGTGGTGGGTCGCAGCACGCTCATAACAGCTTCTCCGCCGGGGTAACGTTGTCCCGATGGACAAGGGTCAGCAGCCACTGTCCGGAGGGATACATTGCGGAAATCCGTAGTGCACGTTGCTGGCGACGCTCAAAATCGCTGTCGGCTTCGCAGAGTCGGCCACGGGAAAATTGTCGTCCTGGACTCAGCACCATGATAAGGCGACACAAGACCCATCAAAACACACCACTTTATGGCAGGCTTCCCGTGTGACGGTTGTGAGCCTCAAAACGGTTCCGGTCTCGCTATTCACTTGCCGCTGCCGTGCCATCTTGATGGTAGCTTCACAGGAGGTACCTCGGTGAAAGCAGCCCGCAAGCGCCAGACAATTCACCCAAAGACCTACCAGGCTCAGTTTCAAACAATCAATAAAGTTGGCAGGCGAGAGGAACAAGAATCCACTGCGCAACGCATGTACCAGGACCTCAATTCTCGAAGTTAAATAAATACTTCTTTTTTTACAAATAATAACATTTCCCGAACACACGCTCATAACACTACGTTCTAAATTCCTCCTAAATACTTCTTTTTTACAAATAATAACATTTACCGAACACACGCTCATAACACTACGTTCTGAATTCCTCCTATTGTGTGCCGCGTGCAAATATGTTTCTTTCTGTTTGAATTCTTCATCATCAGCCACCGCATCAACAAAGTGCACATAACGCCTTACAAATGTGTAGCGGGTACTTTGTTTCTCCGCAGAATAACAAATAATGGTGTAGGAAAGAAGTGGAAATTTAATGGCTCGTTTTTTTTTGTTAGACACAATATCAATGAGAACTAACAGACAATGATGCCAAGGAAAGTATAGGGAATCTTATATGTATTAATTACGACTTAAATGTGAATAACGTAAAGTGGACAAAAACAGAATTTGCCGCTGCCAGGGACCGAACCTGTGACCTTCGAATGACGCGTCCGATGCTCTACCAACTCAGCTACAACAGCAGTCATCACCCCGTCCACTTTATGGGGTATATATGTTCATTTAACCATGGTAGTATTAGTCATCACCGCTAGTAGCCACGACGGCGAGTGTGGAACACTATTTTCCTCTCTGTTGGTGTCACGTGCTACGCGCTACGTGACGCCAACAGACAGAAAAAGAGTGTTCCACCCTCGCCGTCATGGCTACTAGCGGTGATGACTAATACTACCGTGGTTAAATGAACATATATACTTCTTAAAGTGGATGAGGGGATGACCGTCAAGTATCCTCAATGTACTTGGTCATCAACAAATTCTACTAGAATGGCTGTAATCACGTTTTTACCTGTTAAGTGCAATGAGTTCATTCTTCAAAAAAATTCTATTACGTTTCACAGTGCTATATTTTGCTTCAAGTTGAAGCATGAAGTAGCACAGATTTGTTGATATCGTATTGCAGTTTACCGAATACGAGCGGGGTATTCTGCATCATGACAGCTGGCACTGACTTTACACAGTCATGCTGCCCGTCTTATATCGGATGCAACTTTTGTCGCTTACCGAAACGTGAAGGCTATACTAAAATTATTCATTTTGTTTGTTTTTCTTCCTTTCCTATCATCCGCCATTCACAGCTAGTCAAGTTCTACGATAACTTAGCGATATTGATCGTGGAGTGAAACTCAGGTCACTGTCGCAAAGCAAAAATATAATAAATTTGGCTCTTACTAATGCTTGCACGCAGAAATGTCTTTGAGAGACGTTGCTATTCGGCTTCTTACTCTAAGAAACTGTGGTCAGAAGTACAGAACACTGTGTTTGTAAGTGTATATATGCGGCCTACTTCTTAATTTATGAACAGTGACACAAAACCTGAAACACACACGCAGAGACGTGACGCAAATTTTTCTATACGCGGCATCGTTTGTACTGTACATACATTGAAGACCCGAATCGATCAAATGGAAGCGTTAGGGCCAACTATAATACCACTTACGACATCAAAGACACAAGGGTCAATTCAATTTTGGCGAATCGTGCAACCTTGCGCACCGAAAATTGGCTTCTGTGGCTTCAACCGCTAACGTACTTATCAGAAAAGCGCACTGTGTGCTACTCAAATAATGAAAAGAAACAATGAAAAAGCAAGTAAACAAAAAAAAGCCCTCACGCGAAGAACCTTCTGCTACCGCTACATGGATGAGGAACTTCACCTCTGCACAACTTGTTGCAGCGTAATTCTATCTTATCTCCCCAACCACATCTCCACTAGATCTCTTTTTTCTTTTTTTTTTCTTTTGCGTGACACCGTAATTTATGGGCTCATCTCGCGCTCCACTTCATTTACTGAGGCTAGGCGTTTTTCGTGTAGAGGCGGCTCCCAGCTATTAGCTCGTCAACCTGAATATATTAGCTCAATATTCGCCCAGCGTGCGTTTAGTCTTGGTCGCGTGCATGACTTCAAAGGACCGCCCTGTATAAGAAGGTGAACGATAACTCCTCTGGGAAGCCGACGTGAATTATTTATGCTTCGCGCTCGACTTCCTCGCGAAAAAAAAAATAACGTGTCGCGAACTCATAGTAAAGTGAAAAACGCACTCTTACACAAGGCAGAGATGACGTTTTTTTTTTTCACACCTTAATAAAATGAACCAACTGGCCCTGTAGCGTGTTATCCTATATCTGTAGTACAACTTCTAATACTATACTCCACCTCACCACTACCGTTCAGCACTACCAAAGCTACGGGGTGTAAGCAAGCCACATGCTTGCGCAGCAAAACATAGTTCCAGATACAACTACCTCACAATGGGCAGGTTTAAGGTATCTGTGCCTCTTTGGCACGCGTGGCGCCGCAACTATAAGTGATATGCACACTTCAAAGAGCGGCATACAGGGGTCAACGTCACTGACGTGTCTCGTAATGAACTTTTAAAATTTCGGGGCCTCGTCATTTTCATGTCAAAGTGGAACGCCCTTTATGACAGTGCCGAATTCGCTATCCGAAGTTCTGAATGCGCTACATACAAGGCTCGGCTGCAATACGGAGTGCACCGTATGTCGTTGACTCTGTTGCCTCTATCGTGGTGAACTGTAAACGTAACTGCACAGATTATGATGTTTGTTGACATACAATAGCACAGCGACGAGTGGCGCCCGCATGTTTGCATTACGTCAGCCTACATATACCATGCCGTCATCAGTTGCAGCTGCCTATGGTTGACAGGACAACAATGCTTCCAACCGCCATTGTCTCATTTCGCCCGTAGAAAATATACTCCCTTCCTGAATACCAACAATAGGTGGCGTTAGAATAGGTATTCTGCGAACTTTGCGCACGCCACACGGCTTTCGTACCCGGTTGTCTGTTCAACCCGCTGCCTAGAAATTTTTTTTTATTTTTTATTATTATTTTTTTTTTTTGCTGATCGCTTTAGGTCTTTTCTGTCATTATGCCATTCCCTCCTGTGTAGGCAGGAATTTTCTTATGAGAATTTCGGCGTCACACCTTTATTTGAATGAAAGTGTTGCTCTTATTTTGCTGTAAAAATTGTCGAAAATTTAGGCGCATGTTCAATGCTAGAGGCCTTCGTTGCATCCTGCAACGGAGGTGAAAAGGACATTTGGGATGCCTGGTTAAAAAAGATTACTAGAAGGCAAGCACTCGATTAATTTTCCGACTGGGCAGCAGAAGCTGTGGGTCTGTAAGATACGATGGTGTTCTCAACCTGCCTGATTAAGGAGGCGGCGCCAGTCACGTGCAAGGTGCCATGAACACCTTCTTTTGAGCAGGAAGAGTATATGAGCCTTTGAGAAAAACACTCTTGCCTTTTATTTTTCGTCCTGTGCCTATGCACCACGCATTAACGAGGCTTCCTTAGGTGCGTGCCTCTGCTTACATTAAGGGGATCTTTACGCCTGCCGTTCCTCTTACAGGCGTCAAAATGGACATGTTCGTGGGGCAAAATATATGACGTCCATTAACAAGGGTCATTGAACCAGACATCATGTTGATACTTTTATCTTAACGTTTTCATGTCTTTGTTCTGCGTCATTAGGGCCACCCAATCAAGCTGTTGCATTTATATATTTTTGCAACTCTTTCTACTCGGTGCTGTATCATTGCACTTTATTTCACACTCTATATAAAGTTGCAGAGGGGAGGGGGGGGTGAATAGTCTTGGCCATCCTGGAAGAGCGAATGTCACGAAGAACCGGCACCCGCCTTTATTCTCCCTCTCTGAACCTATACTCCTAGCAGACATGGTGCGTTCTGACACGCGTTTACTCTTGCAGACAGCTGCGTTTTGACGCTCTTTCCACCGAGCATCACACTCACTACTCCAGGCGTGCCTCACATTGGCTCACCCTCTTCCACCGAGCATCACCCTCGACACCCCCTCGGCTAGACACCGCATCAAGACCTCGCAGCCAGCGCTGATCGAACGCCGGTGGACGGAGAAGGGTCGACTAAGAACAACATCGCCGTAAAAACGTTGAAACCAGAATAAAAAAATAAAGAAGACAAGAGTGACGAGTGTTGTGATTACGCCACATCTATAACGTACTATAGTCGGTTGCAACCTAAGAAAAAATACAAGCTCGACTCACCGCCATCGCGATCTCACCCAAGAAGAATTTGCATGGACGTTCCATCCAATCACAATTGCTCATTTGCATGACGTCAAGCACTTTTCACGTGTTTCGGATAGTTGGTGTACCGATAGAGTTCACATCGATGGCTTTAAGTTGAAATCTTGAACATCTTGGCATACTTCATCAGAGATTCTGACACCACTGCTTAGCCAAAGGTCATATTTTAATTAGGGACGACGAACCCTTTTGCTTCCTTTCCTCTACACCTACATCAGGCGCGTCCATGTTTTGCTTATTTCTTTTCTACGGCCACTTTTCACGGCCGCTCTGACCACCAGAGCTGCTTGGGATCGTCTTGGTCTCGGCGTTTCTTTTCATATGCCCCTGGCTTCCAAGATAACTCCTGAGACGCAATGGGACCAGTATTTGCAGAACACAGGCGTAACTGTCCCTGCCCCTCTAGTCATGGAAGAATATAACTTTTTCCGTCTATTTCCAAAATATCCGATATCTCGATGTTAGGTTATGGGCTATTGTTTGCCATCCTCTTTCGTATAATTTTGTTTTCGTTTCACGCTTGGCCTTGGGGACCATAACTATACGTGTGTTTCCTAGGTGGGCTTTCACCAGCGCTGCAGTGTTGCTTACAACGCTAGAGGCCTTAGACGTAGTTGCCATTTATCGAACTCACTTAAAGATAATCACGCATTTAGCTGTTGTCTTCATCTGCTAGATGCTAGAATTAAGGAAAAGGTACCTTTCTGGTACGCTTTGCTTGGTTTGACCAGCATCGTTACCTGAAATCTGAGGGGAGCTGCCACATTTTTCTTCGACTAGCATCTTGTCCTTCACTCATTGGAAACTTTCAATATGTTTTGCGTGACTCTTTAGCGTCTAAAGAGTTAACCGTTACGGTTAGTTTTTCATATACCGCCAACCCCAGACATAGACATTCCTCGACAGAGAGCTTGATTTACGATATAAATACGTGTACATAGGTGAAAGGTCATTGTACTGTGTATTCGAAGTTTAATAATCGACACGAGCTTCTCTGGCGTGGCTATCACAGACGGTCGTAGTGAAGGTCATACGGTGGTGTATTTACTGCAATTTTCCTCGGCCTAACAAAGATGCCTTCTAGCCTGCTATATTCTTATGGTGCGGGCTGAGGTTTTATTCTTCTCATACCTCAAAATAAATAATGAGCCACACTTAACTTGTCGGCGACCTTGTGGCGACAAGCTTCTGAAGATTTTATACTTTTTCCATGTTTGTAAAAGAAACCTTCTTTCTGCTTTCTTATCAAACTTGGGCGGACACCAGAGTGTGCCTCTGTACCCTGAAACCGGGAAAGCCGGTCGTGTTGGCTAACACGCGCGCAGCCCTCGTTAAGGGCTACAAGGTTTGGCCTCCCGATCGATCACAGCTTTCATTGTTTGCAGCCTCATTTAGCGTTATTTGTTAAGGCCTATTCTCTTGGAACGAAGCAGTCGCTGTTCCGTAAGAAAGTTCAATAGCGGTGACAACGTTGCCGACTTGTCGCCGTTGCAACTTGGTAACGAGCAACAACAGCCGTGCCCGAACGTTTGCTCTGCTAGACGCCATTGCTGCCCGACCGTCGAAGCAGCTTGGAGCTACGAAACACGGGCTTTTCGATACAGTAATTCGTAGTCGACGCAAGAAACAGGATCATGAAGCACTTGGCGCAGATATATATATATATATATATATATATATATATATATATATATATATATATATATATATATATATATATATATATATATATATATATATATATACATATATATAAATATATGTATATATATATATATATATATATGTATATATTCGGGACCGGCCTTCGTCAGACTGACCGACGAAGGCCGGTCCCGCGGCCGAAACGTCAGTCTTTTCCAGGATAAATTTTTCCTACGTGCTTGATATATTTTTTGAACTGTTACTTCCGGGTCCTATGTTAGCACTTCATTATATATATATGTATATATATACATATATATATATATATATATATATATATATATATATATATATATATATATATATATATATATATATATATATATATATATATATATATCTTACGGTGCAGTGCATTGTTTTTACAAGAAGTGCCGGCTCTTGATCGGCCTTTCGATGTCAGATAGTGTCGGGACAACTGCGCCGTAGCAATAAATGCATTGCCGTCAATTACACTTAATACTTTAGACCCTAACGATATACCGGTCATGTATCGAGAAACCACTATTGACAACTCTTCCTGAAGCCTGGAAAAAGCATTGTTTACATACCGCGTATACACAATGACCTTGATAAAGTTTCTGGCCCAAAGCAAGAAACATCATCATAATCATTATGCTAATTTTACGTGACTTGACAACGCCAACAGATCCTATAGTTGTGTGCTGTCCACACCTACCGGTTATAGGAAATTGCAGCGCTACCACGCTCCTCTAGTTCCGCAATTCCTTCGGTTCCCACAACGCTTCGCCAAGTGGCTTGCCCAAGATACAGAAGGACAAGGAGATCCTAAAGCACATGGCGCGAGTCCATTGGCATCCTGGGGAAGCTGTTGCTGTCGTCAGAAAGCGACGCTCCAGATGGCATTGAAGTTCAAGGAACTCCGTGAAGCGCAGTTCGCAGGTGACACCCCATCCTCTGCTTCCAAGACCAGACACTTCCGCGTCGATTTCTGAGGGCAAGACCGCACCAGAGCACATGGACACTGAATCATGGCCGGCATTACTAAAGCTTCAGACGGAGTCACAGCCAGAACCACAGCCACAGCCAAAGCCACAGCACAATCTACACCGACGAAAAAAAATGACCTTCGAAGGACGAGAATTTAAAACTGACGGAACAGACTCGCTGTCGAATACAGTTGTATCCTCTGTCTTGCAGATTCGCAAAGCTTTTGTGTCCCAAATAGTATCCCTCCTGTCATCCCGCTTTCCCACTCACTCGCCCATTCAACCTTCTTGTTTTCCAAATAAACTTTTTATTATGGAAATCATGCCATTTATATCGTTTCTTCTTTTTTTATTGTTGTGGAAAATGAACTTCGTTCCACCACTCCTGTTTTGGTCTCTTGCACATCGTGTCGATATTGTTGATTTGATGGCGTGCGACACTGTGCGCCCTGTGCTAAATTATCTAAACACGACATTGCGCTTTTATTCCTACACTAAGTTCTTTGTTGCCAAGATAAGAAGCGACAAAGAAAAAAATAACGAAGCAATACTTAATTAATGACAACGTACAAACTGCGAACGTAATCCAAAGCTCGCTCAAAGATAACGGTGTAAATTAACGGGAGGACGTACACACGGAGACCGTAAATCGCTGTATCATGAACACGCAGTCACTTCCTAAATTGAATCACGCTGTTATCTCGCTACGCCGTTCTCTGTGGCTCCAGCGAACAGAAAACTATTACTGCTTCTTACCTATAATGGTTTTTATCTATTACAGCCTCGTTGCAGCAGCGTGTTGCCAGAAGGCAATTAGGTAATTCGCATCGTGGCCTAGCTTGAGGGCTTTTTTAATGGGCTGGCACTCCTTACCAATCATGTATGTTCATTGTTACTGTGTTTGTGTTTTTTGTTCTCCTCTTATTGTCACAGAATCGACCACTATTTCCTGCTGAAAAATGTCGCCGCTTTTCCTAAATAAGTAGGGAACCACAGTTACAGTTTGTACGAAGCAAAGTGACAATTGAGGGCTCGTTTTTCCTTGTTAGACACATTATTAATGAGAAATAACTGACAATGACGCCAAGGAAAGTACAGGGTATGTTATTAGTAGTAATTGTAATGTAAATGTCAAGAAAGAAAAGTGGACGAAAAGATAACTTGCCGCTGTCAGGGACCGAACCTGCGACCTTCGAATAACGCGTCCGATGCTCTACCAACTGAGCTACAGTAATGGTCATCCCTCCGTCCAGTATATATATAATATAGGGAGAGAGAGAGAGATAGATATATAGACCAGCCTTCGTCAGACGTTCTGACGAAGGCTGGTCCACCAGCCGAAACGTAAATAAATTATTCCGCACGTGCATCCTTTTTCTTCAATCATATATTTGAAGTGCTTAGCATTTTTCTTTGCATCTTTTTCTCTTCTTGTCTTCCCTGGCTTTTCTTTTCTTTGTTTCTGTTTTCTTAGTCTTTATTTGGTAGAAAGTGTATAATCAGCATAATTAGCTATGTAACCTTGTAAAACTGGTGCACCTGCGCCCGTAATGAATGCAATACGGTATCAATGTGTAACTGTTGAGCAACTATTTATATGCAATTTTGTTATTTTATTTCGTTTTCTTTTTTCTTTTTGTCTTTCTCTTTTCTGTGAGGTCAAGCGCTGTACCCTGTCGTTTCACCGCCGATGGGTGGCTGGGGCTTTGTCAAGCTGTCATTGGACAGCTTTTTTCCCGGCCACCTTTTTTCACCGTAAATGATTTTGTTTTTGGTGAAAATAAAGTTCTTTGATTGATTGATGATTGATTGATATACGTATATATGTATGTGGGTCATTCCATATCAAGTGTACCAGGTCAATTTTCGACCATCTCCGATCCTGCTGAAAAAAATTATGCAGGTATATGTGAATGTGAGAAGTAGTTATTGAGGCGCTATTTTTCGCAAAAAAAAATTGTGTTGCCTAGAGGGCGCTTTGAACTTTGGGCACCCAACTGAAACTGTGTCGCGCTAAATTATTTATATAATATTACTGGTCTGAGCAATTGCTACGAAACAATTTTTTCCATAATCTTAAGGCGCTGATCTTTCATGACAATGACAGTTTATTCATTTTTGTATTAACTTTCTTTATTTTTAGCCTTGGCCAAAAAATGGCAATATGCTGCATGTTTAGCGTACTTTATAAAAAGCACAGATTTTTTCGCGAGTAATATATTAACATTATATGTTTCATGTGTTCCTATAATAAATGATGAAAATACTTCGGGAGCGTATCAAGCAAAAACACTGCCACAATATTGTGAAAAAGTTGGAAAAAATGGCATTTTGACTGATATTGAGGCTTCATTTTCTCAATGTAGCGGTCCAAGTAAAAATATGGCTGATATATTGTTGCACAGTATGCTTTGTTGGTAAGACATACAGAATGTTTCAGAAGAGTAGTTTTTGTTTTAAGGGAGGAAAAATTTTCCATCTGAACAACTACAAGGTAGTAGAAAGTTTGCCTTTGCCTCACCTTCACTGCATAGCACGTCAGCGCAAGATTCTAGCGGGAGCTTTTCGGCGGCGAATAATGCAAGTCCTACAACAGCTTCTAGGTTGTTTGTAGGCGTTATCTAGGTTATGCAGGTTGTTTCTAGGTTGCTTCTAGGTCGTTGCTAAGGCTTTAGCTAGGAGATGCTAGATTGTTTTGACGTCTGACAGCGCAGAGAGGTTCGAGTTAAACCACAGACAGTCAAAGACACGACAGGAATGTCCAACCTCCAGAGACAGAACCTCGCGCTGAAACGAAGCGTTCGCACCTCTCACAGATCTACGGGCACATCGTCGTTGGCGCAGTCCTTCCATCGCTTCGGGGTTCTCCTAGCCGCTGCCGTTGCCTTTCCCGTTCCCTAGTATTTTCTAGTTGTACGTACACAGGGTCTTCGGCTTCCCACGGTCGCTTCGCAGCCATTTGTTGGGCTAACTGTTGCCTTCTTCATTATTAGTGGACCATTGGTGAGTAGCGGGATTTACCCAATTTCTGTGGCACATACCCGTTTTTGATCATAGTTTTCTGGTAGGCCGCATGGCATTTATACGACAGGCCGCACAAATTACGGCTAGCTTAAACAGCTTCGCTGTTAGAACTGGAAGCCCATATTTTCTGAGAATGTTTGAAATAGAAAAGTCAGAACACGACAAAGCAAGAAAAGAAAAAAAGAATATCAAGAAGAAGGCAGGCGCAATAACGACTTATGCAGTGTGACATCTTCTGGACAACAAAAATTACACAGTCAACGAAAAGCTCCGGGGAAGAGAAATGGCAGTGCTAGACAGACGTATACGAGTATCGATGCCAGCGCCGAGTCCGGACGTATGCCGAGATTCATTTGGTTTCGCGCAAAAATAGAGAACTATGTGTCTCTAGAGAGAGACACCGCCGTTGAGAATACTCCAAATACAGCCACCTTTATGTACGACGCCCTAGGGATAGGGAAGGGTAATACTCGAAAGAAATACGAGAGAAATGAGCTCGCAAATACTATATGGATGTACGTGGTAAACGCACAAAAGCCAAAAGCGACGCATTCCCGCAGGTTTCGTGATCGATTGATAGAGTAACAGGTGGCGGCCCTTGAAGCTTGGCGGCTCTTGGCGAAGTTCCCAGTTTGCTTTTCTTTTTTTTTTTAGTCACGCGAGCACGGAGGGAAACTCATGTTTCTTTTCCAAGCATATCCAGTGAAGAAGTTACTAAAAAATAGAAATATGTGGTCAAATTGGATACATATGAAATCGGCGAATAACAAGCGCAGTAACTGTCAAGAGAAATAATGAAAATTTATTACGTTAACTGAAAGATTGTGAGCAGCTAGTCTCATTTCTGCGCGTGGTGGAGCAGGTTTCTAGTACTTCTACCACACGCTTTTCCACATGGCCTCTAAGATCCCCTTCGGCAGTGCGAAACGCAATGCTAACCTAATATTAATGAGAACTAAAAGACAAGGATGCCAAGGAAAGTATAGGGGATGTTATTAGTAGTAATTGCAATGTAAATGCGAAGAAAGAAAAGTGGACGAAAAGATAACTTGCCGGCCAGCGGCAAGTTATCTTTTCGTCCCGCTTTTCTTTCTTCACATTCACTTTACAATTACTACAAATAACATCCCCTATCCTGTCCTTGGCATCCTTGTATGTTAGTTCTCATTATTATTGTGTCTAACAAAGAAAATGAGCCCTTTAGTTTCTACTTTTTCTCTTAATGCAATACACCAGAGCAGAGCACATGAACGCCGACGTACGAGTACTCCTACCAGACGCCTAAGTCAATTACGGATGACGGTCGCCTCCAGAGCTTTTTTTTACTCCATAGAATCT
The DNA here is from genome assembly GCA_030522465.1 of Rhipicephalus appendiculatus. Taxonomy (NCBI): domain Eukaryota; kingdom Metazoa; phylum Arthropoda; class Arachnida; order Ixodida; family Ixodidae; genus Rhipicephalus; species Rhipicephalus appendiculatus. Next base: position 3,417,160 of record JALIZH010033007.1, on the reverse strand, counting down.
ACGAAGTCTGAGCATGTTCATTCTTTGTTTTCACAGTCATCACTGTATTAAGCCTATCGCTGTCGATGGCTTTCTTCTACTATAGCTGTTTCAGTTTTTTTTTTTCAGATTCATTAGTCGGGTCGCCATATATCGCTAGCGCATATGTTCCTAATAATATCAAAGTCACGCCATTAAGCAAGCGAAAGTACAGAGGGTATTAGGAAGGAATTATTGGTGGTTATTGAGCCACTTCCCTTTTCTTCTGGAAATTCGCTGTTAGCCTGGGGACGGCACCAGACCTTTCTTTATTGCACGAATGAGCGTTTTCACTAGTTTACACGCTTCGTCTAGTTATCGGCCCCAGCACCGACGTTCTTCGTCACGCAGTTTTTCATTCTCGTGGCTTGTCCTTCAAAACTGGTACGCCTCGATGATGTCCTATGCTCTTAACGTAGCCAGAATTCTATGTTTGAACGTAACACCGGCTTCTGGTTTACTATCATACACACCAGAGGGGGAAGTAGAGAGTGACAAGGCGTTAGGGTGTGAAAAGGGAATCCAAGTTAGAATCACAAGCTAGGCGATGCCACAAAATGAATGCGCTGCAAAACACAAAACCGCGTTTCGCAGGAAGTTCTAAAATAAATTGAAGGAATCGTTTCTGACCTATTCAACAAAATCAAGCTGCTTTTTGAGGTAATAAGGCACAAAAGGCTTAGGGTGCAAAATGAAATTTCATGGATGAACAAGCACCGGCGAAAAGCGAGCATTCAGCTAATAACCTTATCATCACGCGAAAGACGCATCTTTCCAATAAAAAAAATGCATAGTATCCAAATGAAAACTTGCAATAGGGCGAAGTACCAGCGAGCTTATCTTGCTATGCTGAACCGATCTGCAAAGTGTGAAAGCTCAGCAAATTGGCTTCCTGCAGTTCATTTTTCAAGCACTTAAGACTGGAGCCGGGACATCGATCATATTTGGCGACGTTCCGCCTATCGTTGTCGCTATTACGACGCGGATGGACTTGGCAATCTGGGGATGACAAATGGAGGACTCAGTAAAGAAAAGAAGAACAGAAGCTAAGAGTTAGAAAGGAAGGTTTGAGCTAAATAGCTGAAGGATTAGCGAAATAAACGTGTTTCGTGGGATCAGTATGCTAACACCGAAATTGTCAGAACAGCACGCTATCGCTCCCCACCAGATGTATATTGTAATCCTAGCACAATACTTAATATCTAGGGATTAACGGGATTTTCTTGGGGAACACGTTCGACCTCATTGTTCATCGAGTTAATCACACTGCCGAAAGCCGGAGTAATTGTGAAAAAAATTGAGGCCTTTCCTTTCGTTCCTCTTCATAATAAGATTAATGTGTTCCAATATTTCTTAAACTTGCCGCATTCGAATATTAAGCCCCAGGGCTTGAAATATACCTTGAACGTCGATACCCTCTGTACCAAATCGAACGCTGCGCAAACGGCGCGCACGAGCGAGCTACTCCCTAAGACTGACTGAAAGCATGCATAAACAATATATAATGTATACGTGGTTTCTCTTTCATCGCCGTACTTCTTTTTGCAAATGTTTGTTTCGAAACGGCTCATGTAGCAGTTGATACTGCCGTAGGGAGAGGAACCAACAGAGCAACAGGCTTTTAAGAAATGCAGCGCAAGGCGATATTATAATCAAAATCTATGACGAGTCCTACCGCATCTATCTGTGAGGGAGCCATATACACGCGATCGTTGTGGTGCTTATTGTGCATTTGCACGTATTAAATGCAATATTTATATTAGTAGATACCACAGTATGCATGCTTTAAAATGTTTACATCCTTGCATTTGATAGGTAAAGTTTCATAGAGCTGGGGTGGCCTTATAAGAGCGAGAAAATGGAACGACACCGCATTACGAATGCCCGCTGCTTATATGTGTTCAGTGAGTACTGTTTTATTGACTGCCATTGATTTCTTCCAGGTGCACCGACTGTGGCTGGCGGTATCGTGAAGGTGCAAGAATCAACGAACTTGCGCCCCCAGCATCCGGAATTCCCGACGGTTAGCAGGTAACGTGACACTTCTTGTGGTGCGTTTTCATTGGTTCCATTGTTCATTCTTATTACGAAATCAAGCACAGGCATGTGCTGGTTTCTTCACTCGTGGAGTGAGGGAGGAGGAGGCAGCTATAATAGACCAGCTTCAAAAGCGACCGCGTAAGAATACAACGCCAATATAAAAATAAGGATATGATTTCGGGATGAAAGTAGTTCTTTTTTTCCTTTAGAAGTCTGCAAAATGTATTTCGGCAGAAAGAACCAATTATTAGAGAGAATACGCAAGGAGCACGAGATGGACTGGCAAAAAGAAGCTTAAAGTAACAAATGCTTCCACGTGAAGCCTATCATAAATTTAATGTAGCTCTGACCCGATTTGATTCCCTTTTCACAGAACGACAAGAAATCTAAAAAAAAATCAAAAGTGGAAATAACGTTTTGAAGCGTACTGGTCGATGCTGTAAGAGCTACGCAAGTCGAAGCGTTTAGAGAGTGCCTTACGGGCAACATTGATCTGGATTAACGTTTTCGGGACTGAACGACCTGTTCTGCCCTTCAAGCGACGTCGTTACGGAGGCAGCTTGCCATTTCTTGGCGCCAGGGTTTGTGTGCATGTGAGATAAGCAGGCCCGTTGCCGGGAGGGTTCCATCAATTCAAAGTATGGCCCTGAGGTGCTCGCTTTCATTGAAAGGGGTGAGCAGGCGAGCAAACTCTGGAATTTCGTAACGATGCTAACGCTGATCGTTGCTGTTCGGTAGTGCCCATCATATGTCATTTAGAAACCTGCCTCAATGTGACTGCTGAGCCCACGCGACGTTGTCAATTAAACACATGTAGGTGTCTCTAACATGTTTTTTTTTTTCAAATTTCGTTTAGCAAGTAAGAATGGCAATATGGCAGACGTTCAACGAAGTATTCTATATTAATGTAATAATGCTAACATTTCGTCATTTTCTGTGCCTCCAGTATGTAAAGATTCCCCTTTTAAGAACAGATATCGCGACGTTCAGCTTAGACAGATAAAGATGGAGTAGCTTCGGGAAGATAGAGTCGCGGCAGAACTATATAGCCCCCCCCCCCCCCCACCTCTCTTTAGCGGAGATCCTTGCACACGCCTATGCTGTCATCATCTAGCGTCAAGTTTTCATAACAGGGCTAATCTAATTAAACGTGCTAACGCAAAAGTGGAACCTTCGCTTACCTGCGGTCTTCACACCAGCCAAATGCCGGCGTTTCGCTCGGGCCTTTATCCCTCGACACCTCGCTGACGCTTGAGCTGATCCAATGAGCCCTTTCGGTGATTCGACAATTAAACGAAGCGCATTCGTGGTTACAAAGCGACTGAAGATCCTGAGTTTTCTCTTTGTGTTTACTTTGACCTGTGACGACAGCCTCCGCGTGACCTGTGCTCCCGCTCTCCTTGTTGCACGCAGTGACGCTGAACTAAATGCTGGCAACAATCGTAGTGTTTCTTGAAGCCGTGTAAGTTGATTCCCGATTGCGACGTTATTGTCGTCAACGCCGCTGTCTCGCATAGTCGATCAATGACGTAGATTCTTGAAGTCTACCATCAACAGCCTTAATGTAACGAAGTCACGATATTTAGAAGAAAGATCATGAAACAATCGAGTTTCGAATTCTGCTCCTCTCAGGAAATGAGTCGTACTTCGGGGCTTGGGAGTGCTGCACGAAATAGTTGAAGCGGGATACATGTGCAGCGTTGCACGCTGCGGTTCGTTGAGCGTGAGCTGATGGCAACAATGGCTTAACGCTCTTGTTGACGCTTGCAGTGTGGAGAAGGGGCTTCGAGCCGGAAACGCCGCTTCATATAGGAGATCAAAGGAGAGGAAACGTAGAGTTTCCGGTTCGGTAGACCACGGGCGAAACAAAAGGATCGAGCTTGTTTGCTTTGCGATGCGTTTTCGATGGGGCGTTTGTATTATGAGAGACCAAGACGCAGGAGCTCCGCCACTTATTGGCCACCTTCCGGTTCGCCGCTCCTTCCAGCGATCGTGACTCTCCTTTTCTTGCTGAGTGCTATATTTTTAACGTCGTAATGTGGTGGTGGCGTTCATCGAGACGTTCGTTCGATGTCTTCCCTAGTTGTTGCCCGAATAATTATTAAGGCGTAAATAAGGCTTGATGCCTTATTAAACTCGAAATTTGACCACCCGCGTGAACACAAGTTATGCGAAAAAAAAATCATCACCGCGTATGACGTCACCATAACACGTCATCATGACGTCACAGATTGCAAGATTTTGCGAGGTCTTCATGGCGTCATCACGACGTTGGCTTAACGTGACTTCATATGATGACGTCATCAGGCGACATCGACGCTTTGTCAAACGTGGGCCGATCACGGAGGCAGGGCAAAACCCCATGAGGTACAGAACGCTTCCAGTGCCTCCGATCCCGGGAGCTGTGCAAAACCACGATGGGTGCAGGAAGCTTCCGGAGGGTGGGGCAGAAGGATCAATGCTATATAGTTAGATGAAAAAAAAAAAAAAAGATGGGTTTCGCCTTCGAGTCGTCTAGTAAGAGACCATGTGACCTTTTGTTACTTTTTGTGATCCGTGGTTACTTCACAAACTTTTTGTAATGAACACAAACTGTTGTACGTTAGCTACCTTTCCACTGCAATAGAGAAAACGGCCATTTCTTATTGTGCTCACGGTTCTGCCATATTATGCCCTAAGGACGACCTTATGACAAATGAAATCGATATAATTAAGAGACCTAAATTGTTAGAAAATAAAAATAAATATTTCAGTAAAGAAGGTGACGAAGGCAGGAAAGCGTATTGGGCTCACACATCATGCGAATTCAAAAGCGAAGCTCCTTTTCTCGACTTGTAAGGTTCCGAATACATGGTCATAAGTTTGCCCAAGGCTGGAAACAGTCATTATTTCTTTGTCGCTTGTGTTTATTCTGTCCACCGGTTCTTTTTTTTTCTTCTCTTGGCTACACTAATGAGACCTTGGGAAGCCTATGTGATATACGGGCTTCACGCCCGATCCTCATCCCATGCGAGCAGTCTCGTGGGGGCTTAACTGCTTGGGCCCTCGCCATTGTTTGCCCTTCCGACCAAACTGCACACTGACAGTGGCAATGAGATTAAGGGATGACAAAAGATTGAGCTTCTACCTCCGTAGCCTTGCGGCCCCAACCTACGTTTTTCCACTCTCATGCGTGTCCTTGAGAACTAGTTCTTAGAAACAAGTTCTTAGCAAACGTCGAATTACGGTTCTCTTTAGTTCCCAGCTGTTTACTGAACCGTCCAGTCCCGCGACTATTAATTTGATTTTTCATTCAACAGTTGTCGCATGTACACGGCCCCTTTCTGTTTAAGTGAACATATCTACTTTTCGATACGCTGCCTCGTCCAAATTTATGTTTTGCTTTGCTAAAGAATCACAGCACACTGAAAGGAAACAAAAAAAAAAACTCTTGCCGGCATATGAGCTGAGAAGAGTACGCAAGGAATATACACCTAATTAGGTTCCGCAAGTGAGTGAATGTGTTCGTAACAGATACTTGCGCTTGGCAAGTTGAGCGCGTGTTTTTCTTTCTTGAACTTTTCTACACCACTACACGAGAAGAAAGCTGACAAGCAAATGGCCCTTTCGGTAAACGCAATTAGCTCCGAAAACCGGCGCACTTCTAGTTATCCCCATAGTCCGAGACTCCACGTAATGAAAAAGAATAAAAATAATCGTCTTTGTTGAACTCTCATTAGAACTGCAGAAGACAAACAGCGCTAGGAGATCCAACGAACATTTGTAACTCCTTAGTTTAGTCAAGACACTGGTTAGCAGTAAAATAGCGACATTTTCTGGTTAGTAGGAAGTTAGGCAGCGAGAACAACGGAACTTTAATTAAAGCGCAAATTGGACTTAGAGATGCATGGAAACTTTTCGGTGTTCATTCCCTGCTTCAGTTCACATCTTCCCTTGGGACGTCTCGTTGAGGAAAAGAAAAAACAACAATACAACAAGTTGTCCTCTAGAGGCAATATGTTCCGTCTGTGTGTAGACGCAGAGAGAATTAATATTCATGAGTCAACGGGATCATTGCTAACACAGAAAGAATTATTCCTCGGGCTTAAAATATAAGCAGTCTCATTTCGAGTGCTCTATTTTTTCTGCCGTAACCATTCATGGTGCATGCATTTAACGTTGTTTTTTTTCTTATCGTTTTTTTTTTCTTTTTGACGCTCTTAGCCAAAGCCTTGCTTCAAAGAGCGTGTATTAGTTCTGTCAAAAAATTGGGGGGACCCTTAAGCTTCGCCTTTAGGAGTTGAACGCTATAGCGATATCCTGTCCTGAGTGCGTACTTCATGCACTTAGTGCATACTTGCATTGCACCCACTACGTGGTGTTAAGGGAATACGCGCAGTAACATGTGTGCCTTTTGTGATGGGTGGCCGGCTTTAAACCACAAAGTCGTCATGATAGTCACATGTTCTGACGCCCGATGCCAATGTACGCTTGTACCACCCAATATTACTGGGATATTACATGTTATATTGCGACGCCTATATAAAGGACGCTTGCGTTTGCGAGGCACGAGTTATTTTCACTGCATTTACGAGCAGAGGAACTTATTTTCACTGTATTTCCAAGCAGAGGCGTGGCTGTGTGGTAGAACACCTGCTTGCCACGCAGAGGGTCTGGGTTCGATCCTCACTAGGACCCGGAAATGTTTATTATTTATTTTATTTGCATCTTTCTCCATTTTTCGGTCACGGACAAGATGATGATTTTTCACTCACAACCAACGAGGCCGACACCGACGCCGGAATATCTGCGAAAGGAGCTCTTTAACGCTATCGCGTTTAAAAGTCCGAGCAACGGACATATGTATGCGTCATTGAGCTAGGTACGCGTTGTTATGCGTATTACGTTCATGTTACGCTGTCTCATAACAGTTTAATAAAGGCTAAAACATTTTAAAATGTTTGTATTCCAAATGCACCTGAAGCGTTTGGAGGAACTGCAAATTTAATTTATAGACGGAATATTTTATTATATTATCGTGAACACGTCCGTTTATTCGTTTTTTTTTTTTTTGCTTTGTAAATCCGTCAGTGGCAATGAACTCACGAAAATTTAATTCCTCTTCCTTAATCAAAGTGGCATTTATTTATTGCGATATTACTGGTGGTAAATAGTTTATCCGGTTTTTATGAGTTGCCTGAGGCAGAAATATGTCAAGTTTATTTTAGTTGTGGTATCTTCTTTAACACAGTATTCTGTAACTACAGAATACGCCGTGAACGGAGACACAAACTGTACAGTAAAGGCTTAGGCGGCAAATATCAGCAGAAACTTCTAGCTCAGGCTTAATGCGATGTTATTAGAACGTGCGGTTGGACTAGTTGGTAACTCGTCATATTGAAGAAACTTGGCATGACTGGGCATTCCCTAAAACACGCGCACATTCACAGACGCATGCACGCAAGAACACGCAAGAGTGTTGTGTGTGTGCTGTGTTCTTGCGTGCATGCGTGCGTGAATGTGAGCGTGTTTGAGGCAATGTCAAGTCGCGCCAAGTTTCATAAATAGTGCGACGTCGCTGCAGATTTACGGGAAACACGCTTATTTCCTTAGAATGCGCGTTTAGTTCAAGCTGTAGAATTTCTTAGGTTTACCCAGAGGGCAATCTGGCACTTGAACTGGGGCACTTGAAGCTTTTGTATCTGGCAGTTGAAACTGTGCCGTGTGCCCTGTGCTTGTCAGAGTGCTGTATAGGCCAATAAGACCTGGCGGAGCATCCCGTTAATCTTACAGTTGTCGGCACGCCTGATAAACGAACGCATGTATAATACAAACTGGTTTCTCAGCACGTGAGCCTTAAGCTTTTCTGGTTGTTAGTGTAAGATAACACCCATTTTAACATCGTGCAACAAGGCACACGGGCTTTGAGAAACACCGTGGTGAGGGCTGTGGATGAACTCAGACCACATGGTGGTTTTGAGCGAGCACTTAAGTTCTGCATTCATCCCGTTTTAAATTCAACCGAACGAACGCTGCAGGATTCCACCGGGTTTGAATGCAATCACCACAGGTGACAAAAGAAAACTGTAACCATACGCTTAGCACCGAGGCGCTATAAAAGGAAAAATGGATGCATAAACGAAAACCACGTGCTTCTCCCTAAGGCCTTTCATTGGTCCCCGGCTTTCTAGGGTAACGGTGGGAACTAGGCAGTTCATTTAATGCAACATAACAAGACCGTGGTCCTCATTGTCGTAAAAAAAACAAACAAAAAAAAGTCAGGCGTACCCAACCCTGCGCAATAAAAATGACGTCAGAGGTCTGAGTGAAGGTATGGGACATCATTGGGGCCTGCTTTGGACGATTAACCCTCCCCCCCCCCCTCCCCCCGCAGGCCTATGCATGTTTCACTATAAAGAAATAAATACAAACTAACATGTCCGAGGTACTTAGGCATTTAAAACAGATAGGGCCAGAACGCGGTAATTATTTTTTGTTATCTGTCCTGACGTGGCAGCGGCCCGTTATTGCTAGTTCACGCCTCGACGGATTTTAATAATTTTCCATTCCTTCTATCTGTTCGTCACGCTTGTCCAAATGGTTTTCATTGCGTGATAAAAATTAAGCTATACAAAATGATGGAATGAAAATGTACAGATATTGATAAAAGTATTTGCGAAATCTCGCCAACTTGTACGAACAGTTGGCTACTTACCACGCGTGCCAGCAACGGGAATTGTGACTCGCGGGATGCTACTGGCGCTGCACGAGGGCGATACGAGGAACTCGCAAGCCTTCCAACGAAGGATGGCGTTCGCTCGGGCGTGGACAAGCCGTGGCGATCCGGTGGTCTCCTGAGAAACATTAGAGAATGCAGATGCGCCGCAGTGACAGAGAGACACGAGATGGACTATGCGAATGCGGCATGGTATGGGTTCCAAACAAATGTGTACATGTGTGTGTCTCAGCTTGGAGGCCCGAGTTGCGAAAGAATAGTTGTCTGCAGAGGCGTTAGTTTAAGAACATCAGTTACATAAAGCTGATGTAGTTGAATGGATACAAGAGCAAAAAAAAAAAATCGTCATTACGAAGATACGCAACATCGGTTCTGTCCTGTTTTTCCAGATCGGGTTGCGCCCCCCCCCCCTCCCCCCCCCCCTTTTTCATCAACACGCACGCACGCAGACACGCAATCCCTTCCCTTTTGCCGCTGAAGCCTTTAGCCACCATTGGGCTGCAAAACAGCACAGCATGTTGTACGTGTTGCTTGCTTGCTTGCTTTCTTGCTTGCTTGCTTGCTTGCTTGCTTGCTTGCTTGTGGCTTGATTTCTTGGCTCCCACCCACTACGGGGGATTGGCCATGAAAGTGGCGGTTATTATAAGAGAAAATTTTAATTTTAAAAAAGGATGAGGAAGAAATCGATCGTCGCAGGAATAAACGAAAATTTTAAAATGACCTGTCTATATGGAATAATACAATATTTTGGAAAACAATGAACTAATGAAAGGAATTATGAAGTACAAGATTTTGATAGGGAATAATGGTAACATTGTGCGCTGTATCGTTCCATAAATGTTGTCGAGCGGCACAGGCATAATGCCTTTGATCTCTCTAACGTGCATCAACGTCTGGGAATGCACCATGGAAGGCGTATCTCGCGACCACCGGAACACAAGTTTGGCGTGCAGATTTCGCATTGCATAAATTCTATTGGTATCACGATCCTCCTTGTCGGCTTTGCATGTTATTCTAAACAGCGCTTTTATCCCACTATTACGAAATTCAAGAAAGCCTTTGTAAAACATTCAGGCAGCTTCGCACGAGGGGTGCCAATCCTGAAGGAAGTGCCGAGCTGGACAGCCTTCTTTATTTCTCTTCGGTTTTCTCTTTCTTTCCTCCTCTCTTTCTGTCCTTTCCCGTTTTTTTTTGCTGTCTTTTGTTCTCTCTTTAGTTCTATTTATTTTGTCCTACCTCTGTATCTATTTCTTCCTCTTTCTTGGTCTTTCTATTTTTCTTCCTATTTTTCCCTTCCTTTCTCTCCCTTTCTATCTCTCGCTTGCTTCCTATCTTTTTTCTATTTTTATACGTGGTTTTTGCCTGCGTTACGCCAAGTGAACTAGTTGCTTTTTTGCTGCTGATGATAAGTGAACATCATCAAGGCGCTCGAAGAACAAGAGGAAGAATACATCTCCTAGGCACGAGCGCGCGCTCAGTATGCTACATATGGAGCGTTAAGCCAAGCGACGACGACAGCCTACTACAGCATACGACAGCATACTACAGCCCGGTCCCTTAAAGTGCTCCGCACTTAAAAGCGCTCTCTTTTCACATTGCGTTTACACCGCGGGTACAACGCATTCATATATGGTTCAGATGATGTCACGCTTTAAACTGGTGCACTTCTCTACTCTCTGAATTTCGCTCGCGCATAAATAAATAAACACATTCTGTATTCCTTACATTGAAAGCTCGTATAACAAGCATTAGTTTAAAGAGTCTACGCTGCAGACGAAGTGTTCTGTCATAGTTTTACAGCCGACTTGAAAATTCTATTAATCGTAATGTAATTCATTCTATACCCTCTGCGGGAGTAGAGCAGTCTTGACGGTTGCCTAATTTAACATGAAGCTAGCGCCGCGTCCAAGAATTAGCTCCATCGAGATACCGTCGGCGTCCTGTTCAACACCTAACCGCTCTCCCAATAGAGTACTCATAAGTCGTTCATAGTTTGTATAAAATATTCAATGAGTCAAATTTCTGAGCTGTCTCGACAAGAGAACTGCGCCTTCTTCCACGACGTAAGACAATCATCGCCATAACGAGACCAAATATGTCATGCAGCGCCATAAATTAATCCTGCCGCGCTCTGTAAACATGGTCAGTAAACGCTGCCGATCTGTAGTCAAATCACCTAAGAGCACGTGAGCCAAACATTATAGCACGGCAGGTGGACTGAAATCTACAAATAATTCTCAAAGTCAGCTATAAATTGCTCCATGTCCTCTCGACAAATGATGCCATATACCCAAATGACGGCGCCATAAATACCCAAAGTCCATGGCCATTGGCTGATTTAAGCGTCGTGAGCTGCATAGATACCGCGACCGCCACGTACCCGCGCGCTCACTCGCGATCTCGTTGAATGTAAGGCACGCGTTTGAAGAAATAAAACTAGAAAAGAAGGTCACAACGTTATGACGGGCGCCGACAAACGGGCATAGCTCCTTGCTACCTTTTTCGTTCTCTGTGATAAAAAAATCCGTAAACAGAGGTTGTTTGCTCGAGCCGACGTTTCGACAACTGGACTTGTCTTCTTCTTTTCGTTCTCTGTAACCCCACCCGTACTTGACGAATTCTAACTGGTTGAAAAAGACTTGTTCCCAACTGGTTGAAGAAGACTTGTTGGAAAATAAAGATTTGATTTGATTTGATTCTAAAACTTTTTTAAGGGGTGAAGCACCTTACGGCCGAGGCTTGTCCATCCGGTGTCCGTCACGGTTCGGTACAGCACCGTGTAAAAGGTTAAAAAAAAGTTTAAGGAGAACAAAATAAAAGGCTGTTGACCAGAACAAAATAAAAGGCCACAACATCGTAAAAACACCGATATTTAAGCACCCTTCAATCAAAGCATATGACAAAAAAAAGGTTTAACAATAGACTAATATCAATCATAATTGTGGCATAACAATATAAAACACCTACAAGCACGAACCCTTTATACTAGTCGGCGACTTCAACTTACACACTATGGACCTTAGGACCTAGCTTTGTCGTCGGCTCTCACTGTCCGCTGTCAAGGTATATAGAAAAACGTTGCTATAGTGGAAACATATGTGCGTATGTGAATCAAAAGAAGATTTACAATAGACGAACATCAGTCACAACTGTGACAAGACAATATAAAACACCTACAAGCCCAAACCTTTTATACTTACGACTTCATCGTAGACATTTTGGACCTTAGGACCAAGCCTTGTCGTCGACTCTTTATGTCACTTTAAGTCACTTTATGTCACTTTGTGTCACTTTAAGTAACTTTATGCCACTCAATTTACATTATATGGGGCAACGCTCGGGTAACGTACGCTTACTCACCCATACGATACCCAGAGCATCGCCCACTCGTCATGATTCACTTCGTGAAGATGCGTGGATTTTTTCTCGTTAAATATGCTAATACCTGAATATCTCGTCCGTTTAACGGCTCATTCGATAATATGTGTATATATCGCTAAAAACACATATATAATATGTGCTTTTTTTATCCTGAAATGTCCTACTCGGCATTCATGACGAGCCTGGTATTCTCAGTACTCCTTTCTAAGTCATCGCTGTGGCTAGTTCATAAAATTTTGGCCGAGAGACAAATGGATGTCGACAAATTGCTTCAAGATTAAAACTTGCTTGCGTGTCATCTTTCTCTATCGCTGTTATTCTTTTTTTTTTTTAGTTTCACTCCAGCGGGAAACTTACGCAGTTAGCATGATAAGATTACTCTGCGATCTCATACATTCGAGAAAACTTGAAAAGCGCAAACGACGAAGACGAAACACATACAAGCAGGCGGTGTTGGCGGCGGCGGCGGACTACGGCGCCAAAAACGGCCCTTGCTGTGATCTCATAACGGCTTTCGCTGTAAAATAAATAAACACTCTTCCTTAAATCGTAAGCTCTTATAATAATAATTAGGTTAAAGAGTCTCCGCTGGAGGCGAAGTGTTCTCTCATAGTTTTACTACTGACTTCAAAATGCCAATAACCGTAATGTAATTCATTGTAGACCCGTCCGCGCGAATAGAGCAGCCTTTACGGTTGCTTATTGTGACATACAGCGAGCGCCGCTTTGAAGATTCGGCTCCGCGAACAGTGGGGACGGTCGCATCGTTACGTCATAGTTTTTGTGCTGTACAATTGTGAAAATGTGAATGTACTCCATGAACACTGATATGTCATGCATAATTTATGCTCTGTACATAGTGTAAATAAATTTTTTCTAAACAGTATTCATAAAGGAGAAAAATTTCTAAGTGGTCTCCACAAGAGAACTGTCCGTTCTTCCAAGATGTAAAACGAACATCGCTGAAAAGAAACTAAAGGCATTATGCAGAGTCTTCAAGCGACGCTGCTTCTAGAACTTTGTGAGCATGGTCAGAGAACGCAGCCGATCGGTAGTCGAAGGTTCCTGAGAACACGGGAGCCAAACAATATAGCACACCAAATACTGTGAATAGAAAACGCCCCCCCCCCCCCCCCCCCCACCTCCTCCTCCCTTCCTATTAAAAAAGTTCTGCAGCCTACCCTGGCACAAACATTCGGCAAACAGAGCAACAGAAAAGACATGCTGCGCTGATTGTTTTTCAATTGTAGTCATTCGGATCTTCAAAACGTGGTTGTGTAAGGTTTCAGCGTATAATGCGAATTCCCCTAAACGACGTGTATTTGTATTTCGATGAACATAACACAGGCTACGAACGTGTACGAAGATGCTGGTGCTTTAGGATACGTAGTGCAGAAAGGCTGCGAATAATTAAGTAAAAATGAATGAAAGGAAGGGAATTTTTTTTCTCGAGGAGCTCGTTTCTTTGTTGGACAATTCCAACAGACAATTATGCCAAGGAAAGCATACGGGGCATTAATTCTTGTCTTTCGACTGTAGTGTAGAAATTAGGATGAACATTGATACTGATCAATGTGCACGAAAAAAAAAACACCTTTCTATTGGTGGGATCCGAACCCACAACCCTCGAATTCGGGGTTCATAAACCACAGACGTAAAAATTGTTTTTGTGTTTGTTTTTCTTTCCATTTTAGACTATTTCAGCTTAGGTCCTACTTGAAAATGATTGCGCAAAAAAAAAAACAGCAGAAAAGAAACAGGGGACAACAGAGAAAAAGACACGTCAAGCGGGTGTGTCTTCTTCTCTGTTGTCCGTGTCATTTTCCTTGTTTTTTTTTGTTTTTTTTTTGTGCAATAGTACTGAAGTGACGGAAATACCAACTTGTCTAGAATGCTGCTCTCATTACTACATTACAAGCAAAAAACTACAACTAGTGTCCCCTATGCTTCCCTTGGCCTAATTGTCTGTTAGATTCATTTGGTTGTGTCTCAGTGATTGTGAGAATAAGCTGCGAAAACCGTTTATAGAACTTGTTCATAAATAAGAATTGTACAAATCAATTTAAATAATGTGCTTCCTGGTTAAACCTGTGATAAAAAGAAACCGCTTGGTTTTACGCATAGCCAGGTTTACGTCTTGCAAGCCTGCACGCCTTTTGTTGGTGATTCATGCCTCAAAAGCAAACAGACAAAGATTGCTCGAAAGTGTGTATTTATACGTTTCGAGGAAGGCTGGGAAAATGAACTGAGGTGTAGATAATGGTTTTTCCGAGCTTTCAGTCACTCACCTTCGCAAAGAAGTATGTACCGCTTGAAATTTTTCCGACTGTTGTTGGCTTCTCGTCGAAGCTGCCCAGTATTTGCGAGCATGGGTTTAGGTCATTAACTATGTAAAGGTCCCGTAGATGTGAAGCAGTGGCTGGGTTTAGATATAGACTTGTGGACACACTACAAGTCACTCTGCACTGAAATCACATTCTTCACTGGGCTGCGTTTAAGCTGAAAAACTTGGACAGTTCGAAAAAGCCAGGCAAGTTGAACCGTTAAAAGCTGGTGGTGGGAGGGATGTCCCAGAAATATACACGCAAAAGGAACGATTTATTTTTTCTAAAGCGTACACAGGCGTGATTGCGTGTTTTTTATGAAAGTCTGGGCTAGTTCTTTTCTTGCGAAGTCGAGCATTTGAAGCCTGCTGGCCGCACAAGCCTTCGGCATCTCGCTCGCCACACAACACAAACGTCACGCGAGGCTTCGGTATTTGCCAAACAACGTGGAACCCGAAGAATGCGCAATGAGACCGGAGTGCCTCTGAGATGCCTGAACAAACGCGAGATTATTTGCCGCTGCCGTGACAGTATGCGAAGAACGCCAGGAGGTTCGACAGTAATTTTTTTTTTGAACAGTTCCTTTTGAATCACCAGAAAGAACGTACACTTTCGTAATCGAATGCGCCACATTTTTTTTATATATTTTGTGAAATGTTGCCTGATGAAATAGCAGAGACAACTGATGAAAGCAGTACATTGTTCTAAAAGGGTCAATATCAGGGAGTCTTTCGGAACCGAGAGTGAATGTGGTCGCGATCGCGTACCATCGACCACCTCGTAAAAAAACGAGGTGGCGCTGTATTGTGGATGTTTTTAACAGAGAAGCTACGCCTGTATAAGGTAAGGTAATGCCGAGATCAGCTTGTTGCTATTAAAGGGACATCGAAAAGCTACAGTGGCAGTGTAAAGTTCTAAAGTCGATCTAATTTGTCATTGTTTATCTGTCCTTCGTGTGCTTGATCGTAGTAATTCCCTCGCAAAGCAAAGCTAGTACTTCAAGAAACTCTCTCGTAACTCCTGTCTGACGTTGAACAACGCGTTCGCGTTCCCTAAGTGTAGCATCTGCACGCAGAAAGGATACAATTACCTTAACGTGCAAATGAGTACATATATCAGGTAGCATACGCGGCTACAGCTTGGTGCAGGTAGCTCTGTCACAATTGTTACATCTTTGTGTTTAAGCAACGCGCTGCAAGTGTCGACAATGCAGAACCCGACGCTCATAGGTATTTCGTTTTCTTTTAAACTGTGGCGCGTGGAGTGACCCCTCTGCGTCTCCTGTCACGTGGTGGCGTCTGACCCTAGGTGTTCCCGGTGGTGGTGAACAACTTTATTCGAACCAGCGGATTGAGGCGTGGGCCTAGGCCGCGCCAGGGCCGGTGGAGAGACCCTGTCTCTCAACCGCCTCCCGTTCTCGCTGGATGGCCCATATTTGATCTTGCCGATCTGAGCTGATCAGCGCGGCTTTCCACAGCGCCCCAAGCTGTTCTGAGGAGACTGCATTTTCATCTTGTATTTGTGCGCATTCCCATAAAATGTGTTCTAGGGTGGCGTGTATGGCGTTCTTTTTTTTTTTTCGTTACACATCACTAGTATAGTACAGAAAGGGGCCACTTTGTCGTGCGCATCTGAAGGGAAATATTCAAATTCAAAAAAAAAATGTAGGAGCGTTGCGTGATAGAAAACACGCTCATGCTCCTCCAATATCTGCGTGCCACCAGAGGTAAACGGTGAAGATAAATAGCTCGCCGTTACTACGCCGCAACATGAATGGCGCGAGGTTGAATGGTCTAACGCAGCGAGCTGCGGAGCAAGTGGTCACTGGTTCGAATCCCCGGTCGGATGCTTCGGATTTTTTTTCTTCTGAAGAATTTTTCTTTGTGCCATTTTATATATATACATACATATACATATCCGGGACATGATGGCGATGGCGACGGCACCGGCAAAAATCAGCCGAGAGTGTCCATATAATTGATGTCGCAATAAAAATAACATAACAAGAACAGGTGAACACAAACTATTAACTGTTAATCTTTCCTCACGTGCCACCTGAGACTGCCTCAAGAAAGAAGGAAAGATAACGAGAGGAGGGTTGGAAGTGTGAACATGAAAAATGATAAATCAAACCCCGTGTAGTGGAACGGCTATCAAGATTGGTGCGCGTAACAATGTTGCGTAGCGCTACTCATCTCGCTCTTTTGTGCAAGTTCTGGTTGTGTTTTTATGTGCCTTCGTATGGTGCCTCTTGAGTGCCGCCCAGGCAGCGCAAACTCCCGCAACCTATAGATGTACAACTTGTACCAACCAGCCCAAAGGAGTGCTTTATTGAACTGCGTTGAGACGAAAAACGCACTTTGTACCTATGAGGGAGAGAGAGAGAAGGAATATAGTAACGGTAGAGAGGTTAACTAGACTACGTCCAGTTTGCTACCCTACACTTGTAGAGGAGAATAATGAAGTAAAACGAATGAATCTTGTCAACATACTACTGCTTGTAGATTGAGTAGGCTTAGTTGTAAGAAATCTTTATATGTATACATCACAACAATAAAATTTCACACAAAACGCTTCGAAAATTGCACTGCGCCTAACGCATTAGAAGTACGCTTTCAGCAAGTTAGTATAATGACTTTCTGTATAGAAAGAGGGGGGGCAGTGAATTCACGGCGTGCGGAACTGCACCACAAGTCAGAGCTGTTCGCACAAGCCCGTCATCCTCAAAAAGCACGAGACTGCTTTCACTGCGTTGTGGGCCCTCGAGAGATGTGGACAATACTGTAGCAGCACCTGCGCGGAAAAGTGACCGATCATCCAGTCGCCGCAGTGCGTTCGAAAGTACTTGTCTCTCTGAGGGAAGTATGATGACAGTGGCACAGCAAGTGTTCGATGTTTTCTTCTGTGACGCAAACATCACATGCCGCACTGCCAGTCATTCCAATTTTTTTTCTTCTGCCCTTCCTTCCTGTCTCTTTTTCATCTTTCTATTCCATATTCCCTAATCCCCAGTGTAGGGTAGCCAACCGGAAGTCTTTCTGGTTAACCTCCTTGCCTTCTCCCTTTCTGCTTCCTCCCTTGGTATAGAAAGAACTACAGTGAAATTCTTAAGTAGACTGATTATTTATGGTTTTAGATGTATTTGTTATCTCTACTATTCAAGATGCCACAAACATAATTTCATAAACGCCGAAACAAAGTTCAACCTTTAGAGTGGTTTCAAAAATTTTTTTTTCAATACAAATCAAGCGCGGTGCCTTACTTTTGAATGGTTCTTACTTTTTTCTGTTCTATTCGTAATTTATTATTTCGAATATATCTACAATAGCAAAGGCTCTCTATCGTGCGAGCAAATTTCAAAAAATAATTTAAAAGTATTAAATTAAAATTGCTGCGCTTATCTCAGTTCGCAAATGGCGCTGAACCATGCCATTACGCCAGTATCGCCAAACCTATGCGATCCCTCTTGGGTAGTTGCTCTCGCGATTCAAGTGCACAAGGTTGTACTCGGTATCGACGAACGCGAAGTGCGTACGTGAGCACGGGCGAACTATCTGTAGCGCTCCTAGCTGTGTACTGTATAAAGCTTATTACCTCGAGATAATTAACGGAGTAATTAGGAATCCTCAGTATAAAAGCTTAATGGTGGTGATAACCATCAATGCGGTGCTAGTAATGGCAGCCATTAGAAACATGGCGTGCTTCTGCAAGTTAATATGGGGATCGCAAAGCCGTTTCGGTTTTTTCCCGTGCCTTCATTTACGAAATGACCGGAAAAGAAATGTAATTTTTCTTAGTCATTAAGAGGCCACACTTCTTTTTTGTGCTTCGGCTCTGAGACGGAAAAACGGACACAAAAAACGAAACCGATCACTAATCTCGTTTGAAGGGAAATGGCGACGTCTTTTCAATTCGGCTAAATTAGTTTAACTTAGTGGCATATATATATGTCGCATATCAATATTTGCAAAGATGCATAACTCTCACTTGTCTGACTTTTTTTGTGGTAACCCTTCGAACAGCATCTGAGAAGGTAAAGTGCGCTTCCTGTTTGCATATGTCACGTAAACACCACAGTGTCGCCTCTTCTCAGTGTGCCGCCAGCATCGACTAATATCAATCAATCAATCAATCAATCAATCAATCAATCAATCAATCAATCAATCAATCAATCAATCAATCAATCAATCAATCAATCAATCAATCAATCAATCAATCAATCAATCAATCAATCAATCAATCAATCAATCATTACTTTCACTTGGTTGCGGAGTAGATGCCGACTATCTCTTTGGGAGCACTTGTATGCCTGGTTAAATAAGAAGTACAGGATAGGATCAGCATAAAGCGAAGTGTTCAAAAATCCATCTCGCTTCAATGAAAAGTTCTTACTTTAACTAGTGATGAAAGAAGTACCAGTAAAAAAAGAATGAAAGCATAGTGAAGAAATCGTTCAGCAAAAAGCAATACTAAACGACAACGTTTGCATATTGAAACAAGTTGTTGTCAGCACTCGAACAACATATTAAACAAACTTTTTCTGATGCTGCAGTTACATCAAGACATGATGCAAAAAAAAAAAACAGGTGGCTCTAAAACTGGAACGAAAAGAAAAAGAAAGAAAACGAGAAAAAAAGGATGATCAAAGGCAGACTGGTTGACGAGGCAGTGCAGCAGTTTCGGACGTAAGTGCATTGTGTAATGCCGAAGGGCCGCGTTCGGAATGGTCATGGCAGTGTCTTTTTTTCTTTCTTCATGTCTTGATTTCAAAAAGTCCTGCTAGTCTGGTGAGCTTCTTTTTTTGTTTTATGCCTGTATGCTCGATTTCAACTGTAAGATTTTGTAGAGAGTCTGTTCCATATACACACTTATGTGGAACTAGGCTAGATATTTATGTAAATCTAGATGTTGTAGTGGTTGCTCAATGAGAAACGTATAAGATGGCGCTCAAAGGGAGCTTTGGTGTAACTGATAATCCATTATACCTCGTCAATTTTTTCTTTCAAATTTTCAAGCATGGCTTATCACAGATTCTTTTTTTCCACGCAGCCAATAAGTGTGCCATAATTGTTTGCATGACTTTTGTCACTCTACTGGCAAACCTGCTAATCTCGATAGTGCCTTCAACTGTATCGGGTTTTTGAAGAAAAAAAATTTTCCCTCACTGAACCAACTTTACTATATTAAAAAAAGAAATGTTGTCTTGTGATAGGACTTTAACGTTAAGCAAACTCACAACGAATTTAACGAGAAGGCGATAACGAAGGGTGCCCTTCTTCCGGAAGCAAACCCAGGTTCTCCCTCAGAAGACTGCGTCAAGAGAAACGTTCCCGAGAAATCGAGGTCTAAAAGATTGGTCCTTTGTCCTTCCTGAATCTGATTCAACCTGTTGGTTGTGCATCCCTTGAGATGGCTGGGAAACACTTGCGGTACTAAGAAGCATGCGGAGATTATACGAGAGCTAAGCCAGATGTGCTTTATCGCTTCCCATTGTTCATTTTAGTTGGCTAAGAGGAGCCGCGGCAATGTGGTACGTCTACAAGTCTGCTAATGCAAGTTTATAAGTCTACTACAAGTCTACTAACACTAGCAAGTGACATGTTAGAGACAAGATAGCAATCGACCTGCTTTGTTGAAGCCTTCTCGGCGAAGAAGTCGAAGGCCAGTGTTAGAGCAGAGATTGGCCAATTGCGCCATGTCTCCGAGGGGCAGAGGTAATCCCAGAGGTAGCCCTTTCATAGTGAACTCGGTAGAACTTGAAGCAATAGCCGAATCTTCGTCTGTTTCCATTTAGTAGAAAGAGGTATTGCTGTATTTTCTGGGAAACGCTCAGCACCGATTATCTTTTCAGCAGAGGAAGATGATGAATCCATCAGCAGCCAGCTGTTTGAACGTTAGAACTCGTTCACGTCCTAGGGCCTTAAACATACTTTTGCGCGAAAAAAAAAAAAAAAAGGACACGCTCTCCATCGCACTTGTCCCCATACCCTTACATTTGAAAATGTTCTTTTTTTTTTTCGCGTAACCAATAAATTTCAAGTCTGCATAAACGGTAATGAGTTAGTCCATGCGTGATTTTGAAGAGTGTTCTGAAGTTCATTGGCATATGCGTAAGCTTTAGCCCTACCTTCAGTAAGCACCAAGAATCTGCGGATCTCGTAGAAGATATCTGGTTGAACGAATGCCGCGTGCAAAATTTGCGTTATACTTCCCGCTCTCAACGTTGCCCCCCAGTAACCGTGAATCTCCAGCAGCAAGATAGAAGAACAATATAGGAAAGCCAGCACAAGCGAGCTGCAAACGACTCGGTGCATGGTTTGCTTAGGCATGCCCTCAGCACACGGAAGTCTATTTTGTTGTTACTACGGATACATCCCCGCATTTAAAATGCATCAAGCGATGAACCGCAGAAGGAAAGCAAAAGGTGCATAGATTGGTGTAAGGGGTAGGCTTACAATGACGTACAAAAAACACTCGCAAACACTGACAACAAATTGGTACACCCCTTGCAGTATGCATATACGCTCGCATTATGGGACACGCAGGCCTGTCGGCAAGCGTGAGAGGTAGCGACGCACGGTGTGGCGACGCTTTTAGGCCAGCCAGACGTGACTGATCGCCCGCGCCGCAGCAGCCAGCCTCGAACCTCCCTCCCCCCCCCCCCCCCGCCCCCTTTTTTATACCTCTGAGCACGCGACGCCCTCTGCAGCTGGCGCGACGCGAAAGTGGGTGCGCCTGTGGACATTGTGCGCTCGAAGCAAACCATTGAGTGCTTTAATGTCGACGACAAAATATGTTAGAGCAGCACATGGTTTCGTATTCGCACGCTGCCTTCAAGCAGGGAAAATTGCATTTGGGTCAGAACGGCGAGCTGGGCGAGTTGGTAGTTAAACATGGTCGAAAGCTGTTTGTATACGCATTTGGGGTCTGTAAATTTGAAAACACGCGGTGCCCGGTTCGGAAATGTTAATTCGAAGCTGCCTGCCGAAGCAGCGGCAATATTCAACTTCTTCTGTCTAGTTGTCTCTAACGTTTTTGAGGCTGACTGTGCGTGTTGCGATGAGATTCTTACCAGCACGGAAGACGGTCTGCACTAATTTCGCAGCTCAGAGCAAATCTTTGAGGACATGTACGGCAACGCACGTAGAGTTGTGAGGAAGGCGTCTTCTTTTTGCCGATTCGCGTCAATAATGAAAACTCAGGAAATCACGTAATATCATTACATATTAACACCTTGCGTGTGCAAATCTTGACGTCGATTAAGTGAGGCGCGCAAGAAACTCGGGATTATGCTTTCCTGTGAGTGCAGATGACCTTGCGGTCCAGTTTCCATGCTTTCCTGCTCAGCTGCCATTTTGTATGTAATGCTAAGAGCCATTATTGCAGTAAGCCTATACAAACAGCTTTTGACCAAGCACCTAATAGGCCTGCTTCTCGAAAATTATGATGTGGCTTGACTGCGTGTACCACGCAGTTTTGAACCACTTCTGAGATAAAAGCAAGCACAGAGAGTGCAGAAGGAATGAGCAAAACGCTGTAGGATTCCGTAAGTTGCGACATTTCGTTAGAATTAATTGTTACATAAATCTGGAAATTAATTGGAGCGATATCTGGGTACCGACTGTATCCCTCGTGTACTTAGTAATGGTTACAATAATGTTCAATAAAGCAAAAGCGGGTCACTTTTTCTTCAGGGAATCCAGAAATGTGAAGTCCTCGGAGGTGCTCCCGGGTATATTAAAGTCACCTTTACATTTGCCCTTTCGTGCATTGGAGCAAGCGCAGTTTTAAAGAACTTCTACGCCCTGATTTCAGTACACTTTTCTAGCGTGGGGGCCCTGCATACACTTCACGTTCATTCACAATGCTCTCGTTGTGTTTTTATTTTTGAGTCGGTGCATGGCTGAAGGGTGCCAATATTAGAGTTTTCGTTTTGTTCATATCCAAATACTTTCATCACAGTAGGCCGAGTCTTACATGGTCGTGGATAGGGGTCGTCCAATATGAAGTGTGATTACTCACAATGCCTTATAAACTGACGCTAATACAACGAATTCACTTGTTTTTTTCCCGAGGGCCAGCGTGCTCATCATAATCGCTTTTAAGAACACGAGTGTTGTTTGTAGGGATGAAAAATGTTTTAAAACAAGACAATCACAATAACGAGATAGCCAGGACGGGTGCTCGTCCTGGCTATCTTACCACCCGTGATCAAGAAATTTTAATCTCACCAAGCTTCCATCTTCTTCTGAACGTCTGCGTTGTTTGAGTTTTCTTTGTGTTCGTTAACAGCGGCATTCAAAGGAAAGCTGAGCGTATAGGCAAAGCCATCACCAATGTTTTACAGAATAAAAACGCAGAGTTACTGTTGAGTGGTTGTGGGCACACTTACTGTGGTGGCTATGCGCCTTTCCATCGCTGTCACCCCATCCGCCGCGTCTGGGAAGGAAGGAAGATGAAAAGGAAGGAAAGGCAGGAAGGTCAACCAGGCGCGCGTCCGGTTTGCTATCCTACACTGGGGGAAGGGGAATCTGTGAGCCTGCGGAAGTACTTACCACCCAATACACAAACGTAGCCCACGCACTGTCGATGTTGGAACCCTCGCCAATAGAGAGACAAGATAGAGCCCATCGAGCTTGCCTTGGGGGAGATAGGAGATTTTATCGTTACGGTGTTTGCTAGGAAAAAACAATTATTTTATTCCATGCACGCTGGCAAGAAATCCGTAGAGGACGAGGTTATCGCGGCCGTTGTGAATTTGAAGGCATCGTCACGACCGGAGACATTCGGCAATGAAGGTGACAGGGTGGAATTTTAGACGGATCCCTCTGGCGACTGGTATTGTGGCCTCGTCTGTACTTTGTAGGACGCCGCAGAGAAGAAGCGAAACGAATAGCCTCGGAAAGAAAGAAAGAAAGAAAGAAAGAAAGAAAGAAAGAAAGAAAGAAAGAAAGAAAGAAAGAAAGAAAGAAAGAAAGAAAGAAAGAAAGAAAGAAAGAAAGAAAGAAAGAAAGAAAGAAAGAAAGAAAGAAAGAAAGAAAGAAAGAAAGAAAGAAAGAAAGAAAGAAAGAAAGAAAGAAAGAAAGAAAGAAAGAAAGAAAGAAAGAAAGAAAGAAAGAAAGAAAGAAAGAAAGAAAATCTACACTGTTATCATTCATGGCACTAAACTCAATCAATCAATTACACGATGGTTAGTGTGTGGTGGCTGCGGCGAAAATCGTGAGGCAATGTAGTCAGCGTCGGATTTCATCCAGATACTCACGACCGGAAAGTCATCTTATTTAGGAACGTCACAAGAGCCATGGGAACGTCACAGACAGGCGCTTGCGCCAGCAAAATAGAGGTGCTTGCCAGGCGGCCAGACGAAAAAAAATGTGCACAGAACATGTAGTCACGCATAGGAGCGCTCAGCTTGGAATACTCCTACACGCGACATGTAATTCGAAATAGCGAAGCGTTGTACTGTTTTATTTCTTTGGCGTATTTCCTTACTGAACTTTTTTTTTTTTACTGAAAGTAGTAGCTGTAGTCACGCCTGACTCGGAGTTTATTATCAACGTTCCTCATAGGTGTCACAGACAGAACTGCTTGTTGGCAGGCTGTGAAATTCTTGTCGAGTTTGCACTGTCGTCAATAATCAAATTTTCTTTTAAACCGCCTACCTTATGTCCGCAGTTTTGCAAGGACTCAAGTGTTCGGTCTCTTACTACAATAACATCGTTTGCATTGAGTAGTATTCTTTTTGTAATAGATATCTGCGTTAACGCGCGCGGGTGCTATAGTCTCATGACAGAGAACAGGTGCTCTGGGCCATTCCGATCATTAACTCTCTTTCATTTCTTATCGTGACCGCAGAACACGCGACGACCAAAGCTGGCAGCTCGTAAACACTGCCACTGCACTGACTCGTCCGACACGGAGTTGGTTCAAGAAAGAACGAAGCGCCAGAGCGAAAGCAGGAAAGGCCGCACAACCCTGTTTCAGCGCAGCTCACCGCAAATCTTCCGTCTCGCTTAAAAGCTCCCAAGACGCCTCTAAGAGGCTAAACGCGTGAAGAAGCTGGGTCTCAGCTGGCAATGGAGGCTAACCTAAGTGGACTCCTGGGATTCACCGATGGGCACTCTATTATGCTTTCAAATGAGTCACTAAGGACCTGTGCTAAGTGGTCCTGTCGGCGTTAGTTGAAAATGCAAACCTTAGAGGAGTTGCGTACGCAGCGGAGTCCTGGGCCACCTCAGTGGCCGTGGTTCGGCCAACTCAGTTAGGAGTGGTCAGTGTGCTTCACGCTTCATTACCCGTTTAATCCACGGCCGCGGAGAGAGGGAAGGTGGCCACTAACTCTGTTCGCGGCGAGGGGCGCGTTTGTCGAGTGGGGCCAGAGTGGTGCAGAGACACTGCTTCTCGCGTCGTTTGCCCGCGACGTAGGTCTTGAAATCCGACGAATTCATGAACTGCGTTGAGCTATTAATTCTTATCGTTATGAGATATTTTAAAACTTCAAATTCAAAAAAGTTTGTTTGTTGAAAAGTAGCGACGGGCCCTGCCGTTATTCTGTGGCCAGAAAGAAGGGAGGAAGAAACATGCGGAAGGACAGGGAGGTTAGCCAGTTCTTACCCCGGCTCTGCTTGAAGACTTCAGTCATTTAACCACCACCTGTAGCTTTCAGCGTACACATTTTCTGTATATTTACTTCATTAAAAATGATCTAACAATTGATGTGAAGCTTCTAGACAACACCGATCAAAATAAAATTTCGGCACATTCGGAAGCCGAAAAAGAGGTAACTTAGGGAACATCATTACGCTGCACATATTTTTAGATTTTTAGGTTTTTAGATTTGCAGATATTTAGATACAAGCGGATCTGTTCTAGGGCTGGGCCTGACGACAGATGTGTGTCCGCGTCGCATGTCAAACTCCGGTTCACAGATACACCCATAGATGGCGGAACTGCCTCGGTCGCGGATGAAGCGGTAGTCGTACGGTGAAACAGGGAAGGGCGGCTCGACCGTGAATAAGGCCTAAAGTCACTGAAGCAGAGGCGGATGTGGCAGGAGCTGTCACACGTCTTTTCCCGTTCATCTCTACTCTATAAAATAACGTGCTCACAGATACCCAAAACAAATCACAGGAAATCTCAAGGGAAACACAAGAGAACTGCCGCTCCGCTGTTTCTGCAGATTTCACACTAGCTGGAACTGGGGTAAGTTTTATTTTTCTCTCGATAAAGACACGCACAAATCTATTACCAAGAGCGGGTAACTCGAAATGGTGGTCTACAGAGAACGAACGACAGAAAATGATTCCATCGTCAAATTGTGCAGACACAATGCGTACACTCAGGAACATAAGCTTTACCTGATGAGGTAATGATCTTTGTTGCGCATAACTTAGACCATGTGTGGATGTGAGATATGTCGGTATAAGATGTGGCTCACATGAAGAGCTCCGTGTCTTAATGTAGGTGTAAGTCGCTGAGCAAATAAAGCGCAGGAGAAATAAAATATTACGCAGCAAATGTAAGTGATCGCCATTTCGTTTCGCGTCTGCGGCACCAGAAACTTGGTAATGCCACTTTTTTCGAAACATGCGCCCTGAAAGGGAGCAGGAGAGGCTATAGCACTGTGATGACTAAGGCTCGTGTTGCCGGGTAGCAATTATAATATTTGCTCATTTATTGAACAAGCGATGGCTGAAATCACGATATTGCACTTAATGGGGATCTTATGATGACATTATTGGTTCGAAACAGAAATACATTTTCTCAGTATTGTTAAGCGTGCACACGAGAAATTTTCGCCTCAGGTTGCCGCTTTATCTCTCCAGTGTGCCTCGAGTAGACTCTGTGATCGGTCCTTTACTGAAGGAAAGATCTTGGGAGCCTGGCCTCACAGCTCATCAGCTTAGAAAGCCACACGAGCCCTCCTGCAGTTCTGGAAGGCAACAAAATTGAGCTACCACCTGTGATACTGTGCACTGTATGTGTGTCGTGAAATGCGTGCACTGATGGTTTTCTCTTTCTCGCTCTCTCTATTTTATGCGCTCATTCCCCTGCCTATGTGTAGGGTAGCAAACTGGACATAGTTGAGCTCCCCGCTTATCTTGCATTCTTTTTCTCTCTTTCTCGCACAGGGGTCTTTCGGGCCGAAACCCCGATACGATTATGAGGCACGCCATAGTGAAAGGCTCCGGAAATTTCGACCGTCTGGTGTCCTCTGCTAAGCACCGACATCTTGTAGTACACGGGCTTCTAGCATTTCGCCGCCATCGAAATGCGACCGCCGCGGCCCGGATTAAAGCCTAGTTTTTTGGGTTCAGTGGCCGAGCACCGTAACCACTAGGCCACCACGGCGGACGCTGTCATGTTATCGTACATCTTACCGAAGATAACTGGACGACATACTGCCTATGTACATTCCTCTTCAAATACAGATAAGCTTGTGAAGACATGAAAATGCACACAAGGCAGGAGATTGCGACACTGCGTACGGCTGTGTTTCACGGCAAGGACGACGTTAATGCGTAGAAAGCTTCATGACAGCTTTCCACCTCTTCCCCGTTTCGTTATCACTAAGTGTGTTTCTTTAGCAGCCCATACCTCTGAGAAACGTCCTCGCGTTCGACGCTAGGCGTCAAAAAAGTGCAGACACGTGAAAATAGCATCACTATGATAATGGAGACGAGGCAGAATGTATACTCAGCACCCATATAGACGTCACCGCAAGACGGGAGAAAAAGAAACAAAAACGGATCCTTTTCGCGAGTGTGGCACACGTCGAGTACTGGTATCGTTCAAAATAGCATTAGGAATCCATCATTCTAAAAATTCACTCGTATTTTTTGTTCTTCACGCTTTTTGCTTTTCGTATCACTTATGCTCTCCACGCCTCTGCCCTCTTCATATAAAGTATATAAGTTGCCGGATACGCGCACCCTAGTTGAGGTCTGGAGCGACGACGTCTGACGCATTGAAAATATTTGAAATACGGATGTCTCTGGAAATCTCATAAAGTAGGAGGCACCGCGATGCGGATCAGTTTTATATTGCCACGACTCTCCGCATGAAACATGCATGCTATGCGGCCGCAAGTGCGGGTCTGTCGAAGCCTCTTGGCGCCATCTAGTGTCACAGAAGGTCAGCGTCTGGGAAGTCGGAGCCGTCCTCCTTCCCGCGTCCCACACCACCACAGCGCATGCGCGTCTCCTCCCCTAAGGAATCTTCTACTCCCGGGCCGCTGCCGCGAAACGGGAGCAGGCGACGTTTCTGCCGCTCAGATCAAGGAATGGCGTCAGGAAAGATCAAGGAATGGCGCCAACGGGACGCGGGCGCCACATCGTGGAGTAGAGGATTCCTAGAGGAGAGAAAGGTGGGGAGCGTAGGAGAGGACGGAGGGACGGACAAAGCACCCGCAAGCACATGCAAGCAAGATCAAGGAATGGAGTCAACGGGACGCGGACGCCGCTCCGTAATGTAGAGGATTCCTAGAGGAGAGGAAAGGGAGCGTAGGAGAGGAGCTGGGACGCGGGAAGGAGGGACGGACAAAGCCCCCCGCAAGCACATGCAAGCAAGATCGAGGAATGGAGTCAACGTGGGCGACAGACGCCACCGGTAGAGCGCGTTATTATTTGCTTGCACCCACCACCTGCCTAGCCATTGCTAAGCAGCCACTCTGTGCTCTCTGCCATGACTCTCATGACTGTAATGGTGGTTGACGGCCTTATTGTACTACAGTATTCTGGTTCGCATAGTGGCCGCTTCCCTACTTGTGAAAGTGGCCGGACGCGGGACGCGGGATGCGGGATGCGGGATGCGGGACGGGGGACGGGGGACGGGGGGACGCGGGAAGGACGGACACAGCCCCGAGCATAAGATGCTTCGCATCTAAAACAGGCAAGAACATGGCCTTTTTAAGTCTGCCGATACTATGCCGCCATTTCGCCACAGAGTGGGTGCCCTCCCAAGCGACTACGTACTTCATTCTGCGGAGCACAGGCCGGGCACAAGCCTGTACCGATTTTACTGGTAGGTACCAGGCGGCAGCAATTCTCTTCCTCCCACAGCATCGGCGGATGGTCGACTGTTTCACCAAGGCTGTAGTGGGTTAAGGTGCGCCCAGGGACCTTTACAAACATTTGGGCCCACCTTTCGAGATGAGTACTCGTGAACAACCGAGCTCAAAGTCAGTGTGCTGCTCTACTTCTCAGAAAAAAAAAAAGAAGAAAAAAAAAGAAGCGACGGGTTTCCGGTCGGCACTGGGAATTGAGCCCGGTACCTGCCGCATTAAAAGTAGAGGCTCAACCGCGTAGCCACCGCTGTTATGAACGCTGGCTTTGTTATAAATATACCATAGCACTGCATCTCCATCCCGGTTATAGTTGAGCGCTAAAAAAGAATGCCCTCGATTTCCTCATGCGAGACGTCTTTAATGAGGTGCAGGCCATCGCTCTTAGCCTCTGCAAATGAGACGCATGCCATCCTTATATTAGTCGATGCAAAAGCGACGTGCAGTCAGACGCACTGTGTTTCGAGAACCCCGAAAATGCCGAGCTTTTATGGAGTGACACGATGTGTACGCTTCTCTCCGCATCGCCTCGGGGCAGACGAAAGTTTGCCCCCGATTACCACCCCTCCTGTTCATAAACAACGCCTCAGTGATCACATGAAGCAAGCGACGGGCGAAACTGACTCGATCCTTCCGAGTTCTATGCCGTATGAACTCTCCGATGCGTAGCCTGCATAGCGGTACCAAGTGTTTGTTTTTCAATGCATTCCGACGACACGCGACAGCGCACGCGCATGGATGGTCCCAATGGGCCGCGACAACTTGTAAAAGCTGTCACCGATTCGATTTTTTCGGGTGCCTTCTTTTCAATGCACGCGTCTATGAGTTTGTTTATCTTGGCTAGGCATAAACTACCAGCGAACCACCGATAGGAGTTTTTTTTTCGCAGACTGCGTCAAGACAGTATGGTGCTTGATATTTCTTATGTTATGGAGCCTTCTTCCGGGCCTCTAGGGCCTGGAAGAACCTTTATCCCGTTTTTATTGCGGCAAGACTGCTGACCGATCATTAGAAAAACGATGTCGCGTTTCGATCTTTGAATACAGTATAGGTATATCTACATGACAAAACACATGAGCAACGCACAAGAAAATCAATCGCTACGCTCATTGGCATAACTTACAATATAATAAAAAATAAAATATACGTGTTTAATGTCTCGCGAAACTTGTAACGCACTAAGTGGGACACGGACACAGAAAGTGAAGATGAGCCTTTCTTCGTCCGTGTCCTTCTGAGCGCGCTACAAGTTTCGGAAGGAAAAAGCACGGAATTGAAAGGAAAGAAGAGCCACGCCATGTGTTGTGGAAGCGAAGCGGTAGTTGAAGAGGACGAAGCGAGGTCGTATAGTTAATGATGACGATAATTCTGTTCGCACTAGCTGTTGAAACGAAGAGCTTAAAGAACTCCGCTTTTAAAAAATAAACAGAACAGTTATCTTAGCATAGAGGAAATAGTCTCAAGTTTCTGAAAAAGTTGGACAACTTTTGTACTGAAGAATTTTCTATAAAGATACGACGTTGAAAGGTAATTGAGCAGTCTTTGTTAATTAGGCAGCTTGGCGGATTATAAAAAGATATTATGAAGCACTGCATATGGCTCGGAACAATAATGGACCAATTCCACACGAGTAGCGCATAAGTTTATTTTTTTAATACTTGGCCCCAGTTAGCTGAAATATCCCTGTACGCTCACTTCCTACTGAGCTGAAAGAAAAGAATCGAGTTTTTTAGTTTGAATTTTGAATTGCTCGAAATTTACACCAGCATCCATACAAAAAAGACGAAGTTGAAGGTGTAGGCTTTTAGTTTTGAGAAAATGTCGAATTGGGAATGTCGCAGGAGCCAACGTTTCCGCGAGTAGATTTGTTTTCGTCGCTACAGCAATGACCTTCCTTGGCAGTATCCTCACGTTGCGCCCTGCTCACTCTCACCGAACCCCAATGTTGAGGAAGTGCGAGCAGGGCATGAACTCAATTAAATTTTAACGAACACATCTTACAAACAGCTACATTTCAAGCCTGGGTGTTAGAGGAAACTCCATTATGCACACAGCAATGATATTTCGAACATTCTCTTGTATTAGGTATGTTAGCGCGTAAAACATTCCTAGCATCTAAAAAGTCACACGGTCATTTATGCATTTGCCCTTAAGACGACTCGAAGGTCTATCTACTGCTCGACGTCATATGATTACGTCGTCATACAACGTCACGCTATATATGTGCCGTAATTGATTACGTCTTATGATGACGTGGTCACATGATGATGAACTTTCGTATCACTTGTGTTTACGCGGACGCCACCGACGGTCACTTTTCACGTTTGACGAGTCATTTAAGGATTTCGCCTTAAAAAGTGTTAGAGCAAAAGCTTTAGTGGTCACTTACGAACGAATCAAAAAGGCAGCGGATGCGCACCTTACTTTTATTGTTTTCCAGGAAGGTGTTGTCGCTTACAGAAGATCCACCTAAAAAACCAGTTCCCGTTGAGAACACGATGAAAGAACGAAAATCGATAGAAGCGTGGAGCAAATAGTCACTATGCGGAAACCCAGACTACAAAACAAGAGAAGCAGGATGAACCAATTAATCGCGCCTGCGGACGCACCCACCAAGTTCCCTGGCGCGCCTCTCAGATGGACGGCAAGCATACACACACGTGAAGACGCGTGCCCCGAGGCAACGTGCGTGCTCGCTCATACGTGCGTACAGACACACGCATACATAAAGGCACACGCGCACACACACGCACGCGCCTACACGCGCAGCCATAAGAGCGAGCGAATAAAAGGAAAGAAGGCTTCTTCGCCAAAGGGTCATTTACTCCTCATGGTCAAGAGCTCGGCCCACGGCGCCTGTTTGTGGCAGGAGCTGTCATCGTGGTCAAGCAGGCGGAAGATCCGCAGCAGCCTCTCGTAAGACGGTACCTCCACCCTCCAAGTCTGTATAATAATCAGGCTCCCGGCGACCTTCACGTCTTTAGGGATCTCGTGAAATGCGAGGTACAACGATACCCTGAACGTATTTTTGTTCCCCAAAGCAGAGTGGGGACTTTTGGAGGTATGGATAAATGAAAAAACATTTTGTAAAAGTCCGCCGTTAAGCTTTTCTTTTCTGCAGACAGCCGACGCACCTCTGGCCTGTACATTTAATGTGATCACTTTGTCGAGCGCGATGGAAAGTGGGACGCAAGGTTTTGTTCCACTCCTTTGTTTCGAGCTAATGCACAAACGCGCGGCCGCATTTTTTTTTTTTTGCGTATACTTCAGCACTCGCACACTGAACCTGATATTTAAGGTTAAGTAATGCACGTACTTCCATTTCCAGCGTGTGCAGTTTGTGCCCTATCGGGGCAATTCTGTCTCAAACACTTACATCCGAGCCAACTTTACCTTTAAGCAGCCAGATATTTACAGTGACATGACACGGTTATCACGAGCCATTCTTCGTATCAGTCGCTATAACAACAACAACAACAACAACAACAACAACAACAATAATAATAATAATAATAATAATAATAATAATAATAATAATAATAATAATAATAATAATAATAATAATAATAATAAAACGATGCGCGTTTCAATCCGCGAGCACGTACAGTTATGCGCACTGGCCTACAATGATATAGGTATATGTGCAGGCGCAAAGCACCGGAAAGAAATTGCCACAAGGGACCGGTGGCCAGAGCGGCAAGATTCCGACACGCGGCGCTGTTTTTCGCGAGCATGCCGATATCCAGATTGCCAAGCACATTCCATTTACCAAAGCAGGGGTGGCCGGTGGAAAGTACTCTAACAAACAGCTTTTTTGGGGCAACTGCGATAAAGCTACGGTAGCGTGCAACTCCAGCGAAAAAACAAAACCGTGAGCGTAGCCACATCCGCCGATAAGCAATGAACAAGCGTTTCTTTAAGATCTGGGCTTTCGGATGGGACCAACAGCAAGATGTGCTACTCTCCGCCGGCCACCCCTACTTTGGAAAATGGAATGTGCTTGGCAATCTCGCTATCGGTGTGCTCGTGAACAGCGCCGCGTTTCGGAATCCTGCGGTTCTGGCCTCCGGTCACATGAGCTAATCTTTTTCTGTTGCGACTGTACAACGACTATCGCCACCAAGCATCTTTGCAGGCGATACGAAAAAGAAGGCGGGCTAGTTCGGCGGGCACAGGGTGCGAACGAATGGAGCGCTGCTCAGCGGAGCAGATCATCCGATGACGTCACAGAAAATGATGCGGCTATCTACTTTCATCGCGAGCTCCGGCCGTGTTCGTTATATATTCCCCCCTCGCAGATGAGATAAGCTTCATAGCGCTTCGTAAAGATGACGTAGGAGATTTGAACCGCGTCTGACGCTGCTGCGTAGTTTTTGAAGAGAGTATGGCACCGCGAAGAAACGTCTACGCGGAGGATGTAGATTTCGCAAACGTGTTTCGCTTGAGCCTGGACATTTGACGGATCTTTTTCAGTGACTGCCGTGATGTTTCTGGTGTGTGCAAGTTGCGTAAAAGGAGAGCATCGTCCCTTGGTGAAGCCCGGGGGTCGCTTTGTCTCGGTGTTCCTGCGAGGCGCGTCAACATATGGTCGCGAAGTTACTTGCATTTCCGGAGCCTTCAATGTACCCCTGAATACTGGTAAGTGTTCGCTTGTTCCTCATTCTGCTCGTTAAATTGTTGCCAGGGCAGTGGAGCAATCCACATTCGATATCATTAGGAACATTGGTACAGGTCTGTTGAAAACGTCATACAGTATGAATCGCAACTGTCTAGAGTGGTCGACAACGTGGCATGACTATGTTTGGTATCATTAGGGCGTCGGTCACTGTATCTTTTTTTTTTTCAGAAAGCGGCACCTGCAGTGACTGACTGGTCACTCTAAACAAGTGTGATTCATGCTGTACTGCTACCCTTAAACCAGGCTGTTTGTGTTCTTGCTCTAAACACCCTGTCAGCTTAGATTCATCGATGAACATTTGAGAAAAAAGCTGTGCTCGGGTGAAAAATTACTGGCGTGCGTAGGTTGATAGTGTGCCGTCACTGGTAGTAGCTAATGCTTCGCACCATGTGAAAAGGCTGTGGTTGCGATATTGAAGATCGATAAACGAAAAATGTACGGGTAAGTAAATCAACGAAATAGCTGCGCTTAGAACTCCCGCTGTTAAGGTTTCTGCCTCGTTACAGGAAGGGTTCTCTTTCATCGCGGTTCGTTAGCCGGACCACATAACAAGGCCGCTCAGCCGAAGTCATCGGCGGCTGCTATTCCAATCTTATCACCCTCTGAGGGGTTCACAGTTATTTCGCTCATTACCACTCCTGAGGTAGACCTCCTCCCGGGAAAACGAAAAAAGCCTCCTTCTGCCAGCTTTTTCTTATATTACACCGCCTCGCCATGGGGCTTTACATTATTGTTTTGTTTCTTACGTGGGAATGGGGGGTGGAAAGAAGTCGGGGGGGAGAAGGGGGGTTGGAAATGTCTTTTTATCTTACTCAGTCTTGGTCATCTGGTAGAAACGTTCTCGAGAACAATTTAAAAGACGATACAGTGGCTTATACGCAAGGAACGAAGAAATGTAACCCTATCCCTTCCAACCAGGAACAAAAAAAAAATTGTGCGTAAGGGAAAGAATGCTTGCAATCTTGCGTCGATAGTGGAAGGACTAGGAAGCTACGCGGTAAGACCAGACTTTTTTGGATGATTGCAATAGATCTCGTTGCGGTAGGGTGCTTTGAAAGATGAAAGGGCGGTTGGTACTCTTCTGTTCCGTCGTCGTGTTCTCTTTGCCAATTCGCTTCTGCTGAGATCGGATTTAGCGTAATACTTCGACACGTTAGGCTATCGCACGTGATCTTAAATGATCAGTTATGTCACCCCCCCCCCCTCCCCCCGTTTTTTTTTTGTTTTTTTTTTTCTTTTTTGCTGGAAATTACACACTACAATTAGACCCTCAGCTCCCAAGATGTATCGACACTGTCATCCATCACCTGAGACTCGAAACTGCTTTCACAAAGCACTTCTTATGTCGGATTCAGCGTGCATTATCGTCAATATGTTCCTGTAGCCCCGACGACGAGGGTGTGCATCATCTGTTGCTTGACTGTCCCAAACACAACACACATAGCGACTCGAACAGGAACCCCACACGCTGGACTCGGAGCGAACGTTTTCGTTGGCGAAAATACTAGGCCCATGGCCATCTGGGATAAATCTAAAGACGCCAATATTTGTGATGAATATTCGGCGGGCTATATTGAAAGTGCGCGCCGCGACTGCATGTATGCTCTCTTCAAATGAGTTTTTGAACTTACCAAATGTAGGACTGTATATGTGTATATGTATAGGTATGTATTATTTTTGTTACTTTATTTTTATGTTCTAACAATCAAGTGGAAAGAGGTAGCCGTTACCAAGCACTGGTGGCAACTCCTTCATAAAATTTTGTTTTTAAAAAAAAGTTTGTCAGGTTGACGCTTTCAAGGAATCTGTTAGCGCAACTTGAAAACATTTATCTTGTAACTTACTGCTAGCATAGTTTAAAACTTAATGACTTGTGAGGAAAGTGTGCATAAATTATGCGGACAGTTTGACACAAACGCTACAAACACTAGACCTGTAGTGTATTGAAGAAAGCGAAGCGTGTTTGGGGAGTTGAAGTTCATAGACTCTTGAAAAAAAAACTTGGTGAAGCTAGATGGGGGCCTATCTTATATTTACATTCTACGACGTTAAGACAAAAATACTCTAAACGACCTCCGCCCTTCCAACTCCAAAATAAGGAAAAAGAAAAAAAGGAAACTGGATGCGAAGGAAATTAGAGCTGGTTCTTTATTTCACGCGCACGGTTAATCACTCCCTACAAGCACGTATATAGAATACCAATGCCCACAATTTTTTTTTTGTGAAGGCTAGCAATGAAAGAATTTATTGGCAATACTGTAAATATCAGTAGAAAACTGCAGTGCTGATTCTTCTAAACATTCCAAAGTAGTGCTTATGGTGGACTGCGGTGTTATCACCATGTCTTAGCCACTGGAATTTTGTGCATTGTGCGATCATGGCACCATCGTTTCCTAACGAAACTGCACTTGTAGCAGTAGTAGTTGTATCAGTAGCAGTATTACTAGTAGTGGCGATATTAGTAGTAGCAGTAATAATTGTAAGAGGCGTCACGCAGGTCACTTGAATGGAGGGGGATGAATAATCACATAAATAAAATGAAATCATCATGACGATGCTCGAAATGGTGATGACGGTGCTCGAGGTGATTATAACGATGCTAGATGACAATGATGCTCGAAATGAGAGTAAGCTTACTTAGTCTACAATCACATAGACTAGCGCGCATACAGCTTCGCTGTACGACGGTTTTCAAGGCGTGAAAACACTGTTTGTTGATTCGCTGCTCTTTGTTGATTAAGCGACTTCAGACAAATGTTGGTTCTGGGAAGCGGGGATAGGATATTGCAGTTGTCAGAGACCCGAAAAGCAAATCCACCCCCCCCTCCCCCCCCATGTTTTTCGTGGTCGCTTTGATGGTGCAGAAACGTTACCTTCCTGTTTTCTTCATGCTTTTGTAGAAGCCTCCGCGCTGACTTGTTACGTAAACTAATATGCGTTAGCCATACGCTCCGACTATCAGTGGTCTCGGTGGAAAAGAAACGCAACACCCGGAAGCTTGACGCTAACGTAAACGTGGTTGATTGGGACAATCACATGCTTATGCAACATGGAGTGAAGCGCAGTTTCGCGTTGTTTGCAGAACGTCTGATGTAAGCTCAGCAAAACAATACAAATGGTCACGTTATCACTGCAGACCTAAAAAGAACAAAACAAAAAAAGGAAATTTATTCAGGTGTCTAAATTACACGGAAATTACATGCTGACCAGTAACATTTGGCAGTATTGATTCGTCTTACAAAAGCACGTGTTTCCTGCTTTATGTAGTGTCGACAACGCATGTGTTGTCTGAGAGAAAGGAGCCAATGTTACAGTTGCGAACATCTTCGAAACTACATGTTGCTGCGTTTTTGTTGCTCTCATAATGCAAACATATAGTTTTACCATGGCCTCGTATTTCTATAGCTGATTGTATATGCGAAAGTAAATAGTGTTGTATGCATTGCTTTCATCGAAGCCATAGCTCTGTTAAGACAGGGACCACAGAAAGAGGACGGGACGTGCGCTACTCACAACTGAATCTTTATTTCGGAAACATGTTGTAATGCAATAAAGATTCAGTTGTGAGTAGCGCACGTCCCGTCCTCTTTCTGTGGTCCCTGTCTTAACAGCGCTATGGTTTCTATGAACGTAACAAACCAACCAGCCCGAAAATCCGTTCTCTTGTATGCACTGCTTGTCATTGCGTCGTTCATTCAGCTACTAAGACGTCCAGAAACTTGAATAGTGAAGTCTAACGGAAGAAATTATCCTCAACACGAGCACGTCGTTAAAGCCTCCAAGGTAAACATTCCCTCATTGGTCGTCTGTGCAGATGTGGCGCATACTGTTCGATCTTTCAACGGTTTAGGTGTTACTGTGAACATGAAATTGTATTTAGTCATCAAGCAGTGGTGTATAAATGTCTCAAAGAGATGAAATATGAATATAAAGAGCAATTAAGACACTGAAAGGTGATTTGAATAGATCGATGCAGTGGCCACAATGATACCACTAATAAAGTACAAAAAACAATAAACTGCCTCGTTAGCGGTTAAACTAATCTCGACAACTGTTTTGCGTCAGTTGAGAAAGATCCCGGGTGGTTCCTTTTACAAAATATCCTAGTATCGTTTTGATATGCAGCTTATTTCTTATAAAACATCAATGCCTACTTTATTTGTTTTCAAACTAACTTCTCAGTAGACACGTTAATCAATATACTCCCCCGCTCCTCCGCATATACCTTGGGGACCCTTATATTGAAATCCTGTGATAGACATAGTTGTAGTCATCATAACTATTAGAACTTTCATTATTGTCCCAATGTCGCTGTGTATGGCCACTAATATCTTTTTCAGGTGGTAATATAGATTTCAGGGGCGTGCGATCATCAAATACCTTCTACTTGAAACCGAATTCGAATTATGAAATCGAACTTCCAATCCAAACGAATATTTTTCGAATATTTTCGAAGAGTCGCGTTCCGCAGGACCCATTAAGGTTTTCTTCAATTCCATTCCATTCCACGCATAGGTGTCACTGTTCATTTTCGTAAAAAATATCCTTTCTTTTCACTAATTGACGAAGAATAAAGCGGTCAGCATTCGCCTGAGAAGGCTTGAAGGCGAAAACCATCCTTATTTTGTGTTTTCTTAGTTGACTGTATTGATCCCCCCTCCCTCGCAAGCTTTCTGTACCTTAGGTGGTTTTTGTTCTGCCTCTGGGATCGTAGGCATTGCAAACTTTGTGCCCCTCACGTGCCTTCAGAGTCGGTCCACCTATGATGACCTCACCCTGGCGTCATTCTGACGTCACATAGTTTTGGTGATCTGTGACGTTATGATGACGTCTTATGGTGACGTCATCACATCATGATTTTTTTTTTTTGCGCTGCTCGTGTTGACGCCTAGGTCACTTTTCGTGTTTGATGAGGCATACCTAACGCTTCTGCATTGAAAATCTGCAGCTGAATTCGCATGAACGGCGAAGTAATTAATGCAATAGCGACAGAATGTAATAGTTCACGAAGTAAGTCTAGCAGCTTTAGGGGTGATGTGCTACCGGTTTGTGCGCCCAAACTGCGGTATCCTATTGACAAGCCTCCTTTATTGAGCTGCAGCATGTCCGGCGCACAGCTGCGCGTTGTACCTTTTTTTTTTTTATTTGCTTGCGGACACGCGTGCCAGCACGCATTTTCTTCAGAGCGACCAGCGTTTCGGTGAAGTTTTTTGGCCTGGGTTACGACGGCACGCGAGACGCGTGGAACGCAGCACATGATCAACTCGCTGATACACTGGAAAAACGTCGCCGCGAACTCATCGGCCACAATCTAGCGCCATCTGGCGGGCAATGCGTAAACGATTACAGCGAAGCCAGAGCTCATCATGGAGGCCACGGCGAAGCTGTGTAGTGCTAGGATCAAAGATACTCATGTAGACAAGATTTATGGAAGGAACACATTTGTCAGAACCGCCACGTGTCGGAGCACGCCGACACGCGGCGACACGCGGCGAGCACGCGACATGCGCCTTGAATATAATGTGCGAGTTGTTTCTGTTAAAAGTTATTATTTCTGTGGTTTCACGCGCCTGTCTATCATCATATTTGCACGTAACCTTAAAAACAGACGGCGCCCACATCAATAACTCCGGCTAAATATGGCGCTAACCTGGCCAAAGGGTGTCACCACCCTGTTCTCGGGGGAAGCGCCACTGACTTCGAATCACCCTAATTCAGAAAGACACGTCGGTCACCGCGTAGCACCGTATGAAACGCCGGGTTGGTGGTGTTTTCAACGCTAGAATTTTAGGAAGCGCAGCACCGTCTAGCCAATGACACCGACGTCGATCGGGCAACTGAAGCCAAACGTAATAATAATTGTTGGGGTTTAACGTCCCAAAACTAAGATATAATTACGAGAGACTGCGTAGTGGAGGACTCCTGAAATTTCGACGACCTGGGGTTCTTTAACAAGCACCTAAATCGAAGTACACGGGCCTCGAGCATTTTCGCCTCCATCGAAAACGCAGCCGCCGCGGCTGGGATTCAATCCCGCGACCTGCGGGTTAGCAGTCGAGCACCATAACCACTAGACCACCGCGGCGGGTGAAGCCAAACGTACGCTCGACGCCTCGCTGCAGGAACGTTTCCCCCGGTGGTACCTCGAGATTCCGGCCGATGTTTATCTGCCCCTTCGGCGCTTTGCGCGCAGTTCTGTTGGATGTGCTCGAAAGCACCCCTGGACTTTCACTGCATGTCTCTTTAAATTCAAAATGGCAAACACAGTCTCATTAGTTCCAAAAGTTCACACCAACAGTTTCTCTAGTCTTCACTCTTCCCAAACAGTTGGAAGGGCTCTAAATTTTTTTCTGCTGTGCTGACACCTGTAAGAGACGCTGGCGTGACCTTCGCTGAGTTTAAGGTACCCGGAGTAGCAGAGATAGCGCTTACGAGAACGGATAAATGGGCTAGTTTGTGGGAATTCATGTTAAGGTAGGTAGCGCAAAGAAACACGGACACAAGCGCTTGTCTCGTGTACTTTCCTCGCTTGTGTCCGTGTTTTTTTGCTCTACCTACCTTAACATGAAGAGATAGCGCTTTAAAAGCAAGTTTGTTCCGTAGAACAAATAATGTATTTGCTATTTATGCGTTGTAAAACACTATTTCTTGGTGGTACCGCTCTTTCTGTTTACTACCACATTTTCAATAATGTAATATTGTCATAAATAATAGATGATCGGTGTGTTCGCTGAGCAGCGACACCATCGAGCATGTCACAATTCCTCCAGACACAGGACACACCCGCTCACTAGACACACTAGTTTTGATGAGCTTGAGCTT
This sequence comes from Rhipicephalus appendiculatus, assembly GCA_030522465.1. Lineage (NCBI taxonomy): Eukaryota > Metazoa > Arthropoda > Arachnida > Ixodida > Ixodidae > Rhipicephalus > Rhipicephalus appendiculatus. The sequence goes on along the minus strand of JALIZH010033007.1, from coordinate 3,377,120 downwards.
GTCATAGTTTAATCCTCTAAGCATGCTATCTCGAATAAGGCGGGCAATGTCGATTTATCGGCATGATGTTCAGTGCAGGTGTGCATCCAAGGAGGTCAATTTGCACCTTTAAGCCAACCGAGGATGCTGACAGATTTCCTTACCTTTATTCACTCTTATGACACTGGTGCGTTGAAAATACGATGTTCTGCGATTTATAATCTATCCGCTATCATGCACATGTTTATGTTTGATTAAAAAACGTACGTTGTGAATGAAGTTTCCCCTCATGTACTACGTGCTTTACTTCTCTGAACTGTTTCAAACTGCAATTCTTCGATAAAAAGGCGCAGTGTAGCACTAGCCGCTAAGAAGGTTTTGAGCAATCGCAAGTCGGGGCTATTGCTGTGTAGTTCTGGTTCCATAAACAACTGCCTTGTTCACCCGCGACATCGTTCGCTATGTGAGGGAGAGCTCTGGCATAATAGAATCCGAATCGTCGAACCACGGCCGCTAAAGAAAAGCAGGTGCAGCCTGCTGAATGCTCTTTTTCGACGGTGATAGCGCTAGTTCTTGTTCCCACCGCCGTACCGCTGAATATCGGTAAAGGAAAAACCACTCGCACAAGCAGCCAGCCGGCTGCGCGCATTCATTTGAGGGGTCAGTATAGTCGCCTTGCTTTGACCTGTGATTGCATGTCGGCTATTTATATGCAAGACACGCCCGATGAAACACCAGTCTTTACGGCTATTGCTACTATACGAGAGCAGGTTTTGCTCCCGTGAAGACGAACTTACAAGCGTGGGGCACAGCGCCGTTGCCAAAGATGGATGGAGGAATGAATGTAAAACTTTATTGAAGAGTCGTTTCTCTTTTCTTCTGTTGGGAACAAAAGTGGCCCACTGCTCTTCGGTGTTCTACTTCGTTTGAAAGCTCTGTTTTGTTATCTGCGTGGACAACTTCCTGTTTTCGGGGCATATTTATAGATGCGTAATTACTTTCTGTTCTGCAAAAAAACTAGCGTGACATGAAATATCTGCTACGTGTCTAATTGCTAAATCTGGTCTATTCCTACTTCGCATTGCACTAATTAGTGCCATTTATAAATGACGCGAGATTCAAAGCATGAGTTGTTAACATTGGTCTGCATTACTGAAACAAAATTAATGCAAACGTCTTGCCTACATATTGTTACAAAATGGCAACTTGTGCGAGTTGGCGCGTACTAACGTCTTGAAGAAACAGCGCAAGTAAAAAAAAATCCAGGCCATCTCCACGAAGTTAATGCTGATGAGTGGGGCGAAGCTCCAACGCTTATCGGTAAAACCGTGAAACATTCGCCGACACATCATGTAAAGACGTGGCACATATTGATACATAATGATACCTAATGATATTTTACTTTACGGACCACAAAGAAGGGTTGTTCCCAATGAGCTCTGTGACCCGTTTCCCTTTGAAGATTACAGGTTTGTGGTCAGTGAAGTACGTGGTGAGGGGATCTTGAATTATAGAATGCAATGCAAAGTTGGAGAAGGCAATGTCGATATCAGTAGCGTAGCCAGAAATATTTTTCGGGGGGGGGGGGGGGGGGTTCAACCATACTTTATGTATGTTCGTGCGTGCGTTTGTATGTGTGCGTGCATATATACGCAAGCAAAACTGAAAAATTTGGGGGGGGGGGTTGAACCCCCCCCACCCCCCCCTGGGCTACGCCACTGGTCGATACAGGTCCCTCTGATGGTGGTGGAACGCTTACAGTTGGGCGAGCTGCACCAGAGATCGTAACGGGACATCGTGTGTTGGACTAGCCGCGTCGCTGCTTCTGCCTCTGGGCTGTTCATGATGAGTAGCTGCGTGGAGGTGTTCTCTGACTTAGCTCCCGGCAAAGATGGCGGCGCGCCATCTAGCGGGCGCCCTTTCAATTATAGAGCAGCCGATGACGCTGACATGATGGCATCGTCATCGTCATCGCCATCTAGTGTACACGGCGCCAGGGACATAGCCCCGGCTAGAGGAGCTTCGCCTCTAAAACGAACCCAAGAAATGGCGGAAGACACACAACGCTGCGCACTGAACAGAGGGTTTATTGGGTTTTAACCCAATAAACCTTCTGCAACCCAATAGACCTTTTGTGACCAGGTTTTAACGCGATCTTCCACGGCAGCGCTGTGTAGGCCGTCGTCCAGTCCAGATAATCTTTCCGCGTTCAACATAGTTCCACTGACCGCGCTTTCTTTTTCAGCAACTCGCCTTTTGTGCACTCGCCTTGCTAATCTTGTTTGATGTTCGATATGGCAGGAGCAGGCGCAACACCATCAAATGGTCTGCCTTTCAACGAGGGCGGGGGTAGCTTGTATGCATGACAGGATGCAAATATGGACGGCCCGGCTGTCAGTCACAGCACCTTGCGCTCTACCTGATTGAAGTGAGCGTCCTGCTTGAAGTGAACGAAGTGAACGTGCGACTTATTCGCAGTTACTCATCTGCACCGTGGCACACGACAGGTCTTGGCCATCGCGGTTATCGTGAAATGTCCCATTGCATGACGCACTAATTGATAGAGCCAACGCAAAAAAAAAAAAGAAAACCACGCATCGCCACGAAGTGAATCATGACGAGTTGCCGAAGCTCTGGGTATCGTATGGGTCAGTAACCGTACGTTACCTGAGTGTTGCCCCATATAATGTAAATTGAGTGACATAAAGTGACATAAAAAGTCGACGACAAAGCTAGGTCCTAAGGTCCATAATGTTTACGTTGAAGTCGCTCACTAGTATAAAGGGTTTGTGCTTGTAGGTGTTTTATATTGTTCCGTCACAATTATGATTGATGTTCGTCTACTGTAAACCTTTTAAATGCGAAGCATTTCTTTGCGTACTGCAAGCACGTTGAGCGTTTCTATCTACGTATCTATCTATCTATCTATCTATCTATCTATCTATCTAGCCGCCTACGTCTGGATTCTCTGGTGATCACCTCCTTAACTTGAGGTCGACCAAAATTAGTATGGGAGGCTAAGATGATTTGACGAATACGACTGACTGGTCGGGACTTGAATAACGTGAAATTCCCGTCGCGTACGTCGTCAAACTCATTTCTCCAGACACGTGTGGCTCATACCTGTTAAACCGCGGGCTGCGGTATGCGGGTATGCGCCTCAGGTGTTTGAAAATTTATACTTACCCAGGAACGGCGACGACAGACATTGGTCATTTCAATGCGATAGCGTTGAGAAAATCTGACATCGGCGTCGTTGACACTAGTAATTTAAATACGATAGCGTTAAGAAAAACTGACATCGGTGGCGTTGACCCGACGAATGCAAAGAATAGAAATCAGAGTCCCAGCAGGAATCGAACCCAAGCTTTCTGTGTGGCAGTCAAGTATTCTACCACAGAGACACGTCAGGTCTCTAAACTGCTTTGGAAAAAGACCCTGTGCAGGCGTAATGTTTGTGAAATGTCAATTGTGGTTGCAGTGCTGGCTATCTAATTTTAAAAATATTGCATATGTACTACTGCGCTGAAGGAGTCATGTCGGGTTAACGTCAATTGTACACTTAAGCGCCATCCACTCTAGTTGGTCTACGTAGCACTGTCCAGGGCTTCCATCCTCGCAAGCACAAGCGCTACATATCAGCTTACGGCTTCTGCTGTTGGCAATACCCATGTATCTGCTGGTATCGTTACACAACTGTAAACAACTGGTTATATGAAAGATATGCGACTGTTCGACATATGTCTGTGCGTGCATACTTTCTACATATATTTAGCTTCATTTCGTAACGTTTCGCTCAATAAAAAATTTACAACCCAGTCACATTACATCCGCATGCTTCGCATAACATCGATTCCCATGGTACTTGGGATCTGCCTAATTTTTTTTATTCACATACACACATATGTTTCGACTATAGTAACGGTTTTCAATATACCTTGACAGCGGATAGTGAGAGTCGACGACAAAGCTAGGTCCTAAGGTCCATAATGTGTACGTTGAAGTCGCCGAGTAGCAAGTGCTTGTAGGTGTTTCATATTTTTCTGTCACAATTATGACTGATATTAGTGTATTCTTAAACCAATTTTTGTAATATGCTTTGATCAATGGGGGCTTAAATGTCGGTGTTCTTACGTTGTTGTGGCCTTTTATTTTGTTCTGCTTAACAGCCTTTCATATTGTTGTTGTTAACCTTTTGTTAACCTTTTACACTGTGCTGTGCCGTGACGAACACCGTTGACACGGACGTCGACGGACGAGCCTCGGCCTTAATGTGCTTCACCACCTAAAACCGCACCGTTTCTACCTCGTAAGCAAGCGTATGGCTGCTCTTCTGTAGCAAGAGCGTTTGCCTGCGCTTGCCCGAGCCAACGCCCCGAGCGTTCGCTTACTAGCGGCCGTAGTTTACTAGAAAGCCTTCATGTGCGCCTTCGCGCCGGCACGGAGTCGCGCACATGAAGCCTCCCTATGGTTTACCGATGTGCAGCGCCCATGCGGTAGTGTCTCAAAACTCTGCTTGCCATGCGTTCCCCCCATTGAAAACGCAGCCATTCGGCAGGCAGCACGTTTTCTTTCTTTCTTTTTTTATTTAGCGGCCGTGGTCGAACACTTTTCCGAAGCACAACCAGCCGTCCTCGGACAGCTAACCGCTCTCCCGTAGTTGAACGGCTTACCGCACCTCAAAGTAGAAAGGATAACCACCTAATCGTCAACAATTTTAAGCGAAACTTCTACGAGTAAAGGCTCGTTCACAACTGCTACCACCGATCGCGTGACCAATTCGCAAATGGCCACTTTGGCCTGCGTGGTTCAGTTGATCGCTGCTGGATTTTTTCAGTCAGGTGACTACAGTCGCACACCTCTGGACAAATGGCATGCGTAGGAACAGGACGTCAGCTTACTTTAAGGGGCAATGGCAATGCAAGCCAGGCCCGTAGCCAGGGGGGGGGGGGGGGCTAGGGGGCCCGGTCCCCCCCCCCCCCCCGAAATTCGGATGAAGGGAGGTGTTTTGCAAAGAAAAAGTAATAAAAGTAGGTGGTTTTCAAGGTTTTCAACAGGGGCCCCCCCCGAAAAAAATTTCTGACTACGGGCCTGTTGCAAGCCATATCAGAGCGGACGTGCATCCTGTGTGGCTACGTGTCGCCTTGAGTCGGTTTTTAACGCGATAGCGTTAAAGAGCTCGTTTCACCGAAATTCCGGCGTCGGCATCGGCGGCGTCATCGTCATCAGCGTTGGTGTCGTTGGTCGAGAGCGCAAAATCCTCATCTTGTCCGTGACCGAAAAATCGAGAAAGATGCAAATAAAATAAATAATAAAAATTTCCGGGTTCGAGTGAGGATCGAACCCAGGCCGTCTGCGTGGCAAGCAGGTATTCTACCACGCAGCCAAGCGTCTGCTTGGAAATACAGCAAAATTAACTTCCTCTGCTTGGAAATGCAGTGAAAATAAGTTTCGTGCTTTACAAACACACACGTCCTGTATACAGGCGTCACAGTACAAAATGTAATATCGCAGTAATATTGCGTGGTACAAGCGTACATTGCCATCGGGCGTCAGAACATGTGAAGGCACACACGTTACAAGGCACACACGTTACAGCGCGTATTCCCTTAAAGGGATACTGAAAAACTGACGAAAACATCGAAATTCTAATCGGAAGACGCCACTGTTCCGATAAACACAGTTTATTTCACGTATTTTGAACAGTTGGCTGTATTTTTGGTGGATTGTCAGCGCGCGGCGGCTGCACGCGAGCGGGAGCCGTGACGTCGGACTCTCCCTGGCGCATGCAGGGTGCACGTGCTCCTCTTCTTCACTTGCTTTTCTCCACCTCTCCTTTCTTTCCACTCTCTCCCTTCCACAAAAGCACTGATGCCTTACCCCAGCCGGGAGCATTGTTCGCTCCCGTACAGGTTCTGGGAAACGGCAGGCAGGCATTGATGGGATGACTGTTTCCGGCGAGTTTCACGTCACATCCTCTAGTTCACAGCGCGGCCGCTAGACGTGGCGGTTCGTGAAAAACTCATTAAATTCATTATCTTCCTCTAGTTTCTGCCTGAAATGAAGGTTGTGTCCATCGATTTCAACCCCCCAATCTTTCAATTTGGCTGGAAATCTTGGCGGCAAAAATTTTGTTCAGTATCCCTTTAAGACCCCGAAGTGGGTACATAGCAAGTTCGAAAACATTTCACGCGCATAATTGCTCGTGGTTTAAAGCGTGCTGCCCATTACATAGTATGCACGAAGGGATTGAAGTGCGCACTAGGGACAGGATATAGCTGTCGCGTTCAACCCTTAAAGGCGAAGCTTAAGGGTCCCCCAATTTTTTTGTCGCCATTCGCAAATGGTCGCGCCATCGGTGCAAGTCAATGGTGTGAACGAGCCTTTACAGACTTCGATAGTGGAAGTGGCGACGATAAAATTTACGAGAAACCCGGCTCCAGCGAGTGTACAATCGGCGTCAAGTGAAACACGACCAGCGGAGCGCGTGCCGCAAGCATTACAGAAGGTGTAGTGTGCGCCCTCCAGTCGTCACCCTAGGCAGGTCCGCTCCGCACATCCGGCCTGGCAGCACTATATACGGGATTCCCCTAGAGTCCAGTATTTTCGCTTCTGTTCTAGTTCTGACATTCGAAACGAATGCAACAAAAATAAAAGAAAGTAAATGTGAAATAACCAAAAGCGCTCTGCACGCTCACGCCGGCCCTTATCATCACCACATCAGAACTATAACGCAAGCAAAAATATTGCATTATAGGGGCATCGCGCAGTGCTGCCAAAGCGGATGTGCGCACCTGTCGATGGTGGTGACTGGACGGAGCGCACCATACCTTTGCTAATGCTTGGGCCATGCGCTCTGTTGCTCGCGTTTCATTTGACGCCGATAGTACATAAATGCGAGTTTACTATCGCGTTCAGGCACGCGCTCGCGTGGCCGAACGCAATGCAAGGTTGTGCAGAACGCCAAACGTGGCATTTTTTTTTTTTTAGTTTGGAGAGTTTGGCTTTTCCTGCGAATGCGCATCGCCCCAACATGGTTGCTTTCACTCTCTAAGTTATTTTCGAAGCTGATATGACCACAGGGCAAAACGAGGGCAAGGGTGCAAGCAAGTGAAGGCGATGCGCACTCGCAGAATCAGCCGCACTCTCCCCTGATAAGAAGACGTGTCACGATCGGTGCCTGTGTACAACCTTGCTGTGCGCCCGCCCACGCGCTCTCGTGGTGCAGCCGATGCTGAGCGCGATAGTGCGTGCAGGAATCTGGCCCTCGAAGGTGCGATCGTCACGCGCGTATTTGCATGCGCTGTTTTCCAGTACCTGATGCTCTTTCCATCGCGGCTTGTCGACGGCCTGCCCTTTCTGATGTGGCAGTATGATATTTTATCGACGTCACTTGTCATTTCACGTGGCCAGAATTCATTGTGCACACGTTGGCTTGGTGATGCGCTTATGGTAGGGAGACGCTAAAAAGTACACAGGACACAGTGTTAACAGGACAAGCACAAACTTCAACTGGTTTTTAAATGCGAATGCATTTCATAGTCGGGCTATGTCAGGCATCCGGCGTCGTGCGGCGTTGGCGTTGTCCGCGGCAGGTGTTATCTCTCCGCTCTCTCTCCCTCTCCCATAGCAACAGCTGCGGGCGCGCGCGCTTATCCTCGCCCCTAGCAACCGGAGCAGGTGGGGCGGGCGGAGTAGCGGAGAGTGAGTGGAGAGGAGGAGCGCGCTCTGACGCGTGAGGGCGCTCGCATCGCGGGAGCTCGGCGGAGCTATATATGAAAAAAAAATAATAATAAAAAACACAAAAAAAGCAAAAAAAAAAAGAAAAAAAACAGGCGCTGCGCCGTGCTCCTGACCGGGCTGCAGAAATTAGACGCCTTTTCCTTCTTCGAGCCACAACCACCATATATAAATGGAGTGAAGCGCGCGCGAAATGCATTCGCATTTCCTCACGATTCCCTTCGGGGAGGTGGGGGGCATTTTTTATTAAAGAGGATAGTCTTTCTTGGGATACTTACACGCAAAAATTTTGGTCTGGCTGTCTGTCTGTCTGTCTGTCTGTCCGTAACCTGATTTAGCTACTCGGCTAAAGTTTAACCACTTTCTGAACGCCCACCCATCTTGGACTGGTGTTTCCGTTCATACTTGTGAACATATTCGATCAAAAAGCAAATACTACGCATACCTGAGGCGCAACATTAATATGTAAGTATCAGGTCGTGTGTTCTTTTATTAGAAAATACATAGACACGTAATACTAAAGACCGAAGTGTTTTTTAGGCTGCGCTGAAAATGCGACGCTGTGCACGAACTGCGATGCTTTGCACGAAAAAGCCTTGTGCCGACGATGAAGTGCTGCAGCTGACAGTGGCCCTTGGTTCAGCAGAAGCTCATGTTTTTCGATGGTGTCCATATCTCGCGCAGCGCCTCCTCTATTTTATCAATTCCATCCAGATGCAGCCAATTCAACGTAGAGTAGGCGCTGTCTGAGGCAAGGCAAAACATCGTAGTACACCCGGCACAAGACTGTCGTCTTTCGACGACATTTGCAGCGAAGCACGCAGATACGCGGCCAATTTTTTTTCATGCGTAGACATATAAAGAAAAGTTCACAAAAGCACGTGAAAGAGATAGCACACGTGACCCTGCCTATGGGACGTCCATCACGAAGTCGATTTCAACAGGAGATGTTTTATCCATGGCTCACTGACGCATGTTTCGGCGCCCAGAGATGCCATGACAGCAGCTTCGTAAACTATTCTCTCCCTGTCGTCTTTTATCCGCTTTACAATATTTGTTTTTTCGAACTGGGGTACGCATGTGCATTGGTTACAGTGAGTAGCTCAATCGATTTCGTACCTGTTTCATTTTTTCAAAACACATTATCAGAATATTCTGAATATCTGAAGTGCCTGGAAGAGACACAAGTGTCGCTCGTTGCTCGTGCTAATAATATCCAGTTTGCTCTCCTGTGCTGTTAGAGGGGCATATGGAGACGGAAAAGAAAGGGAAGTAATAAGCAGAGGAGCAGATAGGCGCCAAATTAATAATGGGGGAGTGCCGGTAGTCATTCAAAGAGGTTGGTTGTTCGTAGAAACTTTACCAGCGCCGTCATTGCTTTCCCACGCGAAGCTCGTACCAGCTGCCGAGTTCACTGCTAACAGCACAGCTGACATTCCTGAACTGAAGACAAGCGAGACAATTTGTAATTACGCTCGTGTGCTCTCGCGAATAGACTCGACAGTATTTGGGACTGCGAGCGTGATCTTCCCTCTCTTATTGTAACGCCACTTTTTAACCATATTAGTGGAATGTAAAAAGCGTGTGTTCATTCAAATTCCACTTTCCGTGAGTCCAATTAAAATCGGTTAGCAGCAGGGTATTCGTGCTCCTTTTTTTTTTTTTTTTGTATTTAGCAACGCCGCGTGCGTAAATTCTTCTGTCACTCGTTTTAAGGGGATAAGTTTTGTCATAGACGTTAAACATTTTTCTTTAAAAAAAAGTCTTTGATCAGAAACGAGGGGCTTCGCCTGTTTAAATTAACGCTCGCATAACAGAAAATAAGTGTGCTCAAAACGCCTGCGAGTGTTTTAGTCTTAGCTGAAAAAAGAAGAAAAATAAAAGAAGGAAAGACGAAAAGGATCGGAATGTATGGTCCGGGGAAAATTAAACTATTTTTAGGAAATTCAGGATGCGTTATCAGCACGCCCGCTTTCTCGCAATTTTTTTCTTGCGTTATCTTTTGTTCCAGTGCACCTCATGAGCAATAAGTGAATCAAATATTTCCGCAATCTTTTAAAGTGATTGCACGTATCGACAGTAATGAATGCGCTTCTAAGTACTGTAACAAATACAAAATCAAGTTTTGGTTCATTAAGCTCGTTTCCGATCCCCGAACATTCCAGAGACGAAATACCTTTCGTGCACTAAACGAATGTATGAGTTAGCGTGGATAACTGCAAGCTAAAAGCACACATCTGTTTTTTAGTTGCTTTTTTTTTTTCGGAATGATTTCGAATGCTATGGCATAGAAGCAGTTATACCTTGAGCATATCTTTATTTTTGTGTTTGTGTTTTCGTCCCTAAATTTTATCTTTTATTATTTTCTAACAAGATGGTATAAGGAAAATAAAATTTAAGCTTTCAGAAATAGTCGGGGCATGCTTTGTTATTGCTAATTAAATCTACCTGGAAAATCTTATTAGATTAGCTGCTAAGCTACCATGACTGGTAAAAAAAAAACGGGAACTTTCTACTCGTGAGCTGTCACATAATGCGCAATCACTGTCTGTAACTTTTACAGCTTACGCCTTTATGGGCACACAACTACATCTGATTTTGGCGGCTATGTCCTCCGCCAGTGTCCGTCACAGCTATGACCCAAAATATGGAAAAAAAAGAAAAGAAAAATTGGGGGGACCCTTAAGCTTCGCCTTTAAGAGTTGAACGCGATAGCGATATCCTGTCCTTAGTGCATACTTCAATCACTGAGTGCATACTATGTAATGGGTAGCATGCTTTAAACCACGAGCAATTATGTGCGTGAAATGTTTTCGAACTTGCTATGTGCCCACTATGGGGTCTCAAGGAAATACGCGCAGTGATGTGCGTGCCTGTTGTAATGGGTGGCTGGCTTTAAACCATGATGTCGTTGTGATATTCACATGGTCTGACCCCCGATGGCAATGTACGCTCGTACCACGCAATATTACTGCGATATTACATGTTGTGTTGTGACGTATTTATACAGGACGAGTGTGTATGTGAAGCAAGTTATTTTCACGGCATTTCCAAGCAGAGGAAGTTATTTTTGCTGTATTTCCAAGCAGACGCGTGGCTGTGTGGTAGAACACCGGCTTGCCATGCAGACGGCCTGGGTTCGATCCTCACTCGGACGTGGAAATTTTCATTATTTATTTTATTCGCATCTCTGTTGATTTTTCGGTCACAGACAAGATGATGATTTTTCGCTCACAACCGCCGACGCCGGAATTTCTGCGAAACGAGCTCTTTAACGCTATCGCGTAAAAAAAAAAAAAAAAAAAAAAAAAAAAAAAAAAAAAAAAAAAAAAAGCGGTGTTCGAACTGGAATCCATGGCAGGGATTCTGCGTGAAATACTACTATTCTATCACACACACAGCCACGCCAGTGCTTGAAACTGCATCAGAAAAAGACCCAATCAAGGTGCCATGTCGGGCGAGGAGTCGAGAATTACTTATTCATGTAACGTTGCGTGGCTCAAGCATAGAATCGTACCACCCGTAAATGCGCAATGAGTGCGTGGTTTAAAGCTGCCCACTCATTACAAAGGGCTCAGCCACAATTAAATTTTATTGTGCTGATCCTCCCCAAGCCATATCATCAACAAAGTTCGCAGCTACGAAAGTGCGCAGATTGTTTTACAGACGCGCAGTTGGGTATTTCGATAGTTCGCAAAATGTTGACAAATTATGACGCAGTGGGTACTTCGCAAATGTATTTTCATCAAGCGCCCCAAATAATTTTACAATGGGATCTCGGGTGGCTACTCTAGCTTACGCTTGCACTGTGTTGAGTTTCCCGCCCAGATATGTCTGTTTTATTATTATTCTAACGTATATATTTATGACTCGGGTACTGTTCTTTGAAAACTGACTGTTCGTCAAGCACTGTGCGTTGCGCGCTCAGTTTTCTCGTAAATGTGGAAGCAATGTAAAATTTCTTACGTCTTTTAAGTATACACAGAAGTTCGGAAAACCTAGCCGCGGTACGGCAGAACGACTAGAAATTTTGCTAAACAAATGTCCTCCAATTACTGTGTAGGCACCTAAAAACACACCGGTTCAGACGCAGGTAAATGCTTGAAGAGATTTGAAAAAATCTCTAACAGATGATTTCGCTGGAACCAACGTTTCGACAGGTGGACTTGTCATAGATGATTCATCTTGTTCGCTCCTGCGATATTCCCAGTTCACTGATTTTTTTCACCTCTTTTTAGGCACCTTTTAGAGGTATTGACTGATCAAGTGGACAAACTCAAAGTTTACAGCTCCTCAAAGAAGTTCATTTCTATGGCAATTTTAGAGTTTAAGTATTATCGTTCGAGCTCTCGCTTTTGACGTAGCTGTTACTGGAATGTCTTCCATATCCATTGTATCATTTGCACAACTTGTAGCAGGGTAGCAGTGGCGGTTGTCCACGGAAGCACTGAGAACCATCTTCCTTACCTTACCGTAAAATAAGACTGTTAGTATGTTCCATTGTTCCTCTGTTTCCCTATATTTAAAAAATCTCCTGTGCTTATATTCCGGTTCATTCGTGATTCGTGCCAGTAACACGTCGCTGAGCCATGTCCGATTACGACTCCTCACCGCTCCGCTCACGTACCGCCTAATAACCAATCTCACGCTGTGGCGTGTTCGACATTCATTTGTCTAAGGAAGTCTAAATGCGTCTTGCCGCGAGCCCTTCCGGCAAATGATTGCTACGCGGCGTTTAGTGCACGGATCTAGTTAGGTGTGGTTATAAGAACGGTAGTTTATTTAATATGCGGAGAGTTTAGCATACCATTGATTCCCATTAGCAGATCATGCACGCAACGTACCAATAAATGCAGCATTGTGGCGTGACTCCTGGTTCTGGATGAATTACATTGGTTATGACCCTTATTACCGCTCTGGAACCACGGAACTTAAAAACACATTACAGATATTTGATGGGCTGCACTTGCTTCTAACCTCATCCTTAGGCGCCAAGTTAATTCCTATAAGCCTTGCACTAATTTCAGCGAATTAAACAACGAACCTTCGGGAAAACAATGGTCCAATGAATTCCAAGCGTTCATGGAATAGGAACAGGAATCCAATCACCAGGCCGTCATTCAAGATGTTATCGCATCAAAATGATGTTGCCGGGTTTCGTTGCCATTTCTGAGCACCGCGAATCGAACAAGGACTGTGTGCGCAAAAAACTTTTGTGGCAGAGAGAAGCGACGGTACATTTTGTCGCTTTGTCCCTTCGAAGACAATCGAGCAGCTGTCTTCAATCACCGGAAGGAGATGCCGATTGTGCGACGAAACGCAACAAAGTAAAAGAAAAGTGCTGACGTAAGCGTGAGCGAACCGACAGCACAAAAGGTTTTTATCAGTTTGTTATGAACCGTGCCGATTTATTTCTCTCCTCGAGGAGTTGGAAGCTTCTTAAGCAACCCCAGGGTAACTATATAGTTGACAGGCCACGATTTCACATGGAGATAGGAGACGGTCAATGTTCTAATTACTTCCATTATAGGCCCACTCAGAGGTGTGATATCAGACGAGCTTTCGCAGCTTGTTTTGAGCTGTTTTCACGACACTTAAACAATTGCCTTCCTGAAGCACATAAAAATACAGTGCAATAGGAGCAGAAAGACAGGGGTCGTACTTTAAACTTTCACCTGTATCCGCCATTAATCATTTCGTGCTTGCAGGATATAAATGAAAATGTTGTCGCGTTTCACGCATTTCTTTGAAGTAGTTTCAGTAGTAATAATTGTTGGGGTTTTACGTCCCAAAGCCACGACGTGATTGACAGACGCCGTAGTGAGGGGCTCCAAAAGTATTGACCACCTGGGCTTCGTTTACGTGTACATAAATTTAAGTGCACGAGTGTTCTTTGCATTTCACCCCCATCGAAATGCTGAAGTGGCCTTGTTCGCTATGTTAAAAGGACATGAGTTTTTTTCTTGAAGATTTGAAAAATGCTTATACATGGGATGTCGCTGGCAGCCTACGTTTCAAGTGGGCTTGTCCTCTTGAACACAACGTGCTCGTTCCGTTGCCTTGAAGAAAAGAAGAGACCGATGGTCGAAACGTTGGCGACACCCCTTAGTCAAGGATTCTTCATCTCTTAAACCATAGTTCTTCTCCTGAAATAGACATGTTTGGATTTTTCATGTACGTTGACTCATTCAGCACGTCAAAATGAATTCAAAGGCATAGAATTTTACGGGACATGTGTTGATCAGGAGCGCCGTATATATATATATATATATATATATATATATATATATATATATATATATATATATATATATATATATATATATATATATATATATATATATATATATATATATATATATATATATATATATATATATATATATATATATATACATGGGAACTCCGGATTAAGTTAGACTCGTGGGGTTCCTTGTCAAAACGTCGCTGCTGCAACGGGCAATTGAATATGAATTCTTGTTTTTCTACTTTAAAAAAGCCCAGCATTGTCTGTATAATTGCGGAGTACTTCTCACACAATACGCCATGCTGTGCCGCTGTTGCGGGTATGCTTTCAGACGAACATTAGTGAAGGTCATTCGTTGCGTTCTCGCGGTGCATTGCAGGGCGGAAAGGGTTCGCTCAACAAAACTCTCTTAATTACGATTCACATTAGCGACCAGTGGACATGGCGGCGCCACTGTTATTCAAGCTCGAGTACATAAATGCGCTCTTACGCTTCAAAGTAGGTAATTTAGGATGTTTCAAGTAAGGCCTAAAGTATTTTTTAGCACAGAAGCAAGCCACCTGACTTCGTAATCTGATTTTAACCAGTGGGGTAATGCTGAATAAGTCACATACAGGGACACGTGCTTGTAGTTAGCTATGTGCTGACCTTTCAGTTTCTTCACGTGCGGTGCGGTGAAGTAAGGAGCCGTGCACAGTAAGTCTGGTAAGCCCACACATATAAAAACAAAAGTGAAGGATCTTCCGAGGCAATGCACAAGTAACACAGATATCGCACACGCTACACTTACTCAAGAAGTTTAGTGAACATGCAACGCCATAAAGGTATGCGCTCACGTTCATTACCATCTGGCTCACGTCCTGGTAAACGTTTGCAGCAGAGCAGGCCGACGGTCGACCGACTCAGTTGATGGACGGAATGTAGCGGCGTGTTTTTTTGAGCAGCAAGGCGAGTGGTGGTGGCACAAACGTTCAGGTAGGTAGGTAGGAAACCAGGCAGCTCAGGTATCGGAATCTTGTAGAGCTTTCGCAGGATCTGTCCTATTTCCCGTATACGTCATCTAGTTTTCTTCCATGTCGCGGAAATGCAGACTTCTATCAGCATCGCATTCGCAAACATAACGCTAAAGAACTTCATTTTCACAACATACTTAGCAGTAGCACTGCGGAAACATCGATTTCTTTCGGTTCTTTTCCGGAGGTGCAGGAGATGGATAGTGTCGTTAGTGAAACTGGAAAAGTGGAAGCACCGGGAACCGACCGTTTGCGCAAGTAGAATAAGCCGTAGCAAAAAAAAAAAAAAATCAATGAACACCCGCTGGCGCCGGGCGTGTCCACTGCCGCTGCTACGACACATGCCACAGTGACGACGGGTTCGAGGTGCCCCTCATGCACATTATTTGTCACGCATGCACCCACTTAGCCGCAAGTGGGAAAGAAAAGAGGTAACACAAAGTAATGATTCTTCTCGCATTGTCGCTTATCCTGAATGCACCCGACGGCGGCCCGTGACGGGAGCTGCCTGCTCAAACAGCCGGAAGAGCATTCGTCTCAAGATGTCCGAAGCTAGGCCGGCTTGAGTGTGGCGTGGCTAATCTCAACAACGCGGGTTCGATCCCCTGCCACAGTGGGTGGCATGGCTTTCGGGACGAAACGCAACGAACATCCGTGAACTTACAGTGAGGTTCTCGTTACTGAACTCCCCGTGGTCACAATGGTTTATGGTGTAGCGGAGCAAAAAACTGAAAGAAAAAAGAAAGAAGATAAAAGCACAAACAGGCGCTGACTATCAACTGTTCATAGTCAGCCCCTCTCTGTGCTTTTACACCATGAACCAACTGGCCTCACTTACCAGTCCTCTGTTCAAAATGGATCCGAAGACACCCAGCACGGCATGCATCATAACCATATCTTATCGTGATTTTGGCGCGTAAAATGCACACATATTTAAAGTGAAAGCCTTAAAATGCCTCATCTTGCCTCAGATGCCTCTTCAAACGAAAAGTGACCATCGGCGTCAGCACGATGTGATGCAAAAAATCACTGCGTGACTTCTTCATCACGTCAAAGATCGCCAAAGCTTGTGACGTCACTATCGCAGCGGCCCTATGACGTCACATCACGTGACTCCACATGATGGCGTCTTCATCGTCGCTCGGTCAAAGGTGGGGCGATTCCCGAGGCGCACAAAACCACGTTAAGTGCAGGGAGCTTTCGTGAGGAGAAGTAGTGTTCGTGACGCCTCTCGTCTCAGCGCGATGTGCTGACAGCAGAGCATGTAGAAGGGTATACGACCCGTTCGCGAACTTATGCCGAGATAGCGCATGCACCATCCCTTGCGACGCAGTCTCCCCCACCCCTCTCTTGAAGTCCCTTCATGCTCACGAGTGGAAAAACGGTTAAAACATTCACCGACGAGTACCATACTCCGTGATGCCATTCATGGCGCAGGAGGAGGAAGGAAGCACACAGAAAGGGGAGAAGCCAGGGAGGTTAACCAGAAAAACTTCCGGATTGGCTACCCTACACTAGGGGGGATTAGGGAAGGGGAACAGAAAGATGAGGGAGAGGAGGGAAGAGAAGGAAAAGAAGAGAAAGAGAGAGGCAGTGAATTCAGTGCAGCGTGTGGAACTGCCACAAGTTATAGGCGTTCACACAAGCCCGTCGTCCTCAAAAAGCACAAGAGGGCTTTCACTGCCTTATGGGACTGTCGAGAGATGTGAACGGTGCTGTAATAGCACCTGCTCAGAAAGTGGCCGATCATCCAGTCACCGCAATGCGTTGGCAAGTACTTGTCTCTCTGCGGCAAAGCGAGGACAGTGGCACAGCAGGTGTTGCTTCGTGTTGGGGTAACGCCAACTGTGTTGGAAGTTTTGACTATCCACAGATGTAGTAATATAGCATTCATTACGTATTTCCAGAGCAACTGCCTGCGCTCAATGCCGCACCGCTCAGTGATTGCAGGCGTCGCGAACCAAGCGAAACGCCGTCAGCCCCGTTACCACCAGCGAAGCCAGCCGCAGTGCACTCGCCAAGCCCTTCGTGCACGAGCTCCGACCTGAGGGGACAGCGCGTATGATGACGGAAGAAAGCGAGGTTAGAGGCCAGTGGCTTGTGATATCGACAGGCTCTGGGTTCGCTCTCTTTCGAACTCGCTCGCTCTATCAGGTTACGCCGAAGACAACTCCAGTGGCGACGCCGCTCAAGGCAGGAACGGGCGCCTAAGAGCATCTCTCTTAAAGACTGGACAAAGACACGGGACCACAGTGCCGTGGTGAAGTAGTGTCCTATCTTGTCCCGTCTTTTTAGCGCTGCTTTTCCATTAACTATCATTAACCAACCAGCCCAAGTACGTACCCTACTGCCTTCATACTCCTTACAAAAGACGGGCGGGGCATTTCGTCTCTGCTTGAGGAGCCGTCGACGGCAGACCTCACGCGGGTGATATCGCATGCGCCCTCCGTGCGATGGAGATGGCTGGCTCGTTTCTTCTGTGCTTCATCCGCGCCCGTCGTGACTGCTCGTGAGCGTTTACTCGCGGGTGGAACATACGATGCGCCGGGTGATAGTATGAAGTTGGACTTCATGCGCAAAATGACGGCGACGAGTGTCGAGTGTCCGTATAAGTGCCATCGCAATCGCGAATATTGCCCTCACCTTCGAGTCATGTTACGCGCAAGCGAAGTGACAGTGTGACTTTTTGCTACTATGCGTGTACTGCAACGTAATATAAGGTTGGTAGGAAGAATGATGGGTCAGAATTTCCCCCTGTTACACCTGGCATATGCTACTATAGACCAGAGGAATGGGAAGAAGGGAAAGATAGGAAAAGGAAAATAATGGGAATAGCAATTTAAGCGTGTTACCTCAAAACGAAGTTCACTATACGTTCAAAGGAGGTCGCTGAAACTAACCTATACAAAGAGCAGCACTCCTATGGTGCTTCTTGTGGATCTGCTGGTCTTGGCTTGCTACTCCCTGACTTTAACACTGGTGACATTGTATGTTCATAATTATCTGCGTCGTCCAACCTTTCCTGCCCTTTTCATTTCCATCCTCGCGACAACGACGTGGTGTCCAACTTCCTGAGCCGTGTTTCTCAGAACTGGAGGCGTGGTACGAAACGCAGATGGCGCGATGTCATGTCAGCACCGCCATGGACATTGATGGATGGTTCCGGTGTGCTACTCATTCGTCCAGCGTCGCCCTTTTCTGCAAACAGGGTGTCCGCTTATAAACGACAAACAAAATAAACAGGATAGGCCTACAGCTTTCTGCCACGGGAGTGCCACCGTCTGCCGATGAGATGCGATACATATTCGAACGCTGCCCTAGATTCAATGACAAGCGATTGAGCGGTACTACATAGGTATTGAGAGGCGGGAGAAAATTCCGTTCCGTCAACACGTGCAGAGTTTGCACAGCCTGCGATAGTGATGGAAAAGGTTGCGATAGTCATAAACGAGGCCAGCTTTATTTAGGGCTCTTGCGTTCTACTGTTTTCCCTGCCGTCAGTCCGGTAACTCTGCCTTGGTGATGTTTAGCATTAGTACGCATAAAAGAGGGGCCAGAGCGATAGGTCTCGTACAAGGACGTGTGACCGAAGCTATCGTGTTTACGTGGCAATGCTGACATTGATTATGGCATGACATCTTTGGGAAGCACGCATTAATAGGAAAATCGCCAGGCCTGCGCGAAAGACGCAGTAGTCACAGTGAAAGCTGGAAGAGCGGCCTTTCTAGAGTCCCGTTGTAAACTCTCTTGCACTCTTAGAAAGGAAAGAGTCATTTGACTCATTTTGCAGAGTCCTGTCTTGCGATGTATATGACTCTCTTTACAGAAGTACGTCAACTCTCTTTGAACATGATTGTACTCTCTTAGGAGAGTCATGTGACCCGAAGCAGAGTTAATGTGCCTCTTTAAAGACAGTCATGTACGTGACAAGTCAGGATTCTCCGAAAGGAGTCACACACACTTTTCTTTTTGTCTTAGAGTGGGGAGCAACTAGTACAAGTACATCTGCAGGGTTCCCATTACGCCGTAAATCGTAACAATTTTTGTGAAGTACGAAAGCACACTGTGCCATTGGTCATCATTGGGCGGAGAAGCGTGGTACCCGCTACACATCTGTAAGGCCTTATGTGCACTTCGTGCTGTGACTGATGACGATGAAGAATACGGCTAAACCCTCTGTAATGGATTGAAAGCATTGAACGACTCACTCTTTGCGTCATTCGCATTGTGTGACGCCTAGTTGTTATATTCTTCAAGTTCGTCGTCTACCATACCACGTTATGTTACATATGCTATCGCTAATACTCCATCATGACGCCTGTTTCAAGCAAAGGCGTGGCTTTGTGGTAAATAGCCCACGACGCAGTGGTAATAGCGTTGAATTTGAGTCAATCAGCACTACCATATCTCGTGCAGAAAAGGATAGCCATTTTCGCAAAGCCGCGGTGATTGCGGCGCTTTCTACCGTTGTGGTCGAAATGACACGATCTAGGCAGCCTGACCATGACACGCCAAGGCAGGGTATGCAGACAGCCGTTGCGCAGCTATCCGTTTGTGTGCACACTGATCCGTCGGTGTACGCTCGTAGATGGCCGTGGTACATGATGCTCAAGTGGTCCAGCACAAGAAACTTCGCTTCCGCGGCTGGAACGGTGCGTTTCGCCGGTAGCTTGGGTATACTGATCTTACAAGGCAATCTCTGGCGCTCATTAAACACCTGATTGGCAAGAGCTTTAATGTTTAATCCCACGTTCCCGTTGAAGGCAATGAAAAGGCTTCAACAAAGTACACATGAAATTTCAACAAAGTACACATCGATCGACGCTCAGTGCGAAATAGATGCGGCGGTGCTGAACATTGACGCTCCTAAAACTTACTTGAAACGAGCCAATAATACTAGCGAACATACACTACAGACTACACAAAATGACACAGAACAACCACTAGCATTAATGAGTGCATTAATGCATGCGTAATGCATTAACAAAATATCTTGAGAACGAGTTTGTTGTGTTCTTCGCCCAATACACTTCGCGTATGGCAACCGGTCTTACGCGAATCTCGCTTGTCTCGCTTATTTTCATTTCATCGTTGTCTGCCGCTCATCATATTCCTATCAGTGTTCAGTACAGCCTGAGCAATATTTCAGCAATGTAAGCGACTGAAAAAAAAATCTCTATGTATCAACTCTCGATTCCTCCGCGCCTTTACAGTCTCGGTGCGCACTTACGGTACGGTAACATCTACAGCGTGTGCAGGAAAGCCTTCACGCAAGGACTGCCTTCTCCTTGAAGGCTAATGGAGGTTTCGATCAGTCTCTTCCCAGGCGGCCGCTTTTACGGGCGCACCACAAAAATCGCCGCCCCTTTCATCCGCTAAGTCCTTTCCTCTATCTTCTGAGCCACTGCTGACCAGTCGCGCTCATTCGGAAAGATTACCCGCCCCGCGACCGTACCTCGTTCAGCGCTTCCACTCGAATGACGGTGGTGTCGAGGTAGAAAGCAAGCATCAGCGTCTCTTATCCGCTGACCGCGTATTTTTTTTTTTTTGTATTCTTAAGCTTGCTTTTGGTTTCTCTGCAATTAGGCCGTCTGGCGTCTGATCGCTGAGTACCACTCGGCGGGTACGTATACATAAAAGTTCCCGGTGCTCTAGTGTTGCACTGTTGGCTTTTACAGCGAAAGCTGTTATGAGATCACAAGGACCGATTCTGGCCGTAGTTGTCCGCCGCCGCCGCCGCCACCGCCGCCACCGCCGCCGTTGTCCGTAACCACTATCGCGCGAAATAAGAAAAAAGACTAAATAAATAAAAAATATTGAAGACAGAATGGGAATCAAACCCGGGCCCTCTGCTTGGCAGCCCAGTACTCTACCACTGAGCTACGCGGGTGCTTGAAACTCCTTTCCAAACTGACCCTATGCAGGCTTCATGCCGGGTTAGGAATCGCGTTCACATGTGTAATAAAGTGTTTATTGGTCAGCTGCCAGCCTGTAATAAGATCACGGGCTACCTGACGCCAACAGGCAGAAAAAGAGTGTTCCACACTCGCCGTCATGGATACTGGCGGCGCTGACTGATGCTCCCACTTTTAAATGCACATAGGGATATACCCCATAAAGTGTACGGAGGGATAGCCGCCGTCGTAGCTCAGTTGGTAGAGCATCGGACGCGTTATTCGAAGGTCGCAGGTTTGGTCCTTGCCCACGGCAAGTTAATTTTTTCGTCCACTTTTCTGTCTTCACATTTACATTACATTTACTATTAATAACATCCGCTATACTTTCCTTGGCTGTCTTGTCTGTTCTCATTATTGCGTCTAACAAAGAAAAACGAGCCCTTAAAATTTTCCACTTCTTTCCTTCATTAAAGTAGTAAAGTAACAACCAGGCGTCACACTGCGAATTGCGTAACGAGTGGGTCGTTGAATGCTCCAACCCATAACCAAAGCTTTAGGCATAATTCTTCATCGTCGTCAGCCACAGCATCAACAAAGTGCACATAATGCCTTACAAGTGTGTAGCGGGATCCACGCTTTTACGAAGAATGACGAATAATGGCATAGTGGACGCTTTCCCCACTACACAAAAATTATGACGATTTATGGCGTAGTGGGTACCATGCAAGTGTGCTTGTCGTAGTTGCCCCAAGAGTGCTTAAAAAAGGCTCTAGAAAGGCCGCTCTTCCAGCTTTCGCTGTGACTGTGCTGCGTGGTCCGCGCAGGCCTGGTGGTTTTTTCTGACTAGAGCGTAGTTTCTCAAGTATTTTCTATTACAGCGGGACGCAGAGGGTTCCTCTCTCTTTCATACTCTTAGTCAATGATCACAAACAATCCTGTTTCTCATAATCTGGATCGATAAATAAAATTAAATATAGAAGGAAGCATCTCCCGTAGAAACATCAGGCGGATTAAATGAGTCTTTCCTTCGTAGAAACATTTTTGCCATTGGGCTTCCGCCATCATTGTTTATATGATCTTGATAAAATTAGACCGGCGCTTGTTCTTCCTAACCACGTTAACGTGCAAACTCGGTTAAGCGAAACCACTCACTATTGCACGTTTACACAACGACGGTTGCCATGTGAACTACCACAGTATTTTCACTGGACAGTTCGATACCTTTTTATAGCAATTCTTGTTACTATTTCCCTCTGAATTTTTTTTTTCAGACAAAGCCATGCTAACACGACCATTTCTTTCCATCTGTCGTAAGTCAGCAACTCCCCGAAGTACGTTTGGATTTACGTATATACACATTTTTTCTTTGCGACAAAAAAAAAATTTGAAATATGGATTGATTGAAAAGTTTCGAACAAAAACTGACGCGTATGGAAGACGTTTATGGTAATTATGTGACGGGAATCGGCGCATTTTGTGGAAGTATAGCGTAAACGGCTGACAGGCCATAGAAGGAAAACGGAAAGAGACGCAAGCCTCTCCCATGGTGATCCATCATCGTATAAGTGGCCTGCGGTACAGTGAGCGTTCTTGAGACGGTAAAGGGATCCACCTTAGTGTAGTGCCTCTTTGGCTTTCAAAGTGCTCACCCTATGCTTCCCTTCACCTTCGAACACTCATACTTCATGGTGGTTTGTTCGCTAGGCAAGGTGCGGATTGTACCGGATAATTACGCAAAGTTGTCAGAACCCTGTTTAACAACCGGGTAGGAAGAAGATTAGTAATAGAAACTTTACATCCTGCGAGTTGTAGCAGTGCTCTAGTTCGCCGTGCGATGCTTGAAATCTTTAGCACAACTTCGCGATTTAACTGAGTACGCGCTACCATAGATAAGCGTATCACCCTTTCGGATTCTCTCATTCAGCGCTCCCGATGATGAGAAACACGCGACGCAGCCAGCAACGTTCTTGACCATTCCGTATTTGTTGTAGCATGGAGCACTATGAAATAACAGAATGAAAGGAGGCGATCCTAGTCCTTTACTTAGGTGTCCGGTAGTAGGCGCTCCCACCTCGGCATTCGGGTGCCCTGGTGTATTCCTTGTATTAACCTTTTGCTTCGTTGTATTGCCGAAGTGGATCTCAGAGGCCACACAGAAGTAAATTTGTAGTTGAGATCTGCTAAGCCAGGTGGCGCAAGGATCCCAGCTGCTCACAAGAAAAGCATTCCGCTGTTTTCAGCGAACTCATTCGATTAATTTTCAGTAAATATCCTGACAGTCCGTTGGACCTTTACCTTAAGTGAACTTTATTCAATATCATATAAATCCAATATTAATTAACTTGAATCAGTGCGATCAACTTCATGCCAGTTTTGTTTTTAGAAGACTTCCTCTCAATATTCGGAATATTGGAAAGTAAGTGCTGAACCGTAAGTGCTTGGAAGAGAAACAGTGGCCACTCGGTGAAAAATTCCTTGGAACGCCGGTAGTCTCTGAACTTTCGTTTCGGCGAGCGGACTTTTCTTCAAAGCTGAAAAAGAATGAAAAAAAAGCCACTCTCCTCGCTTCACAATAGTAGTATGCGAAACCAGCAAATCCGAACCTCAACGTTTGTATAGGAGCCATTGGAGGACACCACAGTAAGTTCTGTGGTAGAAATGAAGCGTAAAATCTACTTCGAGATTGAAAGTAACACACTTTCTCACGTGATCTTTGTACACGTACCCTTGCCTGCAACAGTATATGGAAACTACACCGGAGAACCGCAACAGGCGGGCCATCATGCAGTACCCTTCCACTCTTCAATAACCACCCTTCCCCTTTCTCAATTCAGCTTGTATTACCGCTCGTGATTTCAAATGCATTGTTGCCCCCCCCCCCCCCCTCTTTTAACTCTGTACACCCATTCACACCCTTTTTCTATATCATGACAGCCTAGCAAAGCTTTGCTTTAATGAACCTGCCAGTTTTCCACTCCTGTCGTTTTCTATCTGGCGGCAGACCATCGGAATTCGGGGCACGCTGTGAATCTAGATTGACTTTCTGCTTGCTGCGACCTCCCGGTCATCCAACCAGCTCGTGAGGAATGTTGGGCTCAATATCATCCCACCCCTCGACCTCCATCCATTGCGGCTCACCGTCGATTAATCTTGTTTTGTCGCAAACTCCCTGTAATTTTAAATTTTTGTTGGCAGCATGTACAGTACTATACGCACACTAATGCGTCTTTTCACTTGTAGGTGTGTTCTTTTTTAACCCCGGGTTGTTCTAAATTAAAAAAAAAAAACTGAAGTGATAGCTAAAAGGACTGATTGCTGAGGTAGTTGGTCGCGCATAACTGGTTGAGATAAATTAGCGCGATGAAAAAATCACAAGAAAACAGAAGAGGAAGAGCGTTATTCGAAGCGAAGCCAGCCATAGTGACGCAGTAGCTATGAAGGTTCTGCTTGCGCAGCACGAGGTCGAGGGTTGGTTTAACTGCCGCCACATGTCTTCAAGAGTGCAATGCAAGAACGTTCATGTGCTTACACCTTAGACCAACAGTAAGGACCTCTTGTCGCTAAGGTGCCTTAGGTGTTAAAAGGCAGTACAGGAACCTCTAGGGGGTAAAAATTATCGGGAGCCTTCCAAACTGACGTGCCCCAGTTCCTTAGGGACGATGTAGGACGTTGAATCCTGCGTGAATCGAGTAAGTGAGCCAGAGTCAAGCTAATTACTTGTTTTTTTTTTTTAAACTTTCTCTACTGATACAGGCAGGGTCGTCGCCAGAAAGCATTTTAGAGGTGAGGAGGGGGCTGAACCATTATGTATGTTCATGCGTGCGTTTGTATATGTGCTTGTGAACACAGTGCGTGCAAAATTTAAAGCTTTTTAAGGGGTTGGGGAGTTGACCACCTTGTCATCCCCTCCCCCCTCCTTTTCGCCCCATTCCCATTGCTACGCCAGTGGACACTAGGCAAGAACTGATATTACTCACCAGCACTTGTAGACATCAAACATGCACGGGGGTCCTTCTCAGTTTTCATAGTCTTGAAGAAAAGCTGAACGTATCAGTGATAAAAGATTTCTAAGACGCGCAAATTTTTCTTCTAACTGATCGGATTCATTCCGAATGTCGTTGCATTTCAAGTGTTATACATAACCCAGAAATGTAAATTAATTTCTTTTTTTACAGCAGTAAAAATATCGCGATAGATTCAAGCTGGCGATAACTGTAGAAGGGCATGAAGAAAGTAGCTAAATTATTTTAATTTACAATACACTGTACGATAGCGCATTGGAAGAGAGCTAAGGGAAGAACAACAAGAATTAGAAAAATTCAGAGCACTGTAATCTTTATGAAAAAACGACTTTTGCGAAGCGGCTCTTTACTTCCTCTTATGAGATAAAATGAAGGTATGTCGTGCTAGGATAAGCAACACTAAGATAAAAAAAAAGAAGGCGACAAACACACGTTTCAATTATACTTTCGATATGAGCAGGAATGAACATCACTTGGTCCGTCTCGGTCATTATCCTGTGTTTCGCGCTGTTTCCCGTTTCCTTGGAGGAATGAACCGTATGGCGAAATGAGGCATAAAATCTGAGTCTGCAGAACCAAAGTCATAGGAAGCGAGCAGCTTTCTCAGTCGAATAAACTCAGTTGGTAAGTTGGGTGTAAATGAGTGCGTGTGCTGACACCGTGTAGTTTCCGCTTGAGTGCTATAGTACCATATGCGTTCGGCCCTTTCAAAGAGGCGAGTTCGCCCGCTGCCTTCCCAAGCGAGTTCGTACTGCTCCAAGATGGGGCGTTTTCCTATAGTACCTCTAGCTTTTTGTAAGGTACTTTTCTCCCGATGCTTACTCTGTCCACGCCCACTTACACTCTGCCAGTCAGCGAATGAGATCTCCCCTCTCACTGACCCACCTCTCGCTGGCCTTTCGCAGTTGTGTGGCCATTACACCTCGCCGGGGCTCCATCAACGGGACCCAGACACGACGTTGTCTTGAGCGACCCAAAATCGTTCCTCGCGTGATTCGAGATGTGGAAACGAAAATACAACACCTGCAACTCGGACATGCTGGTACGTTCCCTTTACCTCGTTCGCCTGTGCCTTATTACTGGTGTGTTGTTCTGAATTAAATAAGGCAAAAAACAACGTCCCCCCTGCAAGGTATTTCATTTCCTTCGAGGCATTGTTTTTCTTGCTATCTGCACCTTCCCCCCGACAACTACTGCTTTCAGTACATGTGCACTGGACACGCGAGGCCTCACCCATCGCGTAGTCGTTCCTTTTGGAGGTATCTTTTTTTGTTTTGTTTTTTGTATGAGGACGCCAGTGCGTGTGTGTATGAGTTATATATCCTCAGTCTTCCAAGCAGGAACGAAACTTTCCTTCTTATTGAGAAAGCTTTAGAAATTGCTGTACAAACTGTTCCTACGAAACAGAATGTGCCTCTAACAGTATCCCATATACGAAATAGCTTATTGCTTCGCGTAATCGGACTCGCAGCTGTGCGGTAACAGCAGTCGGTATACAGTGGTAATGCAAAGAGCGGTACGTCTCGTGATTGCGGGTCCAGCTGCGTTCTGCGATAACGAGCTGGCTGACATGTCTCATATACACGGGTGCGATTGTGTACGCCTCTTATGTTATATATACCTTCATTGTCTGTAAATAATAACTGATTTTTGAAAAGCACTATAAGCTATTCTGAAACAAACTGTTCGGGTCATATCTCCTCTGTTGATTAAGTGTTGTACGTTATACAGCTGTTTAGTGACGACCACAGCCGGATATCCAATTTGGGCTCTGGTGACAACATCATCGAGATAATTTTAAGAGGTCATGCGAGGAGGTACTTTCCAAGTTGAAGCGCTGTTCGCCAAACAAGATAAGTTTATTGAAGCGCGCATCGTAGGTAACACGTATTGCGTATTAAAGTAAAACCTCGCAAGTGACAGCTGATGTGGTAGCATGTTTGTATCAGGGTAAACTAATTCCTTCACTAATATTTCGCACCTGCTCCCCCCATTAAATTTCTTTCTTGAAGGAGTGTCTAATGGCGCTTTACTACGATGCATAAGGTCGGTGGCGCAGAAAACGTTTATCTGGCCTTTGTAATTTAACGAGATAATCTACGAGGTCAAGGAATAATAACGCGGCTACTATTCTGCGGCATAAAGTGCCACTGATAATAATGCAGCGAATAGATTAATTTACATCAGGATTCCTAAACCACCAAACTTTTACGGTGCCCCGCAATAATCTTTTTTCTGCAAAGAGTAAACAGTTCTGACTGGTTACCGTACGTGATAACAGCGACTGTCAAGATGGCAAGTTCACCTCAAAAATAAGTCAACGACTTCTCGTTGAAGACAAGACAATAGGTCGTGCCCCAGGCGTGGTAGCTTAGCAAGTGAGGTTATGCGCTGCTAAACTCGAGGACGAGGGTTCGACTCCCCACCACGGCTACTGAATTGCGATGCAGCTTGATGTGCAAGAACATACGTGCACATAGATTTAGGCGCACGTTTCAGAGCCCCGGGTTGTCCAAAATTAATCTGGAAAACTGCCACGGTGGTCTAGCGGTTATCATGCTCGACTGTTGACCGTAATGTCGCAAGTTTGTGTTAGAAACATTTACACACTGTTAGATCAAGCAGGCCACGCAATAAGCAGGAGTGCGCAATTATGTAGGATTAGGGAACGGCGCGACTAACCCAGAGACACGCGCTCAACGCTATCGTTCGATAGCAAACTTTAATTGCGCGTTTGCAGCATACACATACTCTTCATTCCGCAGCAATACAACATGTGCTCGGATCATTCTGATAACGCCATTCGCGAGATATATGGGAGCTCTCGCGACAAGTAAACATCAGACATGAAAATAAACTTAGAATCTTTTGTGATACGGGTGGTTTGCTGATACAGGCAATACCAGAAATCTGAACGCTGAAACATGAACGCACCTGCAATGTACACAAACGTTGTGAGCCGCTATTTCAAATAGTGTTTTTTTTTTTTTTAGTTTAGTTTCCACTTAAACAAAGTTACCGCCTTGGCGAGGCGAAGGGTGAGTCTTCAGTTCCACGTAAATTACACTAACGGATTTTTTAAAAAGAGATTTCTTGCACTTACGGGATGCGACGTATGTTCAACTATATTTAGACTAACTAAATCTACGTCGCAACAGCTTTGAAAGCGATGTACAGTAATAATAACGGAAACCATACTTTGGCGACATATGGATCGGCGCAGCGCACACCAAAATTGAAATTCGATGAAAGTATTGTTATGCGTATGTGTGAAAAGCTGTATAGCACGAGCGAAACGTGGAATACATCCTCATATCGCTGCGCCACTACAGCGCTTAGGTTAGAGTTATGCGCAAAGCCATATTGTTTACCTGCATGGTATATACATCTATGCACGTCGCCTTAGCGGTGAACATATATGTCTAGTATATGCAGTAAAAGGATTGTGTTTGCGCTTCACAAGTGCGCCTTATAATCAATCAATCAATCAATCAATCAATCAATCAATCAATCAATCAATCAATCAATCAATCAATCAATCAATCAATCAATCAATCAATCAATCAATCAATCAATCAATCAATCAATCAATCAATCAATCAATCAATCAATCAATCAATCTTTTATTTTTCAGATTCACATAATGGCTCGTTGTTTTCACACAGGCAGGATCTCAGAACCGTTGCAAGGGTTGTGTTCCCTTAACCCTTTGTTGCGTGGTGTCCACTACAGTGGACAAATTTCGGGAATTTTCGGAGAAGCTGTGGTGACTCTGACACGCTCATGTGCATATTAGTAACTAAAATGGACAAAAAGGGCTTTCATTCGCCGCACTAAATGGCGCCACGACCCCACACTTTTTCCTGTACTTTTGTTCAAATTGGCAGACTCCTACTTTAGCGGATAAGTCAGGTTCTTCGTCACTTTTTTTCTTATAACACAGATGAAGTCGCGATTAAATATGTCTTATTGAATGCACGTGATAAAAGAGACATTCGCAGTCATGAGCTGTAAATATTGTGGCTTGGTAAATTGAAGATAATTTTTCAGAACAAGTTTTGCAATATGTCCACTGTAGTGGACACCATGCATGGTAGGAACGCAACTGTGGTGCCTCCGAGACGTGCATATGCATCATGGTACCTAAAGTGGACAAAAAGAGTTTTCATTTGCCGCACTAGATTGCGTCACGGTGCCACGCTTTTTCCTGCACTCTTGTTAAAGATGGCAGACTCCTACTTTAGCGGGCAATTCAAGTTCTTCCTCACCTTTTTTTTCTTATAACACAGATGAAATAATGATTTGGTATGTTTTATTGAATGCACACGATAGAAGAAGCATTCGTAGTCACGAGCTGTAAATATTGCGGCTTAGAAAAGAAGTGAACATACTTTTTCAAAATAGTTCATCCCCCCCCAGCACCCCCCCCTCCCCCTTTAGCCCCCCCCCCCCCCCTCGCTCAAAAAAAAAATTTCTCGTTACTCTCCTGGGTGGCACCTGCAGCTAATTTTTTGTGTTCATTTTTTTCGAGGAAGACAGCTCGACGGCTGAGAAAAATTTTGAAACTCACTTATCGAAGCTCTTGTGCATGTTGTCCACTGTAGTGGACATTCTGTATCTTATGAAATAAAGATTCGACTTCAACAAGATTCTTTTTCTCTACCTTTTCTAAATGCAAAATAACAGAAAAGCAAAAGTAAGTGCTGTTTAGACGCGTAGGCTTTTGCCATGCAACAAAGGGTTAAGAGGAAACACTGGTTTCAGGAGCAGAGACAGAAAAGCGATGGCGATAGAACAACAATACTATTGTTGCAACAGCTTTGTCGTTCTCTGCATCTTGCGAACAATAAGGTGTTTCACAGTATAAGACAAAGAAGAGAGAGAAAACTAGAAATTACGATAGTAAAGTCAAAATTATGCATCTTCGGCCTAGTAGTGTCAAGCCTCTAGGAGGGGCAGAGCTGAGTGGCCTTCCTTGTTCCTTTTTTATTTTTTTTATTTCTTTCTTCTCTTTCTTTCTCCTTCTAGTATCTCTTCTTGTATGTGTTTCTTGTACCTGTTGATTACTATTTTTTTCTTGCTCTTTTTCGCTCTTTCTATCTCTTTAGTTGTCTTTCTTCTCTTTCTTTCTGTTTCTTTCTTTCTTTCTATTTCCCCTCTTTCTTTCTCTGTTTGTCTTTCTTTCTGTTTTTCTATCTCTTTTGTGTTGCATGTTCCTTCCTTTCTCTCTCTTTCTATGTCTTTCTCGTTCTTTGGATCTTTTGGATGTTTTTATTCCCTTTGTTTCTCTCTATTTTTCTCTTTCTCTTTCCTTCTCTCTCTATTTTTTTCTTTCTATTTCTTTCTTCTTTCATTCACGTGTTTCACGCGCTCCACTTCACCGTGCCGAGTTTTCGTTTAACGCTCGCACCTGCTGTATTTGGTTGTGGCGGTTGCCCAATTCCTGTGGCGCATACCCACCTGCGGTTTTCTTCGGACACCAAAGCTTTTACGGCCGGTTTAAACAGCACCGCTGTTTTATTAATCAAGCGAGCCAGAACAAAAAAAAAAGGTCTCTGCCAGGGACGCGACTGTGGTGCTCACATTGAACGTGTTCGGCAACTAACGAGAAAGCTGCCGCCACTGGTTTTGCAACTTGTTACCTCAACGTTCAGGATCGAGTACAGTGTAATGGGCTAGTTAGTACTAGTTCATTTAAGTACAGTGCAACAAATAGCAAAGAAAAGCCTAAGCAAACAAACGACGGCACATAGCGGACCAAATTCGGTTCTTATAACCTCTTAGTTTTTCGTTGTTGTTGTTGTTTTTTTTTTCAGTCCGTTGAGCAGATAGTTTGCGGAAAGCTAAACTGTATCGAAAAAAGACTGACCTAAACAGCTTGGAATGGTCGAGTCCCAGCGGTTGCCTAAAACTAGAGCCAAAGAAGTCGCCGTCTTATCAGACGAAGCAATTTCGTCACAGTTCTGCAAGGAAGCCTAATTGACCCGGCAGGCCACCCCGTGTTACTTACCCGCACCATCCGGTCACCGAGAGGCAATTAACTCACGACACACTAGCTGCGGTAGCCCGTGCGGTAAGGCCTCTAAAAAAAAACGAGACCTCCGAGAAAAACCATACAGTGAGGAAAACTTACACTTCTTTAATGAACAAAGCTGGCACGATGCACAGTACCGGAAGTTTTATCACTTACGTACCGGGAACTATACCTGTTCTTTCGGGGGCAATATGCGACTGAGTGTGCTGTCACTCCTTAGAATAGCAACGTGTCACTGAGCGTAAAAAATATTCATAAAGTTCCTTGTCTGTCTGTCTGTCTGTCTGTCTGTCTGTCTGTCTGTCTGTCTGTCTGTCTGTCTGTCTGTCTGTCTGTCTGTCTGTCTGTCTGTCTGTCTGTCTGAAGGAAGCCATGGTGTGCGTATAGACGGCTGTTCTTCACTACTACCAAGAATACAGTTTACGCTTATGTCTACGACAAACGGTAATATGTAGGTTTGACTTCTGCAATATGGCTCGTCTTTGTGCCTGTGGTTGAGCGCCTCTGTTAGCTGCAGAAAATTTTTACGAACACCAGCCTCCATCCTACGCATCCTCGCATTCATTTACTTCCCAAACGAAAGGAATAAACCCGATACCTTGAAAGCACCACGTCAACATTGTGTCTGATAATATTGATCAGTGTGCATTTTTATCTGTTCAATGTTTGTTTGGATTAGAGTGCAGCGAAACTAACTCGGTACAATAGAGGACACACAGAATAGACACACACTCGGCGCTAACGTTCGACAGCGAACTTTAATTGCGCGTTCACGAGATATAACGCTATTCAGGAGATATATGGGAGCTCTTGCAATAAGTAAACACGACACACGGAAAAAAATTTTAACTTTTCAAGTTATGATATAGATGTTTTGTATTGTTTTTCTGTTGAATGAGTAGAGAGCACACGAAGTGACCGATCGCCTGTACATACTTCGTGCGTGCGTCATTGTATAGCGCCCGTATCTTGTATTGAGTTTCTAAACACACTGTATGCTCAGCTTGATTGATTTGTTGTCGCATATATTTGAGATCGCTTATCAGTATTGATTCCTCTTTGTCGTATCCACTACAGTTGCTTCTAATTTTCTTGACGCATCGTAAAAGCAATCTGATGGACAAGCACACTGGCCTCTTAATTGTTTACTTTGTTCTAGCAACGTCATATTATCCATAAGAAAAAGTGTAAATATCGAATGAAAAAAAAAAGTTTAAAGACAGGACACGGTTCGGCCTTTTCTAGAAAAATGTACATGCCTTTCTTACTTCATATCTTTGTGCGCATCGTTCTGCAGCACTTTCAGCAGAATGCTGTTGTGTGTGCTCGCGTGTCAGTTGTCCTCTCTTTCCTCCTTCCTCACTTTATTGCATTCCTCCCCTCCCTCCGTGTAAGGGAGGAATGCAGGGCAGCAAGCCGGGGGGGGGGGGGGGGGGGGTATGGGGGGGGCAACCTGGGTAATCTTCCTGCATTTCCTCTTCCATTTCTCTTTCTCTCTTTTCCCCGCTTTGCGCTGGGTCGTTTAGCTTGATTTATCAATTTGCAGCCGTACCGGTCTGTTTCACTTTCACTCAAGGGGGGTTGTAAGCTCAAATGAAATTAAGAAGAAATTTATGTCTTTCCAGCGTCCAATCCTTACGGGTCCCTTACGGGTTCCTTTCGTGAGCCCGTATTGGTGATCATGTCAACAAGACGCGATATAATGAAATCAAGGCTTCGACGGATGCCCGTCTGGTCGGGAAGAATCACTGAGTAAAAAAAAAAAGAAAAAAAAAGGTGCGAAGACGCCAACCACACGCTTTTCTGTAAACTAATATCGTTGATGTTGAATAAACTTGAACTTGAACAAGAGAATAAAATGTAATAATTTGACGTTTCGGCTCCCGTTACTGTGAACAAGGCTCACGTTCTGGGTGCCGAAACGTCAGATCATTACATTTTATTCTCTTGTGGTCGGTGTCTTCGTCCTTTTTATTCGATGCAATATAATGTATCTATTAAGTGAACACTTGAATTGCTAGCACACATACCTTGTGCTTCGTGCAGTACCCAGGCTATACATGCTGAAATACTCACTCTGAATGCAAGGTACTGAACCATTTCTGTGGCAGCGCGAGATAGGCTCTTGACTTAAGTAGCGCTCGAGCGAACGTTAAATCTTTCAAGTTCAAACATTTGACTTTGACATTTAAATGGCCTGAACACATTTTGTTATCAAGTGATACAGGAATGTTGGCACTTATAACGTCGTACATTCTATTGCGTTCTGAAAGAACATCGACGCCGTACTGAAACGTGCACAAATGCCCAATTGAGGAGAAACAGAACGTCACGTCTTCAAAACTTGCATGGTTAACGCTGATGACTGAGCACCCAGAAGTATTCCAACATTTTCACTGGCACGCCTGCTTTTGCTAAACTTTCTGCGTGCTTGCAACCATTTGCTGAGCGTAGCCTTTCCATCTAGAGAAACGCCGTGTCTGGTCTGGAGGCACAAATATCTTGGCCCATCACATCAAGTTAGGTGTAAGTGGGACATATACGAGTCTCTTCGAGTGATCTAATTTGACCCGGGTTCTCAAGAGCCAAAGCAAACAGTGTGTAGCAGGTTTCTTCTAGAAAAAAAATGATTTCTACGGCGTTTACATGGAAGTGATACGTGGTAGATGAAGAGGTTAACCGGGAGATAAAATCTAGTTTCCTGCCTTGCACTGAGAAGGCATTAAGGAAGGAAAGAAATTAAAGGAACAAGAAGACAGGAAAGAGATTTGAAATACTTGCTCATATAGACACAAATACTCGAAAAAAAAAATCAGGCCTCCGTGGAACACGCAGCACAGATACAGCGTAACCTAAATGACAGGTCTCGCAAGAGCTCACTTTAAACTGTTTGAGAACGCTTACTACTTAGACATTGGTAATTAGAGATTACTGCTGGTTAGAAATTGGGTGTTTATGCAGCAGCTTACATTTTTCAAAATAAAGCGCGCTGTTCGTCATCGGAAAAGTGCATCACAACTAAGGGCACGTAGCGTGAAAGTACTTTTTTACTATTAACGCAGTCCAACACAAAGTCATGATAAGGCTATCGGTAGACAATGACAAAGAAGAGTCGTGGAAATCTGCGACCTGAAATCAGAGCTGCAAAAGTGTCCTCGGTGGTCGGGCCGAAGAGGAAGCTATGGCCAGACGGCGAATGATAACTTGTGTCACAGCCAATCAATTGCAACGAAAGTATTGATTGATTCATAGACTTACGATGTAAACAAATCCAGTGGACTGATTACATGCGGTGAAACCACGTTCAGTAATTAACCTACGTTTCCTCTTCTCTTCCTCCATTTTCTCACTTTCAAAAGCCTTAAGTACTAATACTTGAAAGGAGGCTAAGATGGCCACCAGTTACGAGAAGAGCCAAGTTTGTACTTCTTTGTTTGAATGTACTCCTATTTGTTTAATATTTTGTCGTTGCAACGTGCTGCTATATCCTTCACTTCACTCTACATAGTACGTCTGAATTTGTTTAGTGATCAATATTTTTTTCACATGTCTCTCTAGGCCCAAGGAAAAAGATAAAAATTGCAGATAGCGTTTTCGACAGTTATTCCTTCCTTGTTGCCCCAAGTGGACACCCCACGGAAGGAAGAAGAAATCGCTAGGTACCGAAATCTTACACATATAAAAATAATAATTTAACGATACGAGACACGTTGTCATGGATAAATGACAGAGTGGTGGGCAACATTTTATAAGAGTAATTGGTAGCCTGTCATCGATCTCGAGCTTCACTGAGGAGGACGAAGATTGTAGTGGGAGGAAAATAGTTCGAAAATGGTCTTGGAAATTGTGGACCGAGTAGTCGATACTCAGTATAATGTAAAGAAGAAAGAAATATCTTGACCTCCTTCGGAGGGCTTTGTAATACGTCAGAGCTGGCTCAAAAGCAGTTTATTTCTGTATTGCTTGGAGTAAACGAAAAACCTTGTTGAACTTTTTGGACGAGAATTGCTGCGTACGGAGTCGGAATTAGATAAACTTGGACGATGGTAACTTGCTCTTTTTTATTTTACATAGGATTTACCAAATGACGCTCTTGGTAATCATGCTCACGAGAACTGTGCAAATGATGCTCCCATACTCGGCGCAAGTCACGTTAACTACGGTACTTACATTTTAAACATAAAACGCAACGAAGTTTTCCATTGTTTACGTGTCAACGTACGAGAAAACCGGTGTGTTATTCCTATGAGTTTTAAAGATACATGCACACACAGAGTGGCTTCATTCAAGGTGACTTTCATTTACCCTAACAATTCAGTAAACGCTGTGTTCAGTGTTTCTGTTTTTAATTATCAACTTCAAGGCATGGTTATGAATGCAATGAATAACAACAGTTGTCTCATAAAGAAGAGTATATGGCTCCAATCCACGCGGTGAAGGTGGTTGGACAGCGAAGCTACAAACGACACCCAGAATGATTACCCATTTCGACGTCGCTTCGTTGGTCTTCCGCGTTAGACTCGTAGAAAAGTGAGATCGGTGGCTGACCTTCACCGGGAGCGACGACCAAGAAGCGCGTCCGATTTTGTGGATAGGCCATGCATGTTTCATCATACACAACCGTCTGACTCGACGAGTTCATAGCCATGACGCGTTGGTTTGGGTCATCCAAGTCGTCGACGGCCGTCAGCCTCTCGACCTCGTCTTCCTCTTTCTCCCTCTGCCCGGGAAACGTTCGAAAATCTCGGGGTTGAATCGAAGGTCGTTGAACTTGTAGGGCGGACTGTGGAAAACAACGTCTATTAAATTTAGGATCCGCACCCTTGAAATGGTTGATAGCACTGCACTTTCATCGCTTACGCTGAGCGCATAGGAAGAGCGGCGTCGAGAACATCTATTAAATTTACAATCTGCGCCCTTGAAACGGTTGATAGCAATGTACCTTCGTTGCTTACGCTGAGCACATACGAGGAGCTGAGTCGAGAACGTTTATTAAATTTAAAATCTGCACCCTTGAAACAGAGCGTCCGAGCACGACGCCGTTTTTCTTTTTCTTTTTTTGCCCACGCGTTTATTGTTCACGGTTTTTTTTTTGTTGTTGTTGTTGTTGTTGCCCAAGCAGACCAAACCACTGCAGTGTAGAGGTATACAGCTTCCCTGTACAACACGGAATGCCAAACTTCGTATTTGTAAAGGGGGGCTTCTTGTGTGTGCTACACTGCCCTACAGACAATACATGCTTTATAAGACGCTGTTGTTTGCGTTTGCCGGTTGCGCAGTCCTACGTAGACACCCAGAAACGTGACTGGTCGCATAGGATGGCCATGAAATTTTATATTAATACATAATAAATGTAGATATTCAATACCATATAAAGTGTGCTCCTTAGATTATGTCTGCAAACAACTAAAATGGTAATGCAACTGGAACAATGAAGCCAAGACCCTTGAATAAGAGCAAGCCTCGTGTATGTCGTTAGAAAAAAATAGATATCAGAGAGCTTGAGCTTGCACTAAGAATAGTAAGGTACTTTAATTTTATTTATATAGAATAACTTATCGTCTTTCCGGTTGTTTCTTTCTGGCCTGCCTGTGCAACCGTCTATGCTATGCCACCGTCTTTGTGCATTTATTTTGGCTTGTTGGTGGCAATAAACCGCGCTCACTCGCGCTTTATTGGCGCTTTGCCTCGATGCTCAAACATAGTCAGAAGAGCAAAAAGTATATAATGCTGCCCAGATACATCGGAGCTATCTTTACGGCGTCTTGGAAAGATGAATGAAGCACACAAAAGCAACAACAAAAAAAAAAACGAAAAAGTTTGTCACTCTTCTCACGCAGTCGATCCACGTTTTGAATTTCCCCCCACATGACAATAAGCATTCAGAAGCGAGAACACCCAAAGAGATATTTCTCAAAAAAAAAAAAAAAAAAACTAACGCTTTCAAATGATTTAGATGTCGTCTCTGTAACGTCTGAGGAATTACTCCATTTAATTTTATTTAGGCAAGCAAATTTTGAAATAACCTGCTCCGCGCAAAAGAACGGCTGCAGTGCTACCGAGACTTTAGGTGTAGATTTTTTTTTGTTACAGTAACGTAATGGCTTTGTTT
Organism: Rhipicephalus appendiculatus; assembly: GCA_030522465.1. Classification (NCBI taxonomy): domain Eukaryota; kingdom Metazoa; phylum Arthropoda; class Arachnida; order Ixodida; family Ixodidae; genus Rhipicephalus; species Rhipicephalus appendiculatus. The sequence goes on along the minus strand of JALIZH010033007.1, from coordinate 3,340,076 downwards.
CTCGAAAAGATATATGTAGCAAAAAAGTTTAGCCGCGCAATTTAGTCGATATTGGAACAGGTAGCCTGAAATACGAAATCGCGAACTGCATTCCTTGTTCTTCTTGCGCCTAGCTGAGTGCCTGCTGAACGAAAAATATCTGTGACAGCCTCACGAGTGCGTACACAATAAAGCACACCTCTGCTGCACTGGGTGAACAAACAAACTAAAGACAAAAAAAAAGCGTCGACCTAGCGTTCATCGTTTTTTTTTTTTGTTCATATATTCTTAGAACTCGGAAATATTCCCAGCGCACTTGCGTGTAATACTTCTGCAAAAAAAAAAAGTCTTATACTATATTTGTAACTTGTAGTCGTTTTTTTTCCCTTAGCACTTCTGAAATCCCTACAATTGTTTATCATTCGTATTTGTATGGATGGAGGTCAAAGAGCTGAGGCTAAGGAAGGAAGGAACAGGGTGGAGAAAGAAAGGCAGGGATGTTAACCAGTCTAGAAGGACCAGTACGCCACCCTACATTGGAGAAATGGATGGCAGAGTTTTAAATATAGAGAAAGAGAGCCCTCACGAACAAGGTTGCAAAGCCGCGTGACCGGAAAATTAGGTCGGACGTCCCGGTCGATATCATAGCAGCGAAAGATCGTTTTCGCTCCTGAATGCGGACTTCCAAACGTTTGGCTGATGGGCGCCTGAATGTCAGCCTTCATCAGAGCGACTCATTAGGCAGAGGGGATTGTTTCAGAACGCACCAGTGCAGCCGGCGTTCCGCGACTGTAGCCATTGTCTGCATATCAAGACGACGCTAGGACACGATAGTGAGCAGCCGAGGTGTTCAGCGAGATTCTTTTTTGGTGATGAAGAAACAAAGTAATGTTCTGAATGTGGCATAAACAAACAGCCTAAATAGTGCTGCTCAAAGTTTCCGTTTCATCTAAATTAATGCCCCTGTTTCAGCCTCTACGTCAATGTCCCTGGCTGGCAGGTCTTGCTGACCGTTTGCAAAGCTTGTGCTTTACTGAAGAAAGAAAGGAACAGGAAAGAATGGAAAGGCCGGGATGTTAACCACTCTAGAAAGACCGGTATGCTACCCTACGCTGGGGAAAGGGATGGGGCAGTTTTAAAGATGTAGAAAGAGAGAGAGAGAGCACGCACGCACAGTCACACACCTCACAGTCATGATAGTGCCATTAGTCTATACGCCTAGTGCACGCCGACCGAAGCGCCAGTGGTGGCGAACTTGCTCGTTACTCTCGGGGCAGTGAGCAGACGTCCGCCGTATAGGTTTGTACGTCGTTGTTCGTGTGTCCCCGCGTCGTTCACGTTTTCGGAGTGAAATAAGCAGTGTCCGACGCATGTGTGTGGTGGCCGGAGCTTCAAGATATGTCAAAAAACAATTGCTGTGTGGTGGGATGCTCAAACACCTACAAAATCTCGCCCGCAACGCGGTTTTACTCATTCCCCGCGAGGCCTTGCTGACGTGTCTATCTAACGTGGTCGGCGCTTCTCCGCTTTTAAATACATCGTGCGGAATCTTTCTGTAACACTAAGCGCTAACGTACTCACACTACAGCTCTGTACAGTTTGAAGCAGGTTAGCGAGAGGATTTCAAGTTGCTAAAACAGCAGCGGGTAGCGCAGATCGACGGACGTAGTGGGATGGCATCGGCGGTGCGGCGCTGACTCTCAGCTTATGTACCCGTACGTTTGGCGATTTCTTTACCAGGGGATTCCATCTGCAATATTAATGCCACAACTGATTTTCTTGGTGGCACTTGTTCGGCGATGACACGTGTAATCAGCGGTCGCAAGATCGCTACATGTGCCGGCATCTCGCCGTGCGAGTTCGGAACATTTAAATATCGGTCCACCCATACGATGTGTATTTATTAATAATACGTACAGAAACAAGATTGCAACAAAGGTTGAATTTGAAGAACGAGAACTGAACGAGGCGTCGCATGAGTGAACAAAACAAACCGGCTGTGATGAGGTTCTTGGAAAATTTCTATTAAATAGAGTACGTTGCGCCGTTGGCGACAACGTAAGAAATTGGCGAGGCTGTTTGTAGGTTTCAAACGGCAATTTATGAAAGCATGGAAAAGAAAAACAAGCACACGCACACAGCAAACAAAGCAACCAAAAATATAAGCGCTAAGAGTCTCTGACGAGCGTAGCGGCTCAGCAAAAGGTCAGTCTACGCAGACACAGGCTCACCCGCTGGGGAGTCGAACGCTTTGGTCGATGCGAGGTGACGTGGCGCCGAGACGAGGAGTGCACGCTGGCTTGAAGAGGTCACCGACGGGTTGCGGAGGTTGCCAAGGAACCTGGAGCCTTGGTGAAGGGAACGTAGGAGGCAGGGGACGTTAGCGGCCACGTTGAGCCCGTAACAACAACGCGTGGACCGCGCCCCAGAGCGTCGACACTCGGGCACCGGTGACCCGACCGCGCCGAACACCCAAGACCGTCTGCCTCCCGCTTGTTCCTCTTCTCTTTTTTTCCGCCTCTCCAACTCGCCACGGTGGCGCATTCTTCCACGTGCGCCAGTGTCGTCGTTGTCTTCTTCTCACGCACAACACCACACCGTGCACAACACACACGCCGGCCCTATCAGTATTTCACGCGCACGTCACACCGGCTACTTATCACGAGCTTTTGAAAGTAAAATTTAGCGCAACTTGGAAAACCCTCGAAACACTCACACACGCTTTCACTCGGGATACATACACCACACACAGCGCTCGCTACCAACTGTTTATTGTGCGTGACTGACCTTCCTTTATACGCACAGGAAGATGCGCAAAAAAAAAAAGATCAACAATATTGCGCTTGTGCAAAGATTCACCAAGCAATACAAGAACCAGTCACCACCCAACAAAGTTACAAAAAAAGAAAGAGATAGCCTAAAGCCGCTAGGAGCACTAACACCTTGCCTCGAGAAAAGATATTTCCTTTTGATACAACATCACGGACGGCTCGCTAACACAACGATCCCTGTTTTTTTCAATAAAATAAGCTCCTAGTGACAGACGTTCCGATGATTTCACACGGTCGCCGAGTCACTTATGCAGAAGCTGAAACGTGGAACACAAAGGAATGGAGCTGCTTGGGATCCATCGGGTTCCAAGCCTCAAGTGATGCTGTACTTGCATAAGCTCTCCCACAACCTTTAGAAGGTGGCTGCAAGACATGGTGCGCCGCTGGTCTTTTCGGCGCCAGACAAACTCGGCAATTTCTACCCGCGCATTTGCAATCGCAAAAGACGCGGTTGCCAGAAAAAAACATGAGAAGGCCTTCCTTAAGTGCTCCACGGGGGTTGTATACTCCATTCCAGTATCTCGCGGAAAAGTGTACGTCGGGCAAACCGAGAGATACTTGAATGACCGGCTTAGGGAGCATGCGCTAAAAGTTAAGATAAACGAGGATAAAAGTACGCGCACCTTGTGGCACATGCTGCCGCATGTGGATGTGAACCATGGTTTACAGATACGCAGGTTCTCGGAAGGAGCGTGAAATCATCAGCACGTCTGTTATTAGAAGCTTACTCTAAATTTTACTTTCAATATGACGAGTTACCAACTAGCCCAACAACAAGCTTTAATACCACGAGCTCCACTTCATAGCTGGGCTTTGTCACGCTGGTCTGCGGGACGCACCTGGCACGTCTATATACGCACTGGATTGTCCCAAATTCCTGTTCACTTCGTGCACGTGGACACTTTTGTAGAGGCCCGCGCCTTTCCTGCAGCTGTCACCGCAAAAGTAGCTGTCAGGCACCCGGACGTTTGGAAAATCGCAGCCTCGTACTTCAGCCATTCCCTGCAGCAACGCTATGCAATGCGCCGTCGTCTGCTCCGCTCCCCGAGTGTACTGTCGCCGGCGCCCGCTAGGTGGCTTTCAGTGGCGCCTCTATAGCCGGCGCACTACGCGTATAACCACCGGTGCAAGTCTGAAAACTATAAAACCCAATGGTGGCGGTAATGACACATTTCTAAGCTCAAGTTTAAGTAAATGTACTGGCTTCTGCAAGTTATGTTCAGATAATATGCCCGTGGTTTTTTGTGTTACCAGAAGAGAACTTTCCACAAAATGCAGCCAAGACGTAGAAACCAACAAAACGCTGAAATACGCAATCTCGACAGCTGAAAAGAAACACCGTGTTTTGAAGGCGTTGTTGCATCTGTACATTTATTTCGCGTAGGCAAATCAGATTTATTTTGTAGTCGTGGCCATTTATAATTCTGTCTTGCAAGTGTATCGGGCAGAGTTGTTTCTTACACAAAGCCGCACGAGGCTATGTCCACGTTTTATACAGTTCTCAGAGATATATGGACAGCTGGACGTTAGGGCAACCAAACAAATCGAATTGCCAAGAAAAGACGTCGGAATAACATACGCCTCCGCGCACAGGACCACGACGGGGAGTCCCAACAAGACAGCAATAAGTGAGCAAGTGAGTGACTGGGAAAACATTTTTTCGTACGGCCGTTATTTTATGGCCGGGTCTCTTTCTACTGATACAGCCGCATCCGAGACAGATTTTTATGCATGCAGGCCCATTTGTCCTTATCTGGGGAAAAAGGAACCTCGATAGATAGGAATCCTGTCGTGATAAAGAAATACATTTACCCTTTAGGTCCTCATGTACGTGCACGGTCCTTATGTATGTGCCTATCCTGGTTGCAGTACCTATGTGCACATATCTACATTGGCTTTCAAATCCGGTTGCACTTGGAAAATAGGGGCATAGTCAATACAGGTTCACTGTTTTAAAGCATGGCGAACATTGTTGTCTTTGATTTTTAAGCTTCCTAGGGTATGTTAGACACATAACTACAGATTGTGGATTTCACGTAATGGGCGTGCAATCTCTAAAATCGACAAGGAATTTGAAGACAGATGAAAAGAAGGAAGGAAGGAAGGAACAGTAGGTCGAGGAAAGGAAGGTATGTTAACCAGTAAATAAAAACTGGTATGCAGAAGTGAGGAAATGGTAAACAGAACTAAGGAAAATGAATAGGGTCGTTTGAAAGTTAGAAGTAGAGAGAATGAAACGAGATGGGGCCTAAAGTCTGAGGCCATAAAAGCTTTTTTTTTTACAGGTAACATCACAATGCAGAAGAAGAAAAATGATGTTCAGTATTCTTTTTTTTTTTTTGCGTAGTGTGTATATTATAATTACTATTATGCTCGAAATTCTTATGAAGCTTTCAAGGGACCCTAAAATTTTTTCTTGGTGTAATCTCTATCTATTGCCCACCCAGTTGTGCAATACCACGATTGTCAGGTGGCACCCTTTTTAAAGAATATATGTGAAAACATGCATTATAACAACTTCGGTTGGAACAAAGTCAGAATGCCGGATGAGAATGGCATTGCAGTGTTTTAAATGAAAAATTACGATCTAACTCATCAGGCAGTTCGTAGTGAAGAACTCTATTAATTTTTGACACCCTCGAAGTTGTTCTACGTGCAGACGAAAGGCGGCATTTGCAGGAATTGAACCCACCATCAGTTGCTTAGCACCGCCACACCATCGCCCCCTAGCCACCGTTCTGGTCGTGCGCTCGTTAGAAACCCTGGTTTGTTTCAACGAGGAGGGGTAAATGTACCGTGTCATGCACACACCGTCAGAAGTTAATTAGATCCGACGACCCCGTCAAAGGAACGGTATTTAAGCGCACGCCAGTCAATATCGCGGTCGAGCTGTAAAAAGGGCAGGCTTGGAACTACGGGAGCGCCCACTAGCGCGTGGCATGCCGCAGCCGAGTCATTGTGGAGCCGTTTATAACTTTATTTTAATATGTTGCAATGTGAAAGCCTTTTTCTGCACGTGTTTAATTCCTCACCATTTCTTTTATCACGCTGTAGATGTCGAGACTCAAGGCGAGAAGTTACTCTGGCGTCGGCGCAGGTGCACCTTATTCGGTTCGAAGTGCACGTAACGCCTGCGATTGTATACGATGAACTACAGCAGATCTTTTTGTTATTTTTTCCGTAGAAGTGAGTTTTGTAGAAGGCTTGCAAAGTATCTCGTTGGCGTTGGCTTGTACTAGCGAGCATGTGCTCTCTGTTTCCTAAATGTTAATAAAAATCGCGGAAGTCCAAGAAAATTTGGAAAAGGCTCTTTTCTGGCGTCAGTCAATGCTTTTAGACATTCTCAACTACCATAAGTTCCACAGCTTACGTGGTGTGGACAAAAAAAAAACAATCAAACGAATGCGAATGATTGTTGCTCGCCGTCCTTTTCCTCTCCTCGACCTTTTTAAACCTTGGTTCATACCCTTTGTGTAGAACTTGCTGTATGACATTAGTTGTGACAAAAAGAACAAACCGAGGCAGGGTTAATGTCATGCATGGTAGTTTTCCACTGGCCGGGCTATATATACATTACTCACGGATTAAAACGCGAACATTTAGGGCTAATAAATTCGTGTACTTACGTTTCCAGCGTCTACAGTTCATGTCATATTGGCGTAATTTTCACTCGAACACTTACATCATAGCCAGCATTACATTTGCGGCCATATTTGCCGCGACATGACGTGGTTATCTCAAGCAATTACTCATAGCAGTCGTCAAACTAAAACAATACCATATCGCCTTTTCACTCAGGAGTACTGTGCATGAGCATCACCGGGTTACACGTCCTGTATCCCTAAAAAAAGACGTTGATTTACTTTGGTGAAGTCAGCGATTCTACTCACTTACTCATTGCAAACACGCATAGAATTTTTGTGCGTTGCGTTAGGGTGACGCGACACCTCGGCAGGCATCGCATCAACTATTTTACTAATAGGTTAACCACGGCGCACTAGCTATTGTGGCGACAGCAGGCAAAACACAGACAGACAATTATACCTGAAAATCCAGAGCTTGTCTTTCGTATTGCTGCAGTCATGTTCTTGCCTAATACGACCTGCATCACTCGCCCCACAAGGCCAATAAACCCAAGTTTCTTACAGGCAAGTGCTTTGATTATCACGCTCTTTTTGCTTCCTGTTCGGCTTTGCTTTTCATGCGGAACTGCTCACACGAATCGCCCATTACGTACCGACGGCCGATTCTTTATCGAAGCCACATCACTGAACTAATCTTTGTCCCTGCTACGCAGCCGAGTCTATCCAGTACAACTCGGACCTTTCACCTCGCACTTGTACCGCAATCCAGTATTTCGTGCAATGAACGGTGAGATGCCTGTGATCGCTAGGGGCCTAACGAGGCAGAAGCGTGTTTTCTGGAGCAGAGCTGACACAATGCCTGAAAGAAATAAACGAAGATCTCTGTTGTTTATCTCTGCTTCTCCTTGTTGCATAGTACCGCAGCCATTTTCTGGCATCTAGTCTCTCGTACTGCTTACTCCGGAAATAAGCGTCGTCACTAGACTTCTTTCATTTCTTCTCCCAACTGTGGGATCCTTGCTCCTGAAATGGTGTTCCTGCAATAAAGACGGGGCCTACAACATTACACCTTCCCTTTAAGTTACCCCTCCCCTTTCAGGTTACATCGATTAGATCACATTGGGAATTGTCTTCAATTATCACTCAAGCGATGTAGAGCCGTGTTCAGTTTTTTTCTCTGTAGCTTGATTTCAACTGCTTCGGGCATGAATTCTATGCGTCGAATCGCGATATGTTATTGCTTATTGTATTTTTTTTAAGGGGGGGGGGGGGGGGGGATGCGACATTCTTGATAATGAAGCACTATTTTCAAAAGTTACAAATGTGGATAAATAATTTACCTTTTGATCATCCATGTACCCCGTACTCTTGTGCTTTGGTTTAAGCACTTTGCTTTAGCGTGATAATGTTGCGTTTCAATTGTTCATTTTGCTGCAAACCCTGCTTGCCAGTAAAGAGTTATTTTGGTAGGTAATGTTCAAAGGGCAACGAAAATATGCATTTCTTATTTCTGATCATGTGCTATGCTCTGTGAAGCCACTATGTCATAGAGGTCCTGTTAAGGGGGGATAATTGTAATATTACACTATCATTCGAATACTTTTAAGGGTGACAACTGGAACATTACACTATTATTCGAATACCTCCACCCGACGGTTGAGTTCTGGGCAGCAGTTACATGGCACGCAAAATGGTGGGTATCTCTGAAAGTCGTTCTTCACTTCATTTCAAACCAAAAAAAAAAAAATAGAGTCAGTGGAACACTGAAAATATCCAAGTTGATTGTCGTAATATTAAGAATTCTACAACGTCCAGCCCTCCGTCGGTGTATAAGAACTTCTTTATTTGGAGAACCCTTCGTGTGTGTGTGTGTGTGTGTGTGTGTGTGTGTGTGTGTGTGTGTGTGTGTGTGTGTGTGTGTGTGTGTGTGTGTGTGTGTGTGTGTGTGTGTGTGTGTGTGTGTGTGTGTGTGTGTGTGTGTGTGTGTGTGTGTGTGTGTGTGTGTGTGTGTGTGTGTGTGTGTGTGTGTGTGTGTGTGTGTGTGTGTGTGTGTGTGTGTGTGTGTGTGTGTGTGTGTGTGTGTGTGTGTGTGTGTGTGTGTGTGTGTGTGTGTGTGTGTGTGTGTGTGTGTGTGTGTGTGTGTGTGTGTGTGTGTGTGTGTGTGTGTGTGTGTGTGTGTGCGCGCGTGCGTGCGCGCATGCATGTGTGTATGTGCCTGTGTGCGTGCGTGTGTATGTATGCGTGTTTCTTTTCTATTTTAGTTGTCCATATATTTTTCGCCCATCCCTGTGCAGTGTAGAAAACCGGTTGATAATATCACGTTAACGTACCAGCTTTTCTTTTTCATCTCTCTTTCTTTCTCGCTCTTTTATGGTCTTGATCTCATCAAATAAAGCCATTTAGATTAAGAAATCAACTGAGACGAAACGAACTGAAGGAATGTGAAATAACTTTTGAAAATCGGCATAAGAGAGACGAAAACTGAAATGACTGAAATGACCATGCCCAGCCATGTTTATCACGTAATTTCGTAATTTACGTGCACTCAGGCTCTATCTGTATGCAACAATCTCAAGCAAAAGTGAAGCGTTTACACTGCATGTAGCTTTTTTCTTTTTCTAAATCGACGAAGATGACATCTTGCTTTTGGCAAGCGAGCTTACACAACCTTCAGCAAGAGACCGGGCAACGCTCTTTTTACCAAGATCAAATTACCGCAATTAGGGCAAAATGTGGATGTACACACAAAGACAGAGCAGACGAAAACAGGTCTTTGTATGTTTGTCTACATTTGCGCTAATTTGTCTTTGTTAATATGCAAGACCACTAACCCAGCAGTCTGTCCTACTACAGGACAGCGCTCAGTGTGCAGCTGGTTCAAACCAAGAATGTTTTCCTGTGTAGCCTAGACAGAGAGACTTCAGTTTGCATTCGCGTTTCGCAAACGAAAACAGGACCCACGTCGCAAGAGGTACGCGCACTCGTGCTCTGAATTGCAAATGGCGCACGTTGCGAAGGAGATGAAGGGAAACGAGACGGCGTTGCCCGAGCCCGAGTCGAGCCCAGTGCTGGAGATGGCGTCGAGGCTGATTTTAAATTCGAGAAACCTCTCGTGCTCACCTGCACGCTCTTGCGCCGTCTGGGCGAGAAGCCGTCGACGAGCTGTGTGAGAAGTCTACATGTTTTGTCTCGGGCGAAAGTGAAACGAAAGTAGTGCTGCTAGCGTCTAGCGTCTAGATAGCGTCTAGCATCTAGATGGAACAATCAAGGCAGCTTCGCACTAGGGGTGCCAAACCTAAAGGAAGTGCGGAGCTGGACAGCCTTCTTTGTTTCTCATTGGTTTTCTCGTTCTTGCCTTAGATGCCTCATAACACGCGAAAAGTGACTGTCGGTGGCGGTTGGCGCCAACACGAGGGATGCAAAAAGTTACGTGATAACGTCACGACATGACGCCATCATAACGTCGCAAGCCGCCAAGCTTAGCGACGTCATCAAGACGTCACTGTGACGTTCTATTACGTGACGTCATTTGATGACATATTATCACATGGCACCGTCGCTTGGTCAAAGGGGCGCCGATCCCGGAGGCAGTGCAAAACCACCACGTTGGGTGAAGAAAGCTTTCAAAGGGTCAGGGGGGGGGGGGGGAGGTTAGCTTAATACAATACAGAAGATAGAAAATTAGATGGCTTTCGCCCTTCCAGCCGTCCTAGGAAAATTCGTAAGCGACCTGTGTGAGCTTTTTGTCGATGAGCATGCGTAGAAAAAATAGCGCATGGTATGTCAGTGTACAAGCTCCGAAAGAATAAGAGTGTTTGGAGGATAAACGGCTAAGGATTCGTAAGAGCTATCCGGGAGAGAGAAAAAATATATACCACATCCACATTATAGACGGCTTCGGAGAAAAGAAAACCGAAACATGACCACACTGGCAAAGTAAATGTATTGGAAAAATTAAGGCAGTTTCGCACTACGGTGCCAAGCCTGGAAGGAAGTCCGGAGCTGGGCATCCTTCTTTGTTTCTTTTCGGTGTTCTCTTTCTTTCCTCTTCTCCTTCTTTCTTTTTCTCTTCTTCCGTTCTTTTTTATCGTCTTTTTTCTTTCTCTTTATTTCTATTTATTCTTCCTCTCTCTTAATCTAGTTCTTTCTTTTTCTCGCTCTTTCTAGTTTTTCTTCCAATTTTTTTCTCCCCTTTTCTTTCTTTTTTATTTCGCGCATGCTTGCTATTTTTTTTCTTTCTTTATACGTGATTTTTCCGGCGTTACGCCAAGCGCAATAGTTACCTTTTTGCTGATCATGATAAGTGGTCATCATCAAGGCGCTCGAAGAACAAGAGGAAGAAGACTTCTTGGCGCGAGCGCGCGCTCACAGATGGCTATGCTATTCGCGGTTTTGCCTTTGTTACGCTAAGCTACCACAGCATACGATGACAGCATACGACAGCCGGGGCCCCCCTAATGTGCTCCGCACTTAAGAGCAAATCGAGAAAGAAAAGCGATTCTTACCAGAGGAAGTCCCTCGGGCCACAACAAATGCCTAAGATCTTTTAGGCACGCTGCACCACCAGCTAGCTATACAGATTCGGAGAACATGTGTGTCAATCCCAACAGTAATAGCGCATATCAAGGCCTTCAAGTGGACGTACTGATTTTCAATTGATAATTTAATTTTTTGTCTGTGTCCGTCGTTCAAATAAATATCCGTGGAGAGTTTTCTTGATTTTTTCAACTTTTTGATCAGACAAGATAGACTGAGTAATACTGTGTACGATTGCTAAGAATACAAAATTTCTCTGCGGCTTCGCCTTTTCCGTAACTTTCTAGTTTTCTGCATTTTTCTAGGTGTTTCTTGACTGGCTGTACTTTATGTAAAGTGGCTCAAAATGTCTTGTGACGAATCTCTTTTACCTTTTTTTTATCGTTTGTATGTATGTGTATTTCGGACTGCAACATGTTCTATTATGAACATGAATTCATTGTCTATGTTGACCCACCGTGGTAGTCTAGTGATTATAGTGCTTGATTGTTGGCCCTAGGGCCCCGGGATCGAATCACGGCCTCTGCGGGCGCCCTTCAATACAGACGAATAGCTAAAGACCCCTGTGCTTAGATTTAGGTACAGGTTAAAGATAACCTGGTGGTCGAAATAATTTGGAGCAATCCACTAAAGCGTCTCTCATAATCATATCGTGACTTCGGGACGTAAAACACCAACAACTATATATCATTGTCTATTCGGGACATGACTTCTAAGCAGTCATCTATACTATATTCACAAAGTAACACTGAAAGCGCGTATCTAAACAAGCCAGACTAGCAAGCACCGAGGTTGAAATTGACAGGTAGCCATGTTTTCTTGCTAACCCATATATTGACCAGGCTCCTGCTACTCTGTGCACAAAACACCAATTTCTCGCTGGTGAGCTGGGATGAAGGAAACGGTTGGAAGGCCAATTCAGTCCTTCTTTTTTTTTTTTTTTTTTTTTTTTTTTTTTTTTTTTTTTTTTTTTTTTATAGACCGCTGTCACTTCGAAGAGACGGCTTTGTATGTGGCTTTGTATGTTTACACACTGGAGAGCCCTAAAGCCGCTTCTGCCCTTGTTGAAAGCTGTCACCGCGCCCTGTCGTCCTTGCCGGTCTTGAAGCGTTACCTATCCTTTAGGGTTGGGTTGTTTATACGTGGTATTTTTACGACAGCTCTATTGTTTTCTTTCTTCTTTTTTTCACGGTGCAATGGTTCTAAAATCCTAGAAATCTCAGCGTGACATGCAAAGGATGTAAGCGCGTGCAGTTATTGTGGAGATGCTTGAAGCTGTCAACCCTGAGCTAAAAGTCAGCGACGTGTTGAGCCTGATCTTGGTGTTGACATAAGAATGGTGTAACAAATAGATGCTTTAAAAAATTTGGGAGCCCTTCCCTTACATAATGGAAAAATGGGAGCAAGTCAAGCTTTACGTGTGCGTGCCTGACCTACTTTTCTTTCTTTCTTTCTTTCTTTCTTTCTTTCTTTCTTTCTTTCTTTCTTTCTTTCTTTCTTTCTTTCTTTCTTTCTTTCTTTCTTTCTTTCTTTCTTTCTTTCTTTCTTTCTTTCTTTCTTTCTTTCTTTCTTTCTTTCTTTCTTTCTTTCTTTCTTTCTTTCTTTCTTTCTTTCTTTCTTTCTTTCTTTCTTTCTTTCTTTCCGGTGTTGCGTCGGGCTAGTAACTAGCCTTCATGCATCAAGTAGCTAGCAAGTGACGTACGCTTACGTCACACACCAATCTGCTCATTTAACAATGTGACGTCCTTTTGACTCGTATAAGTCTTGGCTCACCGTCAAACAGTGCTTCATGGCTAGTTCCTAGCAAACCACTCCGCATAACATCGCATCCAACTCTGCTTGAGATCATCCTGTGTTTCTTTGGAAGTAACGTTCAAACATTCGAAACAAGAGGTATGTTCATTAAAAATGGAAGGAAACGCTCGAAGCAGTGTTACGCAAATGGATAGAAGCCAATGTATTGAACAAATAACCGCATGTGTACGGTTCTATGCGTGCCGCGGGTGTTTTGTAAATATCGCACGTGCACCTTCATTTCGAAGCCGAAGGTATCGAGTTGTTGTCGTGCATGGGGCGAGTCAGTAAGCTAGGGAGTATCGTATGAACCCTGCACGTTACTGCAGCGTGTCTTGCGTAACAGCCGCATCGGCTCGGACGTCCCCATTGTTGCGTAATGCGCACCGAGAATATTCGTAAAGCAGACACGCGTGCAGCTGTTCATTTGATATGCAACCACTCTTGAGCCGCATTTCACCGGATACGCGAATTCCGAAGGTTTCAATATAGGCACCCCGTTGCTGTTACGTAAATAAACTGTACCTGTTTGCCCTGCGCACAATCCAGGAAAAACGCACCTATAGTTGTGTAACGAATAAGCTCGCTGAATTATTATAATCGAACCTTGATAATGAGGCTATAGTGTCGAGTATGGTTGTAGAAATTCTTGCCAACAAAAAAATAGAGTGTTCTGACTGTAATGCTTGCCCACAGCTTTACTTAATGCCTTCACTTAATTATGTGCGTTGAATGACCCACATCACGCAAATGCGTTAGCAACACATGCGTTAGCAACACGCGTGTCATGTTCAGCCGTCGCTCGTCTTTATGTTGAGTGATTCCCAAGATTCTTCGAGATGTGAGTGTATATATATAGGGTGTTTTTTTTTTAACCAATAAAGATTTTTTATAAAAATCCTATGACAGTAAGGCTCCTGTTGTTTTCGCACACGAACTCAGTGTCGAGGCCGAAGTACTTCGCCGGCAGTTAGCATGACACTGTTACGACTAAGTAACGAAATTTCGTTAATTAAATTTTTAATTATTGACTTGAGGGCAAGTGTTAATATTACAAAGTTGTAGTGCGTGCCAATTTATGGCATACCTATTTTTTAGAAATCGCAAAAGGTGCACGTAGTTCAAGATATTCATCATCGAACTTGACGGGCGAAATAAAAAATGATCGCGCAAGGCGTGCAGGAAATGCACGTCTTGCGTAAATAAACTACGTCAAACCAGAACTACCCGTCACATGAGAATAACAAAATTTGAATGACGGCGCGCCACGTCCGTAAGTTTTCGTGAAAAGCTGCAAGTCATTTCGCTTGGGCCGGCGCATCACCCTAGTTTTGCGCGTAGTGATTCGTGATTATTTCGTGCTGTCTAACAGTGCACAGGAAAACTGTAATAGCGACCTTTTCTTTGTCTGGGAAGCATAAAACACTGGGGCGGCCACTGCGGCGCTTCTTCTTGCAGACTGCTGAAATAGTTTATCGCGCGTCTTTGTAGTTTAAGAAGGAAACGGATATGCACCACCCATCGCACGCAAACATGAAGCTGTCTCCTAGCGTATTTCAGAATGCTTGCCGATTTTTCCGATCAGATTCCGCTTTGGCGCGCGTTCATTCAAATTTCGTCATTTCCCTATCACATGTCATGCCTGTGTTCCGCCGATATTGGCACGCGCGGGCGCGATCAGTTTCGATTTCGCCCATCAAGTTCGACGGTGAATATCTCGAACTACGTGCAACTTTTGCAATTTCGTGCATTTTTTGCGATTGCGTGCAACTTTTGTGTTTCCAAACCAGGCAAACGCTTTTTGTATTGCGAACTTGAGGGGCCTTCGGCCGCTATTGTCATCAAAAGCTTGCGTCGCGATAACACTGCACTTCAAACAATTACTGGACAGGTCAGACGGAGTAAAGGTGTTGAGCCGATTTAGCGCCCCCCTTTTATCTAACAATAGTGGGGGGGGGGGACGCCCCCCTATCCTATCTTTCCTGTGCGTGCGCCTTTATAGGCTATATATGCATGTAACTTCATTTTTTTAACACGAAAGTTTTTATGCCGGGGCCCACCAAGATTTGAGTGACGTATTTCCGTCACGGAAATGACGTCGAAAAAATACGCGTGATCAGAGTACAAAGAGAAAAAGTTCCGTCAATAGGAATTCGAACCTAAGACCTCTTGGTCAGCGATAACAGATGACGGGCACGCTATCAACTGCGCCACGGTCACATACTCTGCAGGCTTTAAAAACAAGCCTTTTATATCTACCACTGTCCTCTCACAGTGCTCTTACTAAAGTGAATTAATGCATTATGAACGTGAAATGCCCGATTAGTTCCTTCAAAGCGTCGTTTCTATGCGTCCGTCCCATTCGGCGCGTTTCGAATAGGGAAAGTGCAATTTTGTCGACGCATTAACGCACTGCCAGGTGGTGACCTTACCCCTAACATCGGCTTCGCTCATAGCATCCGTCCATACCAAAAATAGCTGGGACGCGGGAGTGCGTCGCGTAGCCGTAACTCCGCGTTCCCCACTTACCTCGCCCCGCGAAAAATCGCAGCCGGCCAACGGGGAAGACACGACGCGCGTTGCGTCTCCCTCTGGTCGGGCAGCGTTGTTCAATAACTCGAACATGTGGTGAGTAATCGACCTTAGCCCAAGTTCGGCGTCCAATCAGTGATGCTCTTCGGGCTGTCGCACCACATTTACTGAGTCCGCTCTCACCGTACAGCTACCGCAAGCATCTATGACCACGAGGGTTCGTTTAATAATTGATCATGTACGTTAGTCGTCGGGGTACAGATGTACCACCAAGCGTCAACGTGGATGCATTTACGTTAAACGGTTCCATAACTGTCAAACACCAACAGGCATAGTGCAAGCTCTCTTATATCGATGTACAGTAAACATTCAACTACTTCTGTAAGGAGAGGTTTCACTTTCGTGTTATACCGATTCCTATGACGGGGGGATCGACCATGTTTTTTTTTTCTTTGTTGCTTTTCGTATGCTTCGGCAAATGCATGATGTACTATGCTGTGTAGGGAAATACTCTTTGCGCTGGTTGATTTTGTAAGAGTACTACGCATGTCCATAGGCCCCAGAATGGTGAGTACACCCAGCAGGCACTTTCGACAGGCAAGTAATAATCATGGAGGCGGGTTCAATTGGTGCAAATAATGCTGAATTCATGCACACAACATGTGTTTAGAATACCGAGGAAATGATTAATAAAACAATGCATTTGGCTACAGGCGAACTGGGCTAGCATTACGTTACAGTTAACTAAGTGCACTGTACATTTCAGCGTGTGCTATTCACCGGAGACGGTGGTTACGAGTGTTGTCGGCCCACTGGCGTTCGATAATACTACCTCTCGTGTGCAGCTTTCCGTCCATATTCAGGCGAAAGCCTTTAAAGTCTCATGCTCACGTCCGTCCGTCCGTCCGTCCGTCCGGGCCCTGGCACGGTGCAGGTGGCCGCCGGGGCGCGCCAACGGACGCCTGTCGCGTCGGACTCTACAGCGCTCGCGCTTTGCTTGCGTAGAGTCGCTGTGCCCAGCGTGTCGAATCAAGCAAGAAGGGAGACGCGCGCATCGCGTTCTATTCAAGCCGACCTCGTCTCAATGGGCACAGGCGTTCGCCGAACACACTTTGGAATTCACAAAGTGTCCTCCAATTGTTTGGGCATTATCTCGCGAGCGCTTTCAGGGGCGAAAAAGGAAAGTTTATTGAACAAGTGTACACAAACACTGGAGGCACTTATACACTAAAAGTTCGAAATGGCGTCAGTAGAACTTATACAAACGCTAGACATAATTTTAAACGGACATCTATAAAACACTGTGCGGTACTAAGACACTATAAAAAAAAAAAAAAGAAACATGCTCCTTCTCAAGGAGCTGAAGAGAGAGAGAGAGAAAAAAAAAGGGGGGGGGGGAGGGGGTTCGAAGCTCCTTAAAGCGGCACCCGTTCGTCCCTCGTCGTAGTCGTAGTCGTAGTGCGTAACCAGTCTTACGCTTTGACCTCCAAGGTGGTGCCGGTGGGAGATTTCTCCTGTGCGTTGTTGAACAATAAAAAATTCGCAGCGTGCGCGTTAACTAAAAGCCGAATTCTTCTGTTTCTCATTCCCCATTAGCAGCCATTGGCATTTCTCCTGTGCGTGATTAAACAATAAAAATTTTGTTCAAAACGCCGTTGATTGATGAAATAAACCAACGAAAGAAGCCAGATGTTTTCTAAAAGCAAAACGAAAAGACGCCAGATGTTTCTAAAGCAAAACGAAAAGACGCCAGCTGCTTAACGAAAGACGCCAGGTGTTTTCTAAAGCAATGGTTTTATAATCAAAACCATATCGCGATACAGGTTTGTAGTTGACGATGCTCGTTGCCGTCGGTGTGTGCTCGTATGGATAAGGATGCCGCTGCAACCAGTGCAAGAACCACTTAGCTTACATTTCACCGACCACAAAGCGGTCATAATGAAAGGACAACGGAAACCAGCAATAAAAGTTTGATAAAACATTTAATCAATCGTTTCACGTCATTTTTATCGGGCGAATTAACGGAAGATATTTCACGGTTTAACCGATGATTACTTCCAGGAGCTTCGAATCTCATCATCATTCACCTCGTGGATCTGCCGTCAATTTTTTTTTAACAAAGAAATAATACAGCAGTACGATAACGACTTCTTTTTTAGCTCACACCAAACTAAACGGCGGCGCCTCCTCACTTTTAAGAGCCACATTTCCTGTACAACGTTTGAGGTCAACTTAATCAGCGGTGAATATGTGTACGTAAATGTGAGGTGCGCAGATTTCAGTGATACAAATACTCGTATACAAGGGGATAATTTCTTTATTCGCAATACTCTTTATGCGCCTCCTCCTATGCAGTGCCATGCTTCTTGTTGATTTTCTGGTTGTTCACGCAATCACTTTATTGTTAGACACGTTTCGCAACATTAAAACGTCTATAGCGTTATAGTGCCTACATAATAGTCTCATTAGCCACTTCACAAAGGCTTCGCATGGCAGATGTCTACATCTGCGATTTATCAGCCTGATCCCAAAGCAACGCTCTCTGTCATGTCCCCACGCTGCCCCCCTTGTAGGGTAGAAAACTGAGTAAAGTCTATTATATCTCATCGCCTTTCCTGCATTCGATACCCCCCCCCCCCCCTTTCTCTCTCTCTCTCTATCTTTTCTCTTTCATTGGCTCGTTTCCACCACACGCAGTGTCGTCACCATGAATTCCTTTAGGGGAAGTGGAGCACTTCCTCGGCTGGGCAGGGCAGGGAAGGCATGAGTAACTGAACAAGACTGGTGTTGAGTTGCATTGTGTTATGATAACATGTGGTGTGGCACACAGAAGTTTGAAGGCAGAAGGGAGGATAAGGGAGCAATTGCACCATGTGCCCACCCGCCGGTTGCGCTCCTGACAGATTTCCGGTCGAGTGTTTAGCATCGTGTATTTTAGGCGTTCTGGACTCAATGCGTCTGAAATATGGCCATTCGCTCGCGCCATTTATAACGTGAAAAGTCGCGTGTCGTGGGCTACGGGGTGAAATTAAAGGGACAGTCTGTTTTAAATGCGAATGCATTTCATAGTCGGGCTATGTCAGGCATCCGGCGTTGGCGTTGGCGTTGTCCGCGGAGGAGGAGCAGGAGGATAGGTTGAGGAGGTGTGCGCGCCGGCAGGTGTTAGATGTGAAGCATCTTATGGCGAAGCTTAATCCGGTAGTGGTGGTGTGCGGCGTGACCACCCTTACTGCGCATGCGCAAACCCTTTCAAAAAAAATAAAAATAAAAAACCTCCTCTCTCCCCTGCTACGCTCCCCCCCTCTCTCCTCTAGGCATCCCTGCCCGCGCCGTCCACACTCCCCACTGCGCATGCGCGTCCCACCTCTCTTCTCCTCTCCTACGCTCCCCCCCCTCTCTTCTCTAGGCATCTCTGCCCGCAGCGTTCACACTCCCACTGCGCATGCGCGCCCCCCCTCTCTCTCTCTCCTCTCCTACGCTCCCCCCCTCTCCCTCTCTCGCCCCGCGACGCCGACGCAGGCAGCGTCTGCTAGCGAGTTTCTTGGTTGAAAAAACCGACTGCTCGCGCTGCACAACCGTTCACTGGCCACCCCGTATATATGGCAATGAATCTTGACCTCCAAGGTGGTGCCGGTGGGAGGTTTCTCCTGTGCGTTGTTGAACAATAAAAATTCACAGCGTGCGCGTTAACTAAAAGCGGACTGCGGCGGAGCTCGGCGGAGCTATATATGAAAAAAAATTAAAAAAAATAAATAAAAAAAATTAAAAAAAACAAGAAAAAGAAAAAAAAGGCTCTGCGCAGTGCTCCCGACCGGGCTGCAGAAATTAGGCGCCTTTTCCTTCTTCGAACCACAACCACCATATATAATTGGAGTGAAGCACGCGCGAAATGCATTCGCATTTCCTCACGATTCCCTTCGGGGAGGTGGGGGGCATTTTTTTTTTGTTCACCCGTTGTTTTATACCAGTCACTACTTTCTTTATTGACTCTTCCTGAATCTTCTATTTGTACCAGTAGCTATATCCTTCAGCGACAGTACCTTGCGGTGACCTCATGGTTAGAGCTCGGCTGGTGGCCCGAAAGACGCGGGTTTAATCCCGGCCGCGCAAGCTGCATTTAGATTGAAGCGCAAGGCAAGAGGCCCATGTACTGGGCATTTTCGGGCCACGTTAAACAACTCCACCGAGGTGTTCGAAATTATACGGAGACCTCCCCTACGGTGTCCGTCACAGCTTGAGTCTCTTTAGGACGTTCAGTCAACAAAAGAATCATTTTTAAAAGTCGTATGAGATTTTGTTCTAGCGCATTGTGAACTTTTCCTGACAATTTTTAAAGAACTGTTTTTCTGTGCTTGTCTTGTCATTGCCCACATTCGTTTGCGTGTTTCCCTCTGTTATTTTAACATGTTCAATAGCATACATATTTCACACTGTGAGGAATACTGAAACTATCTTTAGAGCTGCAGCTTAGTTACTCATTTAATATGCGGAAATTGTTTCCACATGTTGGTTTCCGCTGTTGTTACCTTTGACGGCAGCACTACAGACCTTTATCTCCTCCTCACTAACTTTTATTTTCCTTCAAAGTATTTCCTCTTGTTTTCATTTTATTCTTCTTCTCATCCTTAGGCTAATCTTCGTTAATGTTGGCTAAATAATGACAAGTGCCGGCTAATGTTGTGTAATACCGGCTGAGGTGTACGCTACTCTCTGTCATCTAACAATATTAGTAGATCTCGCAAACGCCGGCATAACATTTCGCATTTAACAATAACATTCACCATTTCTCCGCCAAAACTCGCGTTGCTTCTGGCTGCACCTCTTTGCATTTTCGTCACAATCAACCTGTCACTCCCTGACAAAATGTAGTTTCACTGCACGTAAAGCGCAACAGACACAGGTGAGGCAACTCAACTTTCTCTGCAAACTTATCTCCGTGTTGAGAAATGTGTCTTAAGTTAAAAGTCACGACTTGCCAAGTCAGGATGAAGTAACCCTTCACAGGAACATGCTGATGACGGTGATTGAGCTTCATTGGACGCGTCTAGGTTTTACAATGACGTCAAGCGTTCAAGTTAATCGTAAGCTTAAGTTAAGCAGCATTTAAGAATATGCAGTTTAGACAATTCACGCATATATTCACTATACACATAGAGCCACGCGCTGTTAAAGGCAAGTTTTAGTGGGCATAAAAGAAAACGTGGCTTCAAATAGAGAGATGCAGCAAGTTCGTCTATCTATACATTTGAACATTTCACGGATATTTGCTACGCATGTAGTCGACTCACGCATCGCTTCTGCGCAGTGCGGGACGTCTCTTACAAGGCGTCCCTTACGCATTTATCAATAAATACACATAGTGACAACAACGCAGTCACCCGTATAAAGAAGGCAGGAAGTACTTTCAGTATTTAGCCTTACCCTCTACTCGACAATGACTTGGCACTAGGAGGAGGAGGAGGAGGAAAATCGGAAGGACAGGGAAGTTAGCCAGTTCTCTTGGCACTCGTGTTTCCCATCTCGCCTCAGGAAGGCTCTGTTGCATCCTCCATGCTCTTTTAGTCTGGACGTCGATTGGTTGGTGTTTCATCATTCCTTATGCGCTTACGATGGACGAACCAAAAACGACCTACACTCCGTCTCCAGTCCTTGTGGAATTGAAAAAAAATTATTTGGTTCACTGAGATATCATGTAAGTCCGCTGCAGGATAAGGTTCTGCGCTTTCGTATCACACAGGTACCTTTATTCGAGAACTATACTGCGGGCTGCCCGTGAGCCACCAGCTCCGGGCTAGGAAGCTAGTGCGGTCTGAAGGACCCGAATAATGTTTTTCGTACCGTACCAAACTGTGAGTCTCTCATAACAACATAAATTTTCCAATGGAGACTCCGTTCATGTAATGCAGCTGCCGTAGAAGCACGACAGCATACCACAGCCCGGGTTCTTAAAATGCTCCGCACTTAAAAAGTATTAGCACCAACCCAAATAGTGAGGCTGCGCCCGCAATAGTAATGCATCAGAATTAACGAACTGTAGAAAATAATGCACTTATTCTACTACACCAAAATGCTCCACATCTGGTTTTTACAACACGCCAGATCGTTGTTCGCGCAACAAAGTAAAATATACAGTCTCTTTAGCTAACGTAAGTACTACTAACACTAAGGAACATACAAGAAAAAACCTGGACTCTCACAAGACACTAATTAAATTGCTGACTTAAGTACCGTATATGCGTGTTGACACAGCCGATGCCAAACGCCTGATTTTTTAGGTACCGTATATGCGTGTTGACACAGCCGATGCCAAACGCCTGATTTTTGGTTTACTCAGGGGCCATTTAAAGCACTCGCCTCAATAATGCAAGCCCTCTATTTTCAGAGTATTCGTAGTTAATTCCCTTAAGGAACACGCGAATATTTGTCCAACGTCTGCTTTTCAGACTCGGTTATGCCTCGAAATCCTTTAGCTCTATGCTAATCCTTGCACCTTTCGGTCTGTTGGGATCGTGTGTCCATTTTTTTTTCTGGAACAGCATTTCATCGCCGATGCAGTTCGCGCTTCCTTTCGTCGCTGTAGCTGTTCCAAACCAAATATATTGCGATGTAATTTCGACGGCAAGACTTGACAAACTGCCGCAATATGCGCGTCCAAATGAAACTCTGGGGACCGAGCGGGCGCAGCACAGTATTGCATTGACCGAATGCCACTTTGTCGTGAGCCGTGCAGGGGTAACATAGCCATTGTCAGATACATGGACAATGGCGCCACTGACTAAAAGGAGGGAAAAAGGCTGTCTGACACCTAGTGGAAGAAGAACGGAAGCTCCTTATCAAGTCGCGACTGACGGACAAAAGGAAAATAAAACATAGTAGAAACATTATGTAGGTCAAGCAGGAACGGGAACAAAGCAACTATTCCTTCGTGCCCTCAAGCGAAGTCTCGAGAAGAATTTCAGAATATTCCATTGGCTATAGTCCAAGTGCTTCTCTTTTATGTTCTGTGTTATCATATAATTATTCGATATAAACACGGTCCCTGCTGCAAGAAGCATCATAAATGTGAAGTGGCTCTATTTAGGAGGAGCCTCTGTTGCAGCGAGCATGCTCATTTCCTTTAATGATTGGGCCGCAGGGAAAGCTTCAGGTTTTTGGTTTGGTTTCGCATACATTTCTTGCAACATCAATTGTCGGTGTAAATTGTAGTTGATGTAAGGATTCCCGTTTGCTTACGCAGAGTGCACATAAAGTTGATTTAGAGCACAAGGCTTCCTTTCCTTTACCATACATGCTCGAAACACTGCAAAAAACCGACATTATTAGAGAAATTGAGCGATACTTTGGTTATAATGGAATATCCCGTTGGCCTTAACTTGAAGTAGCGTTGTCGTTGAATGTGGCAAAGATGACTGCCTGAAACCCGCGTCTGTATTTATCGGTGCTGAGACGAATATCCTGAGCGATGCATAGCGCCTGAAAACAGTGACTGGCTGATTCTCAACTTACGGATTTCTTAGCTTTTTCGAATAATAAATCATTTAGAAATATGCATTGTTATTTCACACTGCCTTTGATTGCCTCTAATTGCCTCCAAGTACCTTTATAGTCTACATGGAACCTCACACACTTCTTTTTTTTTCCCCCCAGTTTGACGCGGGTAACACTAGATCATAAAAAGGAGCACCATACTTCCCTTAGCCGTATTTACCTATATAAAAAAATCAGATATTACTATTTATGTATCTTCGTGTGTGCATTTGTATGCGTACGTGTGTATATACAGGGTGTCCCAGCTATCTTTAGCCAAGGCTTGAAAAATACAATATTTGAGGCAGGCGAGTGAAATCAGTTGAATATTGCTTACAGCTATCTTGCGCACTACAGGCAATTATTTCTTTTGTAATTAACGAATTTGTTAAATAGAATTAATTTACTATCTTGATAAATATTGACTTTACGCGAGAAATGAGAGTTCCAAAGTTCGAGGGCGTCTTCAGAAACCCCCATGGCATCATTTGCGATAAAGAAAGTTTTACGCGTACCATTTTTTCCGTGCTTGAAAGAAAGCCCGCGAAATACAAAAAATACGACGTGACTAGCGCATTCGCGCGCCGCGACCCTGCTGCTCTCAGCCGTGGTTTGAGCGAACAAAATCAGCTGCGACCAAGGAACCGCCCGCTGCGTTGCAGCAGTAGGCCGATAAGTTTACGGTGGTTTCTTCGCCCGCGCTCGGCGCAACTTGCACAGTCACGCGCGCCAACTGGGCTGTCAACGGGCCAAGAAACCACCATCAACTTATCGGCCTACCGCTGAAACGCAGCCGGCGGGTCGTGCGCGCAGCTGATTTTGTTCGCTCTAACCACGGCTGAGAGCAGCACGGTCGCGGCGCGCGAATGCGCTAGTCACGTGGTATTTTTTGTATTTCGCGGGCTTTCTTTCAAGCACGGAAAAAATGGTACGCGTAAAACTTTCTTTATCGCAAATGATGCCATGGGGGTTTCTGAAGACGCCCTCGAACTTTGGAACTCTCATTTCTCGCGTAAAGTCAATATTTATCAATTTAGTAAATTAATTCTAATTAACAAATTCGTTAATTACAAAAGAAAAAAATTGCCTGTAGTGCGCAAGATAGCTGTAAGCAATATTCAACTGATTTCACTCGCCTGCCTCAAATATTGTATTTTTTAACCCTTGGCTAAAGATAGCTGGGACACCCGGTATATACACATGCAAAACTGGCGAAGTATCGTGCAAAAATTTGAACCCTGACCCCCCCCCCCCCCTCCCACACACACACACACACACACACCCTTTCCTGGCTACGCCAGTGGGCTGTAACCGACCATAGTATCGGCCAAACCCTATACCTTAATCGCTACGCCTCCGTGCATGCCTCCTCAGACTGAATTGAACAGAACAGAAAGACAGACTTTAATGAAATATAAGTCATCCTTATTGGGGGAGCCTTGGTCGAGGGCGCCGCTAGCCTTAGTCGCCCGTTAAACCTGGTGAAATAACGCTTGTTGGCAGGCCAGGCGACAGCTGGACTGTCCCATTGCTCCAACGTGAGTGTTTGGGCCATTTCTGTGCCTGTCAGATGTGTGTGTGTGTGGGGGGGGGGGGGGGTGCATTGACCAGCCCCAGGTAATATGATATAGTGTAGGACTTTATCCGTGTGATGTTTTTCATTGGGCATAGACCTTTCCATCGGAGAGAGGAAACACCTGCTTTCTGGGCTGGAGTACAAAAGCTGACGTCACACTCTCGGCAGTGCGTTTTTGAAGAGTCACGCATATTAACAGCCCAGAGAGGAGTATATGGCGGCACCCAGGGAGCCTTATTTTAAAAGGTGAATAAACCTCGGTTTGAATTTTATTGTTCTGTCCTCCTATCCTGATAGATGTTTGTGGGGATGGGCGTATACTTGTCGGATAAAGGCTGATCTACTTTCAGAATGTCGCGCGTCCGAGCACACGCGTTCATTCGCTAGGTGCGTTTTACACAACTCTGACAGTGCTGTTAAAACCATTTCTTTCCCTGCAAGTGGATCCGTTGAGACGCTTCACGCATTTTCGCGACGCTGACTGAGCATCCTCGAATTGCCATTCACTCGATATTGGTTGCAGATATGTAGTTTAAGAGAACTCCACCAAGGACCCCGCTTCATGCGTTTACACTCACAATGGTCGATGCGTAGTTCCGGCCAAGAAGGTTTACATCTCTTTGGCTCCTGCTGCATTTTTCACTGTAATCTGTTCTACAGCAAAAGCTGTTCATAAAAGAATATTCTTAACGCGATAGCGTTGAAGAGCACGTTTCGCAGAAATTCTGGCTTCGGCGTCGGTGTCGGCGTCTTTGGTCGTGAGCGAAAAATCATCTTCTCCGTGACCGAAAAATCGAAAAAGATGCAAATAAATAAAGAAACACTTCGGTTCGAATGAGAATCGAATCCAGGCCGTATGCGTGGAGAGTAGGTGTTCTACGACGGTGTCATGCTATTGCTTGAAATTTCTTCGGAAAAACACACTGTATGAATGTCATGTCCTGGGAAAAGTGTCCTTATCGCATGTAATATTGCGTTGCAGAAGCGTAGAATCGCGCCAGGCGTCTAGACATGCGAATCGAGCAATGAGTCGGTGCTTTATAGGGTCACCCCTTACAAAGCGGTCAGACACATTTAATCCTCATCAGCTGCAAAAGCATAAACAAAGTGAGCAGCTGCGTAGGTTCGCCTTGGTTCGCGTGTTGCCCTACGGACGCGTAGTGGGCCCTTCGCTGATTCGCGAAAGAAATCATTATGGCGTAGTGGGCACTTAACTGTGTTCTTAGTTTTTGCTATATTTGATCCTCAACAACGGCTACTAAAAGGCGTATGTTTTTGAAGAAATAGTCAGTGATTATTATTGGCAATTCTTGATTGTCTGATATACTGAAAGGAAACTCAAAGAAAACTCGTATACAAATCATGGGTTGAATTACGAAGGTGATGTAGGGTAGCAATTAGGTAATGTACTGAATTTCTTGTCGATTATACGTGTTTCACGAAGTGAATGGCTTCGGGGTCTGTTGCTGAAGTCTCTTTTTTCATTCTCGTAAACGCACTTATAGCAAGGAAATGTTCACGCTGAGTTGATATTGACGTTAATCGCCCATGATATGATAAGTTTTTTTAAACACACACTTGCTGGGAAAACATCACGCAGCTAAACCTTACCAGTACACGCATTACTGTAGGTTATTTTTATTTCTCATAAACACTTCGATGACAATGTGACTTTCATTGCCGTCCACTATTCGTCTTAACGCCCTACATGTATGCATTCGATACGACATGCCTAATGAGATCCGTAGACCCGTCTGTACAGCAAGGCTACCCCCCCCCCCCCCCAGCGCGAGAAGGATGCCAAAGTTCTATGTAACGCGCGTACACTGTCAATACACAAGATAACAGTGCGTCCATGTCTCTCTTCTCACTAGTAACTGGATGCAACACCAGCAACAAGCTATGCGAACTTCTAAACGCTATAACAAGATTAAGGATTCCCGAAAAAGCTGGTTGATCCTACCTTACAAGAATTTACGTCTTTTGTTCATCTCTTACTTATTACTTTGACAGAGAAAATAAGTCTTCTTGCCTTCAGTGCGACACGAAGTAAAAACGAATTCCTAAAGTCTTCATCGCAAATCTACTGGCGCGGCAGTTTGCCCAACGCCAGTGGGGAGGGATTATAGTCTGAGTACCGACGGAAACAACCCCTGCACGCAGCCTAATCCCCCCCCAAATTTATGACGACACATTAGGTAAATCCTTTCTCAGTTTGTCTCGTCCTAATGGAAGGCTTGTATGTGAAAGCTGGAAAACAAATGAGTTTATAACATTCGCATTGCGTAGATTTGAGAACTAACTCTGTTGCTTTCGTATAGTCTAGATAAGGTATCAAGTTGACCGGAGGCGAAACTGTCGAATAGTAAACACGCAACCATAACGTTTTGCAGGGGACGCTTACTTTAACAGCTGCGAAGCCAGAATCATTTGAGGATATCGTTACGCATTGGAAACACTAGATACGGGTAGGAAAGTCACCTCTATTTTTGAATTAATGCAGCAATAAACACACGCTCGCCAAAATAAGGAAAAATATGAACAAAATGTGACATACGCGATCAACGACGAGACTCTGTACTACTTTTTATAAGCTCGGAAGACAGTAAAACACCCGCATTTTTTTTTAGATTGAACTATCCACTGACGTTATCAGATCCTACGTAAACTTTTTAGAGACAAGTAAGGCAAAAAAAACATTAACACAAACAACATATAACGAGAAATTTCTCATACCATATTTGACAGAGAAAGAAAACGTCGAAATATTGTGCCGGTGGGATATTCCTTTTCTATCGCTCTCTTAATATGGGCAGAAAATTGATGGGTTGCACATAGGCCAAGGAAAGAGCCACCAAAAGGCAGAAAAAAAATCGCGATAAGCCAAGCATAAAATCAGTTCGGAAGAAGTGCATAATGTAGGGGAAGGCACGAGCGCATCATCTATGCAAAAGTAAATCGTAGGTGTCGCTTCGACACGGCCGTTTTAATGTTTGTTTCCTTTGTATCGTGGCTCAAAGCGAAATTTGGGATGCAGGTGGTTTGGTAGGCAGAATGGACTGCACTGTAAGTTTCTGCCTGAAAAACCGCCCCATGTTGTCGGTTTATACAGAAGCTCAGCTATGCCTGTGACCATTTCTCCATTATTCATGCATAGCTCAATATATTCAAGGCCTGGAACTTTTCAGTCTTTACTTCTGTAGTGTTGAAATTTCCTTACAAGCCAGCGCCATTCAGTTTCACATTTCATAAACCAAGAAATTGCGACAATAACTCGGGTGAGTTAAACCGTCTCAGTTAGCGGTACTTTCTCAACGCATTTAACGTTTGTCGGTGTTATTGTTCAGGATTGGGGTCACTTTAACCACAGTCAGCGTGTTGCAACTCATATTGAGCGCGACTGTACGTGTCCATCTTTAATTGTATCGACGCAAGCACTTAGCCTGCAAGTCATATTGTGACAGAAGCCGTCGAATTTTCAAGTTGTCTTTCCGTATATAGGTGCCGCTTTGCAGTTTTGGCGTCCATTTTGAGCTTGTTGCATCTCATATTGAGCGCGGCTGTACACATATTTCGCTGTATCTGCCAGCGTCCTCCTTACAGCTTTTCATTACAGTTTGAGATGGGCGTACGCAGTTCCTCTACAGACGCAGCCTGCCAGCCATTTCCAGTGTCCACCTGCGTCAGCAGAGCTGCGGTGAACGCCCAACCAAAACTGTCTTTTGGCCGATCACTCCATCGGGCACCCACTAACGGCCGTCTGCATACAGGTTCGAAATGACAGACTGACATACGGACGCCGTCCGTGTGCCTCTTTGCGCTACTGTTCTGAATTATGCGTATAGGTAGCAATTTTGCGTTCATACACACGCTTCGCTGCCGCCGCCTTTGGGAAAACTTTTGATGACGCGCACAGTTGCGTGCCTTCACGTGACTGTGTGCAGCTCGCCTTTAAGCCAAACGTAGGATTTTTCGCGTCATGAGTCATGAATGGTTTCCGCCCTAATAATAAGGAGCACGTCTGCGAATACGGCCAAAGCAAAACCGCGAAACGAATGCAGCGACGAGGGTCGGAAATCGAAGCGAGCTGCGAACGCCGTGACAAAACAGGAGGCAAAGAATCGCAGGGCTGGTGCTGACATATCAGCATCGATTGCGCGTCCGGCGGGGAGCTTTGTTCATTATTTCAACAGACACACAGATAATTCCAGTCTCGCCGGAACAGCGCTATAGAGCTCACGGACCACAGCTCTTGCGACACCTCGGAAAAGAAGGAAATCAAATAGGAATGTCAATGACAGAGACATCAACTAGTGCTCTTCACTAAAGGCGGGGTATACCGCTTGCGACGCTCATGTGTCGAATTAACGCAGTGACAGGTGGTGTCTGTTCCAGGAGGAGACATGGTTACGCGTTAAGAGCTGCACGTGTCTTATGTGGACGTGTTCTCAGCGGCCGAGATCTTATATTGGTTTTTCCGTGGGGTCTATGACTCCTGTCGGTAATGTTTCTTAAGCCATTTGTCCCATGATCGTACCGCTGAAATAATGGTATACGAAAGTACTATATTGGCGGTCTAGGGGCCTCGGTGGTGATTTGAAATGTCTTTGTGTCCGGGTTTCGCTTAACATGGAACTAGACAAGGTGCATTCGAAGTCATAAAAAGCCAAAAACAAAATAAAAGAAACCGGAGCAACAGCTGAAAAGAAACCCCAGTACTCTAGGCCTATGCAACACTGGCTGTTCATGGGCCTGCTTGCTAGTATACACAGCCCGATAAGGTCAACCTGTCCAATGCGTCAAGCTTTCAAGAAATGTAATCATTGGCCAGATAGAATGTTTGCTATTTGTGTTCATATTGTGAACTGTATTTGAATATAAATAGGGGGCAATAACTGCTCCGCATCAATAAAACGTTAAGATCCACTACAAGGATATTCGAATGGAGCAAGAGCCAAGAACCTGAACGAAAGTGGCCCCAAGGACGCCAATGCTTAGAACTCTGTGAGTGGCAATAAGAGAAGCCGAATTCGAGATGACTCTCCGCATGCAATGACGGCAGTCTGACCCATAGCCCCATGTTGCTGAGCGTGAGGTGACAGTTGAAGGAGACAGTTACGTTGAAGTTCGAAGTGAATACGCCCATAAAAGTGGCGACTGTGTTTTGTTATACGCACGCTTCCAGTATACGTCGCTCTCTCGTGAAAAGAAAAGCACACCCAGAAAGATGGCTCTGTTCACTCGCGAAACTGCTCTGAAATTCCAGTCGTAAAGGGAAAAGTCCGAGTGGATTGAGAGGCAACATTGCTCGTAACGCGTGCGTCCGTATGGGACTAGGCATTGGAAGGGAAACTCAACGGCAGGGCTGTTCGAATATATATATATATATATATATATATATATATATATATATATATATATATATATATATATATATATATATATATATATATATATATATATATATATATATATATTCGAAGCGATCTGCGTGACGCATGACGCTCGATTGATTGTTTCCCTTCGCTCATGCTGTAGTCTGCTTTTAGAACTTATTAGCTGTGTGTAACTATTGTAAATTTTTGTGTAGATATGTAAATCGTGTCTCTTCATATTGAGCCTATATTCTGTTTTCATTACTTCTTATGTGTATTTTATGTATGAATATACTACCACCCCTGTAAAGATCCCTGTCAGGAATTGACACTATTTGAAAATAAATAAATAAATAAATAAATAATAAATAAATAAATAAATAAATAAATAAATAAATAAATAAATAAATAAATATAAAATCTGAAGTAAATGAATATTATAATCTAATTACTACTTGAATGCGGGCTCGGGTGGCTTGTTCATTTTCGTATTACAGTCGTTTTACAAACTACAACGATTTTCAACTACGAGTGCCTGACTGCATCGGTGGTCTATTATAGACTTTGCAACTTCAGTTCCTCTTTATCCCTTATAGTACGTCATCTATTCGCATTTGCTATACAGTCCATATGGTTATACGCGTATGCTGCGGTTATGTCAATATAATCCGTGCCTTTCTATTCGACAAAGCTAGAGGCATAATAATAATAATACCTGGGGTTTAACGTCCCAAAACCACGATATGATTATGAGAGACGCCGTAGTGGAGGGCTCCGGAAATTTCGACCATCTGGTGTTCTTTAACGTGCACTGACATCGCACAGTACACGGGCCTCTGCCATTTCGCCTCCACCGAAATGTGACCGCCGCGGCCGGGATCGAACCCGCGACCTTCGGGTCAGCAGCCGAGCACCCTAACCGCTATACCACCGCGGCGGACAAAGCTAGAGGCATGTCGTGCCTATTGTTTCCTTCCTGAAGTCAACGCAGGTGAAGGCTGCTGACGACGTACGATACCACATGCCTCTCCTAAGTCGACGCGCGAAATTATTTGGCACACATTAGCGCATCGATGACTGGCCTCTGCGGCCTCTATGGTGGACCTCATGAGGGTGGCGTAATCGTGTTTGTTGATGACGCGTCGTTTCAGTGTAGCCGCCCATTACTGGTGGTCGTTGCTCTGACAGGGCTTCATTCGTATCGCGTAGGAGCTTTCGACACTATACTAACGCAGCTGTGCGGCCAGGCCACCAGTCCCTAGTGGAGACCTACTGAAAGAACAGGCGCATCACGCCGAGCGAAGTAGGAATATTTTCAATGTAAGAAAACACTTAGAAAGGGGGGGGGGGGGGGGGATGAGCATTCATAACCTTTTTGATTGTAGGGCGTAACTGAATTGATACGAAAAAGTATTATTACAATTCCTATTTAATTTTGCGAGAGAGGGAATGAATGAGAAAGAGGGGTGTAAGGGGGGCGTTGATGGCGAGTCCTCAAGAGCCTTGAACAACGCGCACATGTAAAACATTTAAGCTCATTTGCACTGCTTTCGCTGGCGCCGTCTCCAATTGGTGATTATTTTCGAAGGTTCCATAATAAAGTTTTGTCCTCCTCCTCCTCCATAATGGCACATGTATCTCGAAGAAACCTTAGAAATTATCTGTTTTGTTTAGCACCGCGGTATAACAATATCGATTTTCGGAGGCGCAGCTAGAGTTGCAAGGTAGATACACTGACGAACGTTACTTAATGTCCATGGAGTATTCGGAAGAACAAACAAATATAATAAAACTGAAATAAAGCAAGATGGAAGATTCAAGCTACGATGTTGCTGCAGTCATCACATAGCTGGGACATTTCCGCTAGTGAATTAAAAAGGAATGTCCAGATTATGAGGCCCCTTCTCTTCAATTCAGTATACCTTGTTCTTTTCTCTGTCCCATTTCTTCGTCATAGCGATTTTTGCGACTCTATATAATACAACGCGTGGGGACAGGCGACGAGTTCAGGTGTGGTGGTGTCTATGCGGCTGTAATAATGTATAGATATGAATAAATCAACAAATTTTTGAAAGGGTGTATTCATATTATCTTGCGTATCTTTTCATCTCTCGCTTACCTCTCGCATCAAAAACACGGGCATATACCGGTCGCTAGATAATGATTCTCGCCGACTTCCGCCACCTGAATAAAAGTTCATGAATGTTCAAGCGTAATCTCAGGTTTCACTTCGTCTGTCATTACACATTCATGGCACGTTCCTCTTCAATCAGGAAATACTAATCAAAACTTCGTTATTCTGGCGGAGGTGCAAATGCGCACGAGGGCAAACTGAAAGTATGAACGTGTATGCAAGTGGTTTCTAAAAAAACGTCGCATTTCGGGCGTTTATTTTCTTTAGACATCCGCGGCTGCTGTGTCTGACAAAGCGAATATCTTGTTTTTGTTCAAAATGACTTTCCTTTATTGTCGCTCATTCAACGGAAACGTTCGCGCTGCTACGCACGAGGACGTTAGCTTGCTTCCCGGCTACGCCCACCGCATTTGAATAGGGGCAACTTGCAAAAAAAAAAAAAAGAAGAGTACTTAAAGTTATGTGAACATTGCAAAACCCAAGGTAGAAAAAACTCGTCCGCAGGCACTTACTACGACATGACTCAGAATCATATCGTGATTTGTATAACGTAAAACTTCAACATAATACCTTCTGTGTGAGTTGGTGAGCGCTTGACTGTCGATTAAAGTTTTATTTACCAGTGTTGTTTAACTATCCCTAGACTGTGTTGTGTCGTGTTTATCAAACAATAAATTCTATCCACCAGAAAATTGAAAACGAACCTTGAGGTGGTGTATGGATAGATGATGAGCTCGACTGCTTGCTTGTGGTTCTACCAACTTTCTCTCTTACTGTAAAGGGTAACAAACCACTTGCAACAAGGTTAACTCTCTTCCTTTATCTTGCTCTCTTTCTCTCTGTTATTCGAGGCTTTGACTTGAGAGCTTAAAAGGGAAGAGAGTTTGCAGCAGGGTAAGAGGAAATATTCTGTTCCTAATCCTTACCATCATTCTTTTGACATCCCTGTCAACACTATCTGTACCGCACTCATACTATTAATTGAGAAATAATATTGCAATAATTATTGTCGCCGAATGTACTACAGGTACTTGTCGCCGAAGGTACTACAGTGAGAAGCTATAAAAAAATACAACCTATAAACAGAAAAAAGTAATCTTAATTTACAGAGCACCGGCAAGTGAGCATTTTCAAGTTCTTGGAATTTTTTACGTGAGTAATGGAGGCGTGAGGGGAGTGTAAAGCTCGAATCCTCGATAGTTCACTAACATGACTGCGCATGTGCAACAGATCAATGTAGGTGTGGCAAGACGACGCAGCATGCATTGAAAACCACGAATTTGCTTTTTTCGCGTTTCATTCCCTCGTGATATAAACAAGCCATCACATGGCAGCAGCGTGGCTTGAATGGTAATCTTTATGGCCACAACCACTGTTGCTGTCTGTGTATCGAGGCGCAGCAGGGCAGTCACAGCTGGCAACGTCGTATCTCAACCTCATGGCAGACATGTCTGAACTGTACCGCTGATCTCGCAGGTTAAGTCGAACTGGTCGTAAAGGTTTTTTTACGACTTTCTTGGGGCAATCCCGTACAGAAAACCGGTGTTGCCATTCGAAGTGAGGTTAGAACACCGTACGCCTTTCCCGGTGAATTCGGCGAAGTGAAAGCCCATGTCATCTTCAGGAGGGTTAGGCTCCCATGGCGCTCGTAAAGAGAGGCACCCTCAGAAAATGGAACTGGTAGTCGCGGTCGATACTAGACGAAACATTGTAGTTTAACTCTTTCGTTACCGTGTCCATAGGACATGGGTCACCGGTGACCCATACGCGCCACAAGCTATTTTTAAAATATGAGCGCTAATATGGACTTGCAGCGCCATTTGTCGTATTCTCTAGGCACCAATCTTTCATTTTTTGCGTAGTTTGTATTTTCCCCGTGCGGCGGCGATTTAAGCGGCGGTTCCAATTGTGCGGTTCGCTCCGTCTGTTTACAAATATGGCAGACGCATTGTTGCCCTCGCGCGAACGACGCCTTTCTGGCGATTCTGTTGCATCTGGAAGCGATCATTTGGCTGCTTCTAGCAGCAGTGATTCAGATGATGATCCCGCATCATCGGATTTCAGTTCGGACGACGAGGACGTGCAGAGTCAGCCCGGACCTACATCAGCTGTCCGTCGGTATGTTTTGTTTTATGGCACAAGACGGGTTGCCAGTTAAGATTTTTTTCTTGCGCAACCATAGAGCGGAATATCTCCATATATACATGGTTCAATAGCCCATTTCTTTCCTTTTTTACTAATATTTACTGTGCTTCTGTGTGTGAGAAATTTGTGCAATAAAAAGAAAAAACTGTGCAACCTGGCTAAACAAGACACTTTCTACTGGGCAACAAGTAAACAAGTGTAACTCGTGCAGTTCTTGAGCTAGGTCAGTGAAGCTTTTCTGTTAGGTAGATGTCTCCTATCTAAACAATTTGTATATTTCAGAATATTTTCCAGATTTACTTCTTTTATGTAGTAAACATATAATTGCAAATGTTCTTTCAAATTTGCAAGAAATGGTACCTTTAACGATTTTTTCTGCATATTAGTTTCCAAGTTCAGTTTTTTAAACTTACACACGTCAAAAGTACATTTACTTAGCTTTCTCTTGATGTATTGCATTAC
Source organism: Rhipicephalus appendiculatus (assembly GCA_030522465.1). Taxonomy (NCBI): domain Eukaryota; kingdom Metazoa; phylum Arthropoda; class Arachnida; order Ixodida; family Ixodidae; genus Rhipicephalus; species Rhipicephalus appendiculatus. Next base: position 3,305,601 of record JALIZH010033007.1, on the reverse strand, counting down.
AGTATAACCATTTTATTACTTATTACAAAAAAAACACCAACGAAAACCTACGAAAAGTTGCCCATTTTCCCACGGTAACGAAAGAGTTAAAGGAAGCCCTGTGCGCTGCGAGAACGGCGATCTCTTATTTCTATCGCTGAATGGTGATAACTGATGTCAGGAGGATGTTTTCCACTCGACGCAGTTTCTGGTCATTGAAACGTATGCGGCTGCTGGCTTACTATAGCAGCAGAACCGCCTTAAGCGAGGAGATGTTACACTACTTGCTCGAACATCACTTTGAACAATTGGTAGCATCACATGAAGAGAGCATGAAATCACTATACACGAAGAAAAACGGACTTCGAATTGTAAAATTAAACAAGTTATATGAATTTTAGCTGCTATCTGCATTTAAAGGTACAGTAAAGAGAAAAAGGATTTTTTTCGTTATTGGTGAATTACTCTTTCACTATTTTAAAATCACTGCATTTGCCGCGAAAAGACACTTGGTGAGCGAGAAAACGCGCAAGAAGAAAATGCGAGTAGCGGCGCCAGCTTGAAATTCTCCCACTAAAAGCCGTGACGTCATACATTTTGACGGCGTCTAATATGGCCTACGTAGCTTCTAATCGGTAAAAATGAACTTGATTGACCTCTGAGGGAGCTGTAGACTTAACATAGCAAGTTTCAGGAAATTTCGTCGAGTCAATGTTGCCAAAATACTACCAATACATTTTGAAATCTATGACATCACGCAAGGGGATTTTGGCGTGAAATTTGGAATTATGACCTTGGTTTTATCTTGCATTAATGAACTTATGATGGTGAAATTAACGGCATTACAGTTCTCAGGGAACACATTATCAGTCTAAACAGATTAATTTTCTCACTTTAGTGTTCCTTTAGGTGTGAAATACGTAAGAACAGACATGCTCTAAGAACACTTTCAAACTTGCAGTACAACGCTTTTTTACGCTTCCTTGAGGAGCACAGAACTTTGCTTTTGTACCACGATCGCGAACAAACTATGGCCTTAGGTGATGCAGTCTAGCATCCCTCTGGCTTTACATAAGTTTCACCTGACGATTGAGAAATTCCGTGAACTTTCCATCAATGACTTATGCGCGCTTTTTGCATAATGGTTGTTAGCATCTGGTGTTTTACGTCATCTGGTCACATAATGCATGTAGTTTCTGTCTTGTATGTATTATTCAACAATTATGGCTGCTGTTAGTCTTTGTGTGCATGCTTTACTTACTTCTGGTAAAGTCTGTATACTGGGAGGTGGGGGCCAGTGAAGCTACATGTATGTAGTTATTTTCCTTCCTTCCCGAGCATGTCTCGCGTGCAATTGGTGGGACTGCATGTGGTAAATGAAGCAATTTCAACTCTCTCTCTCTCTCTCTGTGTGTGTGTGTGTGTGTGTGTGTGTGTGTGTGCGTGCGTGTGCGTGTGTGTGTGTGCGTGTGTGTGTGTCACGTCAAGTATGCGTTTCACGAAGGCGCTTGCTCATGCGTGTGTTATCGAACATCAGTGGTGCCGCCAGGGGGTGAATTGGGGTGCGCAATCCCCTTCTACACCGAATTTTTGTACATTTTGTATGTGTATACACGCGCAGGCATACAAGCAGACGAAAAAGTATAAAAGTAGGACACTCCTACCTCCCTTCCCCGAAAAAAAGTTCTCTACGCCCTCATCCCACATGAAGCGCTGTCTCTTGAGCAGCAGCATGCATTTAACAGCAATACGTAAAATATAAACAGGAACGTACTATCGCAATAGCTCAATTCAGTCACCATATTATCAGCTTAAAATAGTTATATTGTCTATTTATTGTAAGAGACTATCTTGATTTAATTCGGCACCTTCCGCACTTTCTCTAGGAGTCAGTAGACGATCTTTGCTCTTGATCAAGCAACTTCTGAGGCAACAAATATAACCAAATAATGTGACCCTGGTCCCCGGCTAGCGAGAACACCAAAGTGTCTGCAGACACACGCGTTAAAACCATGCTGTTATAGTAAATACATCCTGCAACAACCTCCACAAGCCGCATCGCAATGAATGGAAAACGAACGAAGCGCCTGTAGTAACATCACACAGAAATACGGTCCAAAACAAAGCTGTTTGCCGCTCGGTGTTTACTACCAGCGTCAATAAAAGTGTCCAGACACAGCTATGCCAGCAGCTACGCGCATAAACGCCTCAGGTTGCGGAGATTAGCAACAAGATATAAAAAAAACAGCAGAAGAAATGAACGAAAGCCTCGCGTCGGCGCGATAATACGGAAAGAAACACATTGTGTGTACGTTCTGCAGCCGACGAAAGCCAGAACCGCCTGCCTTTTATGGCGGTCATCGTGAATTTCTGTGGAGCTCCCGTGGCATGGTTTGGCTGAACCAAAGCAGCGAGCTAACTATTTTTCTTCTAGTAAACTTGATCTGATTGCAAAGAAAGAAATTTCCGTGCGAGTAACACGCGCGCTAATAAAAAAAAACCGACATAAAATGCCGGACCTGGAGCTCCACCATCTAATGAGTCGTATAATTGGCTATTAATCGTGAAAGAGCAGCTCTTTTTCATAATAAGTCAACGGGAAGTCTGCTGGCACTCCTGCGTAGTCTGGAACAGCTCGCATTGCCAAGAATTGATATCGTGGTTTTGGGACGTTAAACCCCAGATATTATTATTATTATTGCCAAGAATTTCGGCTAGAGAAACCGCCGGGTGAGGCGAAACAAATGAAGTTGTAATCAGCCGTGCGGTACTTCATTTCTGGGGGGATGATGTTTTATCAATTATTATTCAAGACTGAGTCTTTGCACAGCGATCGAGGATCCCAACTTTTTTTTCTTGTCAGGGGAAGACAATGGCTGCAACGTAGCACGTTCAATTGCTACGTGCCGAATTCGATTCAATTAAGGGAATTAAGTGACAATGTCAGAGCTCAATGAACGATAAGCTCTAAACATCTAAGGCAGCCATATTGAAACTGATGTCCATTTAAAAGTGACAACATGGTGCATCACGTACGACACAGGGCTAATACAGGTTGGGGACTACGTTTGCGATTCACAAAATTGAACGAGATTACAAGGAAGAAGATGTCCGCGACCCTAAGGACAATTCCCAAAAGGATTTCGCCCAGCAGCTGTGTCCTGGTATACGATCTGTAGTTATAGAAAGGGTGACTAGCTTTTCTTTCGAGTCACTTTTAACTCGGAACATAAAAGCATCCTCCATCAAAATGTGTAAACCTTCTGCCCAAGCTTTTTCAACACAATGTATCATAACCGTCGATGAAGGAGTCGCGTATGCAGAGAAGGCAACAGTACGAAGTGCCTCGCGAAATGTATTGAGGTCCGCTGCGTCCAGCTGCAAGGTTCGATTGCAGGCCATTTGTCCTCGGATTCCGTGGACCAAATTTTCTCCCTCTGCTCTTTTCACCAAGGCTTGAGTCGCTTCGGCAACTTGTCGAGGACACCCTTCGCGAAAGGAGGACGTCTGTTTGTGTTTAACCTCCGGTTCTTTTCTTTCCCCCTTCCCCCCGTGTAGGGTAGCAAACCGGGTGCAACCTGGTTAACCTCCCTGCCTTTCCTTTGCTTTTCTCTCTCTCTCCGGTTCTTTTTCTGTTAACCATCATTCCGTGATTTCAAAAAAGTTGTGTGGAATGAATATTCATCATGCAGGTTTAGGTTGTTCTAAATTGGCTCTGCAGTGATTTTCTCTGACTGTCAGTGAATGGTTGTCAGTCTAACTTCCCGAACATGGACGGCCAATTCTGAAGCGATCAGATGAGACGTCATAAAGTTGCTAAACTCTTTCATTTTTGGACCGCGTTTCTCGCATTTTTTTCATGATTTATGCCGGTAATTACTCCTTCATTCTGACTGTAGCATACAGGAAGCTTTAGTTACCTACGAGACTCAAAATGAAAATGCAGAAGTAGTTGTAGTTTTGCTTAGAACAGCCTAAAACAGTTGATATGCATGGAAAATAAGATTAACTAGTGTTTATGCAATCAAGCTGCACCAAATAAGGCAGAAGTTCTGGGGAAGATGGAAGCTAGGAGAAATGAACAATCCTTCGAACGTGCGGTCTTCTTGTCTTCTTCAAAACTGCTTTGAAGAAGACAAGACTGCTTGTTGAAACGTTGGCTCCATCGATACCCGTGTTCGAAATATTCTTCACCTCTTCTAGCTGAGCGAAATGCTACATTGCACATGTAGCAGCCTTCCCCTGTCCTTCATATTTCCAGGCACCTGAACTGCTGTACTTTTTCTTTCATTCTAAGGAACGAACACACACGATTGCTACTCAGCAGCTACTTCCGGTCTTTTAAAAGGGCGCTATATCATAATCATGACAACCAACCGGTTCTCAAGACTCAAAGGTGCCCCTCCTCACGTATACGTCCCAGAACCTTTGATTGTAATTACATTTCCCCCCTCATGTTGTCCATTGTAACCATCCACCATCAACGAACTCGGACAATGAGCTCTGTTATCCACTGCGCTTTCTCTACCAGTCAGTATCTTTTAGCAAATTATTATCTGAGCCTCCCCAGGCTTTTGTCAGATTGTATCAGCGGCACACGCGCCAAATTGAACCCGAGCTTCGTTTTTCTGCAGAATATCGCCTTGAGAAAGACAGGCTTAGGGTATACTTGGTGGCCGCACCTGCTTTTCTTTTCGTGTTTTTTTTTTTTTGTTTCACCAGAGTGCCCCTGAGGTTTTGTTATTGTGGGTTTTTTTTCATCTTGTTCACCTTCCAGCTCTCGGCCTTGTTTTATTTCCAGCAGTCCGAGAAACCAAAGCCACGTACCTGGCCAGCACCTGAAACAGCTTAGCGTTGACAGCTGATAGCCATCTAGATCGCCGGACTTCTTTATTTAGTACCACGTGTAGAACTTTTCCGGCTGCCCCTGATGTGTTCCTTGCTCGAACTGGTCGCTACGTCTATGCTCATTTTGATCTTTTCTTGTAGTGTATCTTTCAGGTTGGGGTTCGTTACCTAAATAGAGAAAGATAGAGGACAAACTGTTGTAGGTGTGGAGCTCTGTGAAATGCACTGCCCGTCTGCTACCCTATACATAAGGAAATGCTTGAAGCGGTGAAAGAAAGGACAGATGCGAGGAGTAATACACTGAAATATACAAGTATATAAACAGGATAAATTGAACAGTTACTTACCTTAAGGAGTCTTGCAAGTCTTCGTGTCGAAACAATGGCTCCGGCGACACTTCTTTTGAGTCATCTTATCACTTCAAACCCCAGCTTCGCTTATATTTCTGCCTTGTACATAATTTTAGGGGAAGAGGAATGTTAAAGCGCAAAACCAGACATTCACAAAAACAAGATTCTTTTCAGTGTGATCCGCCAAAAGCTAAATGTAATTGTCTAGTTTTGTGCTCTAATGTTCCCAAAAGCTATGCACCATCTCGCCGAATTTTAAGTTTTGTTAGGAGAAGATTAGCGGTACAGCCCTTCCTCCACCTCAAACAACTTTCTGTTTTGGGCTTGTTAAACGACGACTGCATTCAAATATCTTTTTTTAAGAACTAGTGCTGTGTCGAAGCAAGATAAACACTTCTCAGGCGTGCGGACATTAATCGGCAATTAAATTTAATAAAGGTTAAAAAACTCGCATGCGAACGCAATATGGGTGAATTACGGCACCTTGATAAACATCGCTCTCTTTGGCATGACTTCGTGATGATTCATCCTGGTTTAACGGGGAATTAGCGACCAAGTATATGGCACCTGATGCTCACCTGAAAATAGAGCTCTTGTTATTACACTATTTGCTTCCAAATTTTGCGCAAACACTCCATAAAAGCGGTCAGTACGCCAAAATTGAGGGCCTTTCTGTTGTCTCATGTGAACAATGGTTATGTTGTTATAATTTACACATTATTAAGGCAGGCCTGACAAACCCAGGCCAACCATGCACAAGGTGGTTATGGCATTATCGAGGCCTCATGAGAAGAGAGAGAGAAAAATAGATGAAAAGGGAAGGGCAGGGAGGTTAACCTGGTACAGTAACCGGTTTGCTACCCTGCACAGAGGTGGGGAAATAGGAGTTGTAAAGAGAACAGAGAGAGATATATAAAATAAAAACGAAAAAAAAAAGAAAAAAAAACACACACACACACACACACACGCAACCACGCACGCACACACACACACACACACACACACACACACACACACACACACACACACACACACACACACACACACACACACACACACACACACACACACACACACACACACACACACACACACACGCACACACACACACGCACACACACACACACACACACACACACACACACACATGGACACGTACGCACGACGTTCAAGTCAAAGTCGTTCAGAATGAGAAACATGAGAATGTTTTAAGGAGCTCAAAAAGACGTTCTATTGAATAGACCTGATTCGTGGTCATACACCCGTTGTGTCAGCAAGAGTTGCTAGATACTCGATGGCTGTGAAAAAAAGTTGCACCTTTAAGGACGGGGAGTGGTAACACACGGCACCATTCGCGTCTATGCCGAATTGCAAACGCCATGTAATGCAGATTCACGTATCGAGACGTCAATGTCATGCCTATCTGAAGCCACGAATGCTGAATTCTGTTTGTCAAAATGATTATGAAAGATGTATGCACGTAGGCAGTTGAACACATGCCTAAGCGAATCCGGAGATTCTATATTCCTGCTATTTGAGCGACGCAAAAAAATGTATGTATGCCTTGTGCAAAGTCGTTGGTGTTTGATTGCAAGATGAAGTAGAATACAGTGCGCTATTGCACTATGAGGTATGCGTAACTCTGATATAATTATGAGCCAATCATATATGCACATATCTTGCGTTGTAACCTGTTAATCATATACAACAAAGCTGCACCAACTTCTTCTACATTGTCGGTCGAAATTAAAATATGTCATCCAGCCAGAAACAAACGAAGAAACGAGGGAATTCATCCCAAAAGTTCATCGTATTAAGAACAATAGCAAGAAAAAAAGCCGTGCTATTCCCCCGATTCCGCCAGGATTTCTGCAGCAGATTGCTTTCCGCTTGCATTGGTCGATGTCGAATAAGTGGGCTCAATCTCAGCTATTTTTCTTACTGATGCGTTTTCATTTAATTTTTTCTTAACGTATTCCTCCTGTTTAGGATCTTTGTATGCCGTTATTGATCTGTGCCACGTTGCAAGGCATGCACAGAGAAAGAAACTATACTGCACAATCACATTCCTATCATGCTTCTTCTGAGAATACAAGAAAGATATTCTGCATTTCTTATAATAAGCCTATACTGCATCAAAAATGTTTACATGTATTTTTTCTCTCCCTGTTCTTGAAGTAATACACGAGGCAGCTGGCTGCTCTATACACTAAACGTTCACGAGTTATTCATGCTTTTTCTTGCTGCAAAACAATCAGGTCTAGTAGCATCCTGACATATGAGCTCCCTCGAAAGTCATTCTTTCTTGGTGGGTTGAACCTCTTTTCTAGCCTGAGCAGCTTATTCCAATTGCTTTTCCGATACGCTCGGCATGACTGTGCAGTTTAATCTTAGTGTTTGAGAAAGACCAAAGGAACAGCACGCATAGTAGCTGCTAGTTCAGATTAATTACTTTGAGAAATACCGGGTGCACGGATGACACGATGCCCGTACTTGGACATGAAGTGTTTTTGCGACGAAGCTCATCTGATTTGTGAAAAGAACTCATCGAGAAAAAAAAACGTTGTTTCTCAGTCTGCAATAATTGGATTGGTGTTCAAAAAATTTTGAGGATTGAAAGTGCGCTTCCTTAGGAAATATTATTGAGCGAGTGTAAGGGATACTAAAAGAGCATTGTGTTTTTCAATGCATATCTTCTATATTTAGAGCACATAGGACGCCACAGAGAAAGCACACGAGAAACTCATCAGCGCTCTGTGTCTCATGGGCCTTTTCATCTGTACCGTCATGCGCTCTAAGAATATGGCAATGAAAAACCGACTCACCCAACAAAAAGCGCTACTGAAACGGAATATTACGACCTACTTAGCAGCCGTTTAGTTTAGAAATACTGCTTCAAAGGTATTGTTTTCCATACGATATGAGACACATATATACATGGACACATACACGCACGTATGCAGATTGTGTATGGATAGTTTCAACTAGGATTTCTGCAAGTGGAAAAAAACTGCTGCGAAATGAAGGTTACGGATAAATGTAAATTGTGAAAGGTTTACCATTTCACCGTGACCGTTCTTTATTCTCATTGTCGTCGCAGTTTTGTACCTTCGTGTAAGGCGAGAAGGAAAACAAGTTATCAAAATGTACCAACTTCGCAAAATTTTGCTGTTCACTTGGATGCATCCATGCACTTTTGTTCTTTCATCGGGAGTCTGCTTGTCTATACAGCAGTGCAGAAACGGCATACGGGAAACCAGCCAAACGCGCAATCGAAATTCTGGCCCCAGTTAGCAGAGACTCACATAACAAAGGAAAGAACATTCTAGGACCATAGTGCTGGGATTTCAGTATCCGGCCCTTTCTCCATTGCTGAGTGAAGTGCCACTGGGATAGCGCAATCCCAACGGTATACGGCGTGTAACAAAATTTCGTTAGAAGTAGTCGCCACTTCATAAGGATTTCAACCTTCTGAGTCGCTTTTGCTTTAGTGTTGGCGGGGTAGAGAAACGACGTGCCTCGCCAACTGCTTTGTAGAGTTCACTGTAACATCAAAGAACGCGGGTGTGATCTAATCTGAGAGTTGCACTTACTTCTAGACAATGCTTGATTGATAAGACAGCTTATATATAGAAAAGAAAACGTCATTTCCGTGTCAACGTGGCCCGCGGGGTGTTGTCGAAGCGTTGAGAAAGGTCACAGATGTGCGCCGAATGGTGGTTTGAAAAGCCGCTGACGTGAGCAGAAGTCGGGCTTTTACATTACATTGTGTTTGCTTTTTTTAAACAAGGCCTTTATAGAAACAATTCACTTCCCTGGGTCAATTTCTATAACATCCCCAGTCCTACAACAATCTCGCAGTTTCAAAGTTCCTGTCACAGCAGTGAGCCGCGTTGGCTGTGGTGTCGGATTCAACGAACGCGTAGATGTAAAAAGCTTCAGCTAGTCAGTCTAGATTACTTTGAGCCGTCAAAAAGGCTCTCCTCACAGGCCATGCGCTGGTTAGAAACAACCTCAAGACACAAATCGTAATACCTTGAGAGCAGGCTTTACAGTAAGGACATTTTTGAATAAAGGTGGGCCACGGCAAATACGGGCGCCAGAAACCTTGCTTCTCGTAACTGAGGCCTAGGATTCAAGCGTTGGTGCACGTGTACATTGGTGAAGGAAGATTTAGAGGTACCGCTAAGAAACAGCGCATCAGCGAGCATTATTTTTGTGTGGTTTGATCTGGTTACCAGTTGATAGAGGGAGCTAAAAGGAAAGGAAAACAAGAGAAAAGAAAGGCAGGGACGTTAACTAGTTCGGCATATAACTGTTATGCTAGCCTGCACAGGGGGAATGGAATGGGCGAGATTGAAAGAAGAGTAAAGATGGAGAGAAAGAGAGGAAGAACTCACACACACAATGTCACAGCAGAGCGGTTACATAAACATGTGATGCATGGACTGTGTACTGCAGCAAGGTTCTTTCATTTCCTTGTGTGCCTACTGCGTATGTTCGAGTGCAGAGTCCCCCCCCCCTTTTTTTTACGTGTTCACAGATGTTGCACAGGTGACTCACCGGTGTGTGCTAAGACCGAGAATTAATGAGGTATCACGCTGCTGCGTGCAGGAACATAAAAGAACGTGTTTTTCGTTGATTTGGTATTTAAATACAGTAACTAAAGCAACAGAAAAGCGAAGACACGCCCTTGACCTGTTACCGCTGCTTTCTGTGTGCTGATCGTGTCCTTTTAAGTGCGGAGCACTTTAGGAGGCCGTGCTCTCGTATGCTGTCGTGTCATGTAGTACGCTGTCGTCATCGCTTTGGCGTAACGCTGCCATGTGTAGTATATTGACAGCGCGCGCTCGCGCCAAGGAGAAGTCTTCTTCCTCTTAATATTCGAGCGCCTTAATGATAATCACTTATCATCAGCAGCAAAAAAAGCAACTAGTGCGCTTGGCGTAACGCAGGCAAGACCACGTATGAATAGAAAAAAAAGCGGAAGCAAGCGCGAAATAGAAACAGAGAGAAAGCAAAAATATAGGAAGAAAAAATAGAAAGAGCAAGAAAGAGAAAGAAATAGATAAAGAGAGAGGAAGAAATAAATAGAAATAAAGAGAGAAAAAAGGCAGAAAAATCTGAAAAGGAGAAAAATGAAAGAGAGGAGGAAAGAAAAATAAAACCTGAAGAGAAACAAAGAAGGTTGCCCAGCTTCACACTTTCCTTCAGGCTTGGCACCCCTAATGCGAAGCTGCCTTAATTTTCTTTTTTTCCTTACGCTGAGTCGGAAACCAAAGTTCAATATCGTTTAGCGCCGAATGTTCTTCAAGTACTTCTTTGTCGCGTTAAAGTAAGCAAAATAATATGCTAAAAACATAACGCAAACCGCAAAGCAGGGAAAGAATTCTAAACACATAAAAAATGTTGTGGTCTAAAAGACAGCGTCATATTCCCCTCGTCTCATACAAAATTAAAAAAAAATAATGCATCCGACAAACACAGAAATTCTCGTCATCAACACGAAGCGACGCTTCGGCAAGAGCATATTTGTCTTCATTAAAGTCTCTTCTGCCTTTTTTCCTCTTGTTTTCCTGCAAAGAAGCTTCGTCATGAAACATCAACTGCGTGATCTCTCACTGTGATGACAATGGCATGTTGCTTAGTTGGAACATCCAATCATTGTCGAAGTTTCCCTACGTTGGCTCACTGTGTTCCTATTGAAAAACGAACAACACGGTTCCACAAATGCCGAACAACACATATACATGCTACTTCTGTAGTCGACTCAGTGACATATTGAAGTTCTGTATAGCCTAAGTACTAGACGTCGCAACGCACACAAAGAATTTCAGCGACATAAATGTAGTGCAGTAACTTTTTGTTTAGTTTATTTATCCTAAAGGCCTGTTGGGCATTACATGCGGAAGGGGGGGGGGGGGGGGGGGGATAATTTTACTACAATGAACCCTGAAAGATTTATGCGCGGAACAAAGAAGATAGCGGGGCTAATGTAGACATAGATACTAAAACTGAGGCTAATAAAAGCTGATGTAGAAAATATTAATAGCTGGCCAATCTAACGATGTTTTCGCCAGTGCATCAGCCATGTTATTTAGAGATAGGCCTCTATGCGCAAGTACCTATACTAAGCGAACATACGTAAAGTGATCAGATACTATAGGGATTCGAACTCTTTCGATACTTTCGAACCACAAGATGACATGAGCGCAGTGAACAAGGTTAAGGAGCCCGTTATCACTACTGCAAAGTTTGTTGATGTGGATTTTTACGAAGAGCCAATACTATTGCTAAAAATTCTTCAATAAAGATGGGTGTAAAATCTGATAACATTCGTGTGCATAAGGAAGCGTATGTGCAATAAGTCACGAAGGCGGAAATATGCGATCAAAAAATTGGGAAAATATTTACAGGTTTGCAAATATTTAACGTTACACTGGTTAAAAAAATTCCAGTTCTACATTTGTAAGTGTAGAACTGAAACATTTTAATCTGTGGTTCCAGTTGTACGCTTACAAATATATAGATACAAATTTAAAGCAGCACTAGCTTTTCTTTTTAAGAGTCGCTCATTCGCTGATGTTTATTCTCACGACACGCTAAACTGGGTGTTTATTTGCACAGGCTTGAATCAAAATATTTATGAGTGGTGTACGCGTGGCCATCGATGCTTCAAGTCAATTATTGCATTGCTACGTGCAATAGAAACCGCGTGGAACATAATATAGAAAAAAAGGAATGCAAGCACATGTATTCGTGTCAAGTTCCAAGGCACGCCATGAGGTCACGCAACCTATCGGTCTTTGAAGGATTCTCTCTGAGCTTTCATTATTATATTTTGGCTGTACAAACAGTGCACGTCAAGGACACTGACAAATTCATTTTTCGCCCATCGCGTGTGCGCGTGAATATGCAACGTGTTGCGTGGCAAAGCATCGATAGAGCGAAGAAAAAGCTTCTGCATCGTTAACGACGCGTGGGAAGTATAAAGCACCAGATGGGAGCGATGCTGACGTGAACCGTGTTTCCTTCCGAATATTGATCGTTAATACGGTACGTGCCCTTGACGCATCAGGAAGCTGCTTGGCCAGCGCTGCACTTGTGCATGAAAATAAGGACCTGTTGGGCGCAGCAAAGGAGTTACCTAAGGCCTCGCCTGAGGGTTTCATAGCCGTTTTTTTTTCTTTTCCTGCGCGCGATCGATGTTTCTTATGCGAAGGCAGCTTTCACTATGCATCACATGCAGAATGCTGCGTAGGGGCACCTTTATAAGGGAAACCGAGCAAAAAACGTAGACAGAGGGAGGCACGAACAACACATGCGCGTGTGTTGTTCAACGCGCGGGCAGAGGTGCTAAAAAAGCACCGCTGCCCGCGCGTTGTAGCCCAGCATGTTCGCGTGGGGCTCGCTCGAGCCTTTGCGGTTCGTCAGCGTTGACTTGCTGTTGCTTGCACAAGCGGCCGAGCTTACGGGGAGCGAAAAAAAACGATCCTTACGCCCGCTGACGAATTGAAGAAACGCAAAATGTGTCAATAAACACAAGACACATTACGTCGACTGCGTAGACAACGTAGTATGCGATATTCCTCTGTCGTGTGGCCGTTTCTACACGGGACAAACCGGGCGCTCCTTTAACGACCGTCTTAAAGAACATGCCTGCAATATCAAGCCCTCAACGAGCAGCACCTTGGCAGCTCGTTGTTCTTCGTGCGGCTGTGATCCTCTCTTCAATGAATGTGCGGTAATTTCAAGGTATCGAAATCGGATTTAGCGAGAATTAGAGGAAGTTTTCAGATCGAGAAAAAAGGAAACACGTGTGTCAGCGAACCCTCAATCGCTCTCCTAGAAAAGGGGATAATGTTTTTGTCAAGTTAAAATGGGATATCGCGACTCGTGGCGGACGTGCATTTCATCACTGTGACCATGTGACAGTTGATATTTTTTGTTTCTTTTCAGCTCTTATTTTTGGTGTATATTTTCGGCCGCAATAAACTTGCGCCCAGTTGTTCGTCAGCGCTCGTGTTGTCTGTTCCTCCGTCTTAGTCCCGTTTCCACGCTGTTCACTCGCAGTACAATATAGTAATGTGTTCATGTTATGTTAACAAAACAAGTACATATTAAGAGAAATAAAAAAACGAATGCACGCAATTTCAAGACCCTCTCCTCCGTATTTTTTACAGCGTACTCGTGAACTGGTACGTCTATAACAGGAAGACATTGTCAACTCGCTGCCTAACTATTGTTAGTTTTATTGCAATGTAATTGAATACACGTCCCTTGACTATGCCTACACGTTCACATCTGGTTAATGGACATTAATAAAATAAAAGCATGAAGAAGCTTGTATGTTCGTTCTCATGGTAGCTATCATATTGCTACGTACCAGCGGCATCGCGATCAACAAGACGAAGAAAAGGACGACAAAGGATAGACTGGCCCGTAACAGTGTAGAAAAAAGAAAGACAAATAGACGAGAATAGAACAGCGCAAGAGTATAAGAGATACTTACAATCACTACTTACCAAATGACGCAAACACAGGTTTCCTCCTTGGCAACGCGTAAATTCAGTGTCGTCGAATTTACGCTGAAAGGCAGAGCTTTTGAGAGGGTTGCAATAGCAACTAAATTCTATCTATGCGCTTCCCACTCCAAAGAGCCAAGATTCTATGTTATACTCCCACTGTGACGCGAGAACGTCGGACCTCAATGATGATACGGAGCACAGGAAAGTAAACTTGCAGAAACTGCCTTGCAAGTACTGTTGAGCCTCGCGAGAAAATTGGATTCTAAAGATGACGCCTTTCCTGATTATCCTCAGCCGAGTGGTTGATAGGGTATTTTTGTAACACTTATCTTTCTTTCAATGACGCCTTCAGCTGTATGTTTCATCATGCATCGCTTTTCACCTAAGATTATTTATCTAGGGGAAAGGGGTAGTCAGTAGAACTTTAAAGGCATCAGCAGATACAGTTACAATTTCGAAAAGGCACATAGGTTTCAGAATAGCAATTCAGCTCATGTTACTTTGAAAACCATAGCCAAACATTGTCCTTTGCTTCGGATGTAACCGAAAATTGCAGCCAACGCCGGAAGTATAAACAAGAATATATGAAGATAAAATAAGGCCCCCCGCTCACGGTACGCGTATAAGGACCTGTAACGCAAACATATTCCTTTATCGCAACAGTGTTTGAAACCCATCGATACAGCCTTCTTTGTCAGACGCTGACAAATGGCCTTTAGGTGGATACAAATGTGTCTCGTATGCTGCTATCTCTCGAGAGGAGCACGAAAATAAATACCTCACAAATAGTGTTTCCCGGATACTCGAAGGGTCATTCGTTCTTAAGTGGGTTGTACTCCTTGCTTCTGTATTTCATGTGGTAGGCGTATTATTCTACGTTTGTGCATGCAACAAGCGACAATTTTATTTTGTAACCTTTGAGCCTCTAGCTGCCGTTGTTTCTCATCCTAGCCTTCGACTTCGAGACTACAGAGAATTATTGGTTTATAATTTAAAGGATAGAATGTCGTGGACGGGAAGTATTTACTTACCTAATATTTTTCTCGTTATTTTTTTGTGTAAGCAGGAAATCGCAAGAGCTTTTTGAGTATGAGACTGGGTTCTATCCCGAAACTAGCATAAACGGCACACGTAAAAATTGGCGTTCTTGTTGGATATTAAGTCAACGCAATCTTCCGAATTGGAAATTAGGGTTCAAGGCTAATTGGAAATGGAAACTTGAAGATGGTAGATACTTCGAAATCATTTCTACGAACTACGAAAATTGTAGTTTGATGAAATTTTCGTCCGATCTTCACAATCCTTGGCACTGAAGTAACTTGAGCTTCATGATTAGACATTCTATATTAATACTAAAGTAATACGAAAGTCAAAGTAGATATTTTGAATCTCAGGATAAAGATTACAACCTATATTAAACTGCAAATGCAATTACAGATTGCAGATGCTACGTAAGAAATAAACTTATTTTCAAACTATTCTAAAATACCAGCCGGGAGCTCCTAATAAGCTTTGTATAAAACATCCTGTTAGAACTTTAAAAGAAATAGTTAAGCCTAGCAACGCTGGCGCGATGCTCCTGTCACTTCCTTCTTTTACGCTCCATTTGATCATGCAGTGGAGCTAAAGACTTGCAGGCCCATGTGGGCGCCACAGACATTTTTCGTTATGCGAGCCCTCAGCTCGTGCGTATGGGGGCAAAGAATGCCATTCGCCATTTTCTATTTCACGCTGTCTGTTCCAATATCCACCAAAATACATTAGCTTCTTCCTTTTCCTAGCATTGTCGTTCGAATAAAATGAGAACACGGCGAAAAAAAAAGTTCCCTAAAAGACCACTGCCGAACTCGTGGCGTGACTGTCGCCATGAATTATATTGCTCGCTGCTGTCTTGTGACCGGGGTGTCGCAAGCGAATTCTTTTGAAGAAAATACAACTCTGAAATATTCACGTTTACGTTTATTACTGCAAGGTTCAAAGCGCTCTTTCAGACCGTTTTGTCAGGTAGGTAGTTTATTTACGGTTTTTTTAATTAATCTGTGCTCCCATGGTCGTCCACGCCCACTCTTTTCTTGTATTTCTATAGCAACTTATTTTCTGACTGTCTTTCTAGGTTATTCGAGTACTTGCCTCGATTTTATTTGGCCAATTCCTTAATATCGTTTTCGTCTTGTAATCCATGGGCGAGATTTCGCGACCGCTTGCTCTTTTTCAAATTATAAACTATCTGTGTTTCACAATAAAAATAAAAATTAGAAAAGGTAATCTACGAAGTAAAAAGAGTAAGCAACTGTAGAAAAAAACGCAGGAAACATTTTTTTTTGCGTAGTTGGGTATCTTGTGTTTTTGCTGCATGAATGCAAAGGTAAAATATTTTGCGCAAATTGTCAAGCAAGATTTGGTGTCTTCTTCAATACGTCCACGATCTAGTGTGACAACCCTAAGCTCCTATCATCTAAGCTATCTAAGCTCGTATCAATTTTAGTCAGTTACTGACGTAAAAGCTGGGACGTTGCGGTAAAAGATCCACAAATTATTTTCAACAAAGACAGAACCTTAGCTGCACCGTCGCTCTTTCAATCAAGAAATGAAAGTTTTTACCCTTTTTGTTTGTTGTACACGTATTTAAAACATGAAAAATTAGGTACACAAAAAAACTCTGCGTGGTCATAAATGGCAAAAAAAAATGAAGTACGGGGTTGGTCAAAAGTTAGCAGGCCTGCAACGCCCAGCCAAGGAGCAGCAGCTCGCTGCTATCGGGGCGCTGCCATCGTAATCACGACCAAGGTCAAATTATATAGGTCGCGAAACTTGGAAACCAAATGTGGTAGAAAACACTAATTGAGACAGACGTCAACGCCCGCCGTACGATTGAAGCGTGGACTAGGCGAGGAGGGGACAAATAGCAAAAACCAAAAACTGACAAATTTTTTTTCGAATACTCTTAATTTTATAAATGTCGAACTAGAAACTTACTTTACGGTTTATCTGTCCCTTGGCTAAATAGTTGATTGCCGCTTTTTTTTCTTTTTGGTCGTGCTCCGTAAAGTGGGGGGGGGGGGCATATGCAGGCAGTCCGCTATGTGGGCTTGTGTTAAGTTCGGTGCATTGTCGGGTAATCGAGGCATCCTGCACTTTTGCGCGGTGGTTTCGTGCGTATTGTCCATAGGTTATTTATTTGCTTATGTGTAGTTTACTGGCGTGACACTTCAGAGAAGCTGAACTAGCTCACAGAATGTGTAGATAACCGCTCCTGTTACTGCAGACTACTTTCGCCGGCGTCCCTCCCCGCGGCGTCTACACCCTCACGGCGCATGCGCGTCCCCTCCCCCATCTCTCTCCTCTAGGCATCCCCTCCCCCGCGGCAACCACACCCCCAATGCGCATGGGCGTCCCCCCCCTCCCCCCTCTCTCCTCTCCTACGCTCCCCCTCTCTCGCCACGCAACGCCGACGCAGGCAGCGTCTGCTTGCGAGTTTCTTGGTTGAAAAAACCGACTGCTCGCGCTGCACAACCGTTCACTGGCCACCCCATATATATGGCAATGGATCTTGACCTGCAAGGTGGTGCCGGTGGGAGATTTCTCCTGTGCGTTGTCGAACGATGAAAAATTCGCAGCGTGCGCGTTAACTAAAAGCGGACTGCGGGTCTCTGTGTGCAGTCCGAGTCTTCTGTCTCTCATTGCCCATTAGCAGCGATTGGGATGTTCCAGTAGGAAACACCCGTCCATCACTGCGTGCTTTGCGCCCCCCCAGGTTTCTCTCCTGTGCAACGCTGCGATGATCGCCAGCGTCAACGCCGCCGCCAGTGTAAGCGTTAGCGCCCGCTGCTTCGCATCTACACATGGTTCCCTTTAGCGGTGGATGGTGCAATCTTTAAGGCGAAAGCCTTTAATATCTCATGCTCACGTCCGTCCGGTGTCCGTCCGACCTTCGTCCGGCGTCCGTCCGTCCGTCTGTCTGTCCGTCCGTCTGTCTGTCTGTTCGTATGTCCGTCCATCCATCCGTCTGTCCGTCCGTCCGTTCATCCGTCCATGTCCGTCCGTCCGTCCATCCGAGCTCTGGCACGGAGCCAGGTGGCCGCCGGGATGCGCAGACGGACGCCGGTCGCGTCGGACTCTATAGCGCTCGCGCTTTGCTTGCGTAGCGTGGCTGTGCACAGAGTTTGCAATCATTCTGACCGACGCCGTCTCAATGGACCCAGGCGTTCACGGAATACACTTTCCAATTTACAAAGGGTCCGTCAACTTAAGAGCTGGAACGCGGATGGCGTTTGCACGATGCGCAAAGCGCGAGAAAATACTAACGCATGCGAACGGAGGAAGATGAGTCTCGCGTCTCGCTGCGATTCGCGGTAAAAAATTAAAGAAGAAAACACGCACCCTTTAGGTTTGTGTCTTATGCCACTGAGAGTGTAAAAGAAAAGAAGACATGGCACAATCAGTGGAATGGTCACACGCTTTCGCCGAACACACTTTGGAATGTACAAAGTGTCCTTCAATTTTTTTAATGTTCCTTTTCTCTCACGCATGCAATTGGCGAGCCTAAAGACACAACAAAATTGCGTAGTTATCAAAAGCATGCAAAATGTCACCAATTGAAAAAAATTCAATTACTTGCCATTTAGTGCAAATGTAAATCACGAACCGCTTTCGGTTGTAGGCGTCATATTTTATTATTATTTTTATTTTTTTTTGCTTGCTGTTGTCTCCGCGATAGGTAGATGGCGACAGTGGCAACCAGCCGCCAACTTACACATGGGCTTCTATGGAAGTTTCGCTACCAGTTTACATATACCTTGATCATGACTTGGCGCATGCCGGCGTCGAGCATGTGCGTGGAAGGGTGGCGTGCATCCCTCTTCTTTCCTTGCTCTCCTTGATAAGAAAGCAATGAATAAAGATGGTGCTTCATGTTCCCTCTCTGTTCGCTCTTCGAATTTCGACTACTGTGCAGCGTGTAGCGAGGCGGCAGTGATTCCGGAAAACTGACGCATGATGCTTGCGGCCGCATTTAGCTAGGCACCGTATACATTGCCGTAGGTTTCGGCTTCCATGGGGAACAATATCATGCGTTTAACTTTCCATTGGCACTGTGGTAGCTCTCTCGGCATCTGCGCAGGCCAATTCGCAATTCGCTGCAGACGAACATGGTCGGCGCCCGAAATGTATTAAGAAGCGCTTGTGTTGGGCTAGTTGGACCATCTTATTGGAATAAGCAGCGCTGCACAGTAGTATACAATTCGAAGAGCGAACAGTGAGGGAACGGGACGTGTCATGCTTATTCCTCGATTTCTTATGAAGTCGGGCATGAAAGGGAGAGGGTATTCACACCCCCCTCCACGCACACGCCCGTCGCCAGCATGCCCCAAGGCGTGATTGCGATAACAGCTGCTGCTCCTCAGCTGGGCGTTGCGGGCCTGGGAACTTTTTGCCAATCCTGTACCTGTCACAATAAGTGTAAGGAAACAAAAGGTTTTATTTTTGGTTGTGGTTTATCTGTGCCACTGAAAAGTTCCACCCTAAGTACGCGTACAATGAGTAAAACTTCGTCAGTACAGGCGGTCACAGTGATCGGTTGACTTTAAGTACCTCCAAGTGTGCGCGTGATTCTGTCCATCTCTCTATTTTTTTGTCTCTCTTTTTGCCCCCTTTATTCCTTCCCCAAGTGCAGGGTAGCAAACCAAACGTGTGTCTGTTAACCTACATACCATCCCTTGCTTCTATCTCTCTCTCTCTCTTTTCTCTCGATAGTACAGCACTTCACGGAAGGTGTTTTACCAAGCAACCGCAGACTGCAATAAAACACACCGTCTACACGTTCTGCGGTTCCCCGATACTTCGTGATCGTTGGTATCAAAAGACAACTTGTTTAGAAATGTTGGAAGGAAGTGTACTACTCTATTATGCAACTTGAATAAGCCTACCGGTGTTTCTTGAGGACATAACCGTGACTCGCTGTGTAGAATCTTGTACCATTTCCTACACGGTAGCTTAAATAAGTTGTGGCTTACCATCTAGTGTTTTTTTATCTATTTACTTTCTCTGCGTTTTTAACAAGGCCGTCCTCACATGGTCACAACAAAAAGTATTAGTACATTGAATCCTCATATGTAACAAAAGATTACTATGCATCTGTTCAACTATGGTGCACTTATCAACTGTGAAATACAAGGCTAAGATAAATAAGCAGCCGCAGTTCCATCACGGCACACCGTAATGATATTCAGAGGAACCTAGGCATTTTCGCGTCCCATTCCGCCTGGCAAATGACGAGCCTTTCTTTTTAATTTTGTAACGAGTGTTTTGCGGAATTATCTTGCAAGGGCAGCTGACCATGAATTACTCTCCGAAATGAACTCAGCTGCCATGAAAAAGAGATGGGAAATTCCGGCTTGTCGTAACTCAGGCTATCTGTTGCCTACGCACCTTTTTCGTGTGGTTGCGCGTTGCTCTTGCCCGGCAACGGGCAATTAACTGCGGTCATTCGCGCTTTAATTAGGCATCACCTCGGTGATTCCGTAACACACAAAAAATGAACAAGAGAAAAGGACAGCGCAATGCGTACAGAAAAAAAAAGAAGAACAAAGCCGGCCATGTGATGCACGTTCTCCTTTGTTTCGTGGTAGAGTTGCTGAAAAATAAATCAGGGCAGGCTTTGAGAACAAGCAGTGTTATTCACTCTATGTATCTCCACGCTTTCCTGTTCTCGGTTTCATCTGCCTTTCGGTGGTTAAGCATTAAACGCTGCGTGCACTACCACTGTCCTTAACGAATAATTAACCTTGCCGGCTTAATGAACAAACTTGGCTCGAAGTAAATGTTCATGTTTTCAAACAAATGCAAATGCGTTAATTCACTCTGGCTATTTTACGAGTTTACAATTGGGTAAGTTCATTGAATAACACATTTGAGTTTCTGTATTAAGTTTTGTTTTATGCCTATTCACTTATACACTTTCGATCAATTTCGCGGGGCTTTCTTTTTTGTCTTTTTTATAACGATGCATTCCACCTTTCTTTTTCTCCATCGCATGCTTGCAGCTTTCTAAACAGAGGTCTTTATATATAAGAACCATGTCTTCACTTTCTTTTTTTTTTCAACTCTAAGAATGAAAGTTGCTTCGCACCAACTTGCCATGTTAGCTAACACGCACACACATACGCACGCGCCCATGCACTCAAAATAATTTACAAGGGATGCCACTTAAAAAATAAAAATATATTTTTCAAACTCAGGCAAGTAAATTTGCAATGATGGGTCGCTAAGAAACTGTATTAATGTCTTTACAACTTGCCTTATTCTTTTCATCCCCTCTTTTCTCTCCTTCACTGCTGTGAAACTGGGTTTCCAGTCCTGCTTTTCCTTTGATGCTCTTTAAAAGTGAGCAAGCACATTATGACAAGACGTTATTTTTCAGAGATTATGACGACAAGCGTTTGCTCCTAATTTTGCCGTGCAGTTTACACTGTTTATGCCGTGCCCCTCTTTGTACAGTCATAAAGCAGTTGTAACATGGTTGCCGTGATCGAAGGGGTCCTAAGCATACGCAGTGAAACTGGCCAATGCTTAATTAGTTTATTATGTTACAGCGCGTCATAAACGAGGAAAAATCTAAGGCGCACAAACGACTGGACACATTTTAGACGACAGCCTTACAGCTTTTTCTTCGTGCTAACCGTGCTGTAACATAATGAACCAGTACCAAATATCCCATTTCACTGTACTCCCGAATTAGTTTGACAAAAATTGCACTGACCAAATAAATCGTAACGCTATTTAGCATGCATTTTTCTCTCTTTTGTAGTAACCGCTGCATTGCGTGTGCTCTACTTTCACCGTGGGCATCGCGTCGAAGCATGCATTAGGCGCAGCTGTAATGCTTAAAAAAGGATTTAGTGCTTCAAAACAATATTTTTGCTTATCTGATTTTTGTTTTTATGATAGGTACGTCGTGTTCAGTGTGTGGATGATTAACCGGAGACTGCCGCAGGTTAGTTACTTCAAGCGGGCTTGCCGTTTATCACCGTCCGACGACTCGTTCATAATGATAGCGTTGCCGAATCGCATGCTTTTTTTTTCTTGGGGGGGGGGGGGGGGGGGGTAGTAGAGCTTGAATTATAGATATCGTAAAATGCTCGCAGTGGCATAATACAAACAAACCCCGTATGTAAGATACAGCACATGTGACGTAAATCACCGTGCGTAGGGTTGGATGAACAGCAAAAGTACACGAGGGGAAAAAGTGCCTGCTGAGAAGTAGCTTGTACAAGTTCATCAAAGTAGGCATTATTTATTGCTGGGTAATCTCCCGAAGAATGCCAGCGCTTGAAGAAAGGTGTGTATGCGGGATTCAGACTATTCGAGGTATGGGGGGTGGATTATGACGTTTACAAAAGGCACTGCAACTGACAGTGAAGTTGAGCCTTCTTTGCGCATAAGGGAAAACAAAAAGTGGACTGTATGAGACTCAGCTTAGGACACTAATGGCAACCAATCTCTGCCACGACGAAACAACTCCGTCACCTCCATCAAGACAGCGTTAGCGTTACGTAAACTACTCTCTCTGCGTGAATTGCGTAATTCGGCTGTACTTGATAACCACGCAACGGGTCGTTCTGATTTGCTTGATGCCAGGAACAAGCTGCGAACTACCAATGTTCAACAAGAAGTAAACGTAAGAAACTAAGAGTGGGTCTTAGAATGACACTCTGTTCTGCAACTCTTGCGGGAGCATGGTCCAGAGCCAAGGAGTCTTGGGCGATATTTCACATTCCTGTTCTTCCTTTAAACCACGCCTTTGTGCTTTATTTGGCCTCTCTTTCTTTCTCTCTCACTCTCTATATTTATCTCTCTATCTCCCCTCTGCATGCCTTGCATGTCGACATCTATCGCTGGCTCATGAAATTTTAAACATTTCCTTTGGATTTACTTTATTTTAAAGTCTACTTCAACCTTCATTTGATGCTGGTGTAGTTGATCAAGAGGTGAAAAAAAATGCAGCCCTGACGACTTTCTTGACGAATATTTTTATATGTGAAGAGCTGGAGATTTTATTAATTTTTATGTCCATGTAGGCAACATAGGTATCGGTATATTAATACTGATGTTATTGGAGCCAGCGGCGTGCCAGTTGGCTAACAATACAATCAATCGCTTGTAAAGTATGCTTCTTCAAGTTACACATATGCCTTACAGGCAAAGCATGCTTTACAGGAGACTAAAATGTCAGGTAAGTGTGTCAGTTGAAAAAGCACACTTCACAAACGTTAAATATTTCCTATTATAAGACGACTTGGGCGGTGCTACTTCTTGCTCCCATTCCTACCCTTGTTTTATCAACTGCGCAAGTAAGATAGCAGCAATAAAATTATTAGAACTTGTAATCAACGGACTACATTCATGACTACTAAACTCAAAACGTTTTGCTAAGCTTAATAGCTCCATATTACTTAGTTGTTTTGTTCTGTTCTGTTTTAACTGGCTTACTGTGGAGAGGTTGAGGCTTATATTACCTCGCCTACTCCATTTCTACAAGTTCTGCAGCAAAAAAAAATTGTCAAAGTAAAAATGAACAGCTAAGCTCATAAATAAAGCTTTCTGTTACCAGCGAAACAGAGAGTGGTTTGGCGACAGAAAACGCATGATGTGGCAACCTTGGACAGAATTTTGCCTGCCAACTAAATCATGGGGCAGAGATTAAACGAATGTAATATTGCATTGTCTGGTGAGTTTGAAGTTAACGCATGTTTGTGTTTCCGCATCTTGAATTCATTTGTCGCATTTTATATTAGTTTTGTTTTATTTTCATATATATTCCTTTTATATTTTAATAGCGATTTCTTTATTTTTGTACTCAGTTGGAACCATGTATGAATTACAAGACCGGAAATTGAAATTGAAATTTGATTTGGACCGAGGAACCGGACATGCCCGTAAACGGGAAACGCATAGCGGAAAGTCAGTTGTGTTGGACAGCAGCACCATGGATGTCTTTATTTCCTTTTAT
The DNA here is from genome assembly GCA_030522465.1 of Rhipicephalus appendiculatus. Taxonomy (NCBI): domain Eukaryota; kingdom Metazoa; phylum Arthropoda; class Arachnida; order Ixodida; family Ixodidae; genus Rhipicephalus; species Rhipicephalus appendiculatus. The sequence goes on along the minus strand of JALIZH010033007.1, from coordinate 3,281,890 downwards.
TTTCTGTTTATTATGTCCGCACTAACCTGAAGGCAGGCTATCTTTAATGGCACGTTAACCTGTCTACAAGGCATCTTGGACAAAGGACGCCTCTCTTTAGCTATAATCTCGGAATATATATCTTGTTATCTGTCTCTCTTTATTATTCATATCAGGTGCGTGTTCTCAACATAGCTAACATATTCAGACTCGTTACCGAAATCAGAAAGCATTTTCGCAGGAGGCGAAAATGCTCGAGGCCCGTATACTTAGATTTAGGTGCGCGTGAAACTCCATGTGGTCAAAATTTCCGGAGCCCTTCACTACGGCCTCTCTCATATTCATATCGTGGTTTTGGGACGTTAAACCTCCCCAATGATTATTACCTAGTGCAGACAGCAGGAATATGTTTAAACAGCTTGTTATTTCTTATTAGTTTGTCTTTTATTGATCATGGATATTTTATGCGAACATCCCAAGTCTTGTTTTCATTCCCGAGGCTTCAAGTTTTAGTTTACAAATATTAATGTGCGCATCCTCAATGACTGGCTTCAGTGTTTTAAACATCTCGTATCACTCCGAGAACAGCTGTACATATATAAATTGCGTGAGCATGCGCATCATGTTGGATGCACCGACAATACAGGCTGACGTAAAGTTTCCACGAGAATTGGGGACTAAGAGAAGTCACGTTATTTTTTTTCTTCTGCTTTTTAACGTCCATTACGCTGAGTTTACAAACCACTCGACTCAAGCTGAAACAGACTAGTACAGCTTCAAACTGAGAAATCTAGTTAAACGATCCGTGGCAGGGGATTCAACAAATTTCGAAGCAAAACGGAACGGAGAAAATAGAAAGTAGAAGCAAGAACAGCGAGGTCATTATTTTTCTCGACAAGGTAAGGCTGGATGCCTTCCACAGAAAGGCTGTTTATATATATATATATATATATATATATATATATATATATATATATATATATATATATATATATATATATATATATAGAGAGAGAGAGAGAGAGATACACACACTTTCCATTCGCTGTTTACACTTCCTTTGGAAAGGGGAGTTCGATGATACGCGCACAAAATAAACAATCAAATGGTCATTCTGTTTGTTCGGTTGTGCGGGTAGAGTGCGTTTTTGATGCGTCAAGGAAAATTAGAATCAACATTGGTGGACATGGCGGAGAACAGTCGGACGGAAAACTTCGACAGGGCAACGTAAACAAGCTCAGGATCGAGTGCACCTTCTAAGTGAAGGAAAACAAGGACACTGCACAGGAACGGCAGCGAGATGCGCACTAAGAGCGTATCGGTTCCCTCACTACTTGTTGTTTCTTGTTTGTTTACTTGCTCCGCATGAAGAATGCAAGCCAGCCAAGACGACAGGAAAGTAAACAGGCCCCAAAGTAGAACAACTAATCGCATTTTCTATATTCTAGGCTAGAATTTGAAAGAAAGCTATCATGATAGGCGCTACTGTAAGAAGAGGTTGTATTAAATCGAAAGCCCTGTCTCTCCTTCCTTTCCTCCTCCTCCTCTTTGAAATCAAGCGCGTGTCGTAAATAGCAAGCTAAGTTACCAACAAACGTTTGTGAAATTGAGCTTGTGGGATGGCCTTCCCTAAGGCTAAGAATACTAGTTTTTCTACTATTTCAATGTGGTGTTTGACAGAAGCGTTGCCTATTGCTTTCTTTGAGAAAGCGACAATGAGTGGAACGCTGGTCATAGCTTATGATGAATGTTTAAGCTAATGGGAAAGCTCAGGTCTAGACTCAATAGTCGGTGGCAGTTTCCAGGCATATACGCAAAAAAAAAGCTCGCCGAAAGAAAAGAACTTCGTTCTCAATATTGCATAAGTCCTTCGTAGTCACCAGCGAGATGGTTCAATCCTCAACTTGAGCTAAGGGAGGAGAACGCACTCGGAGGAGCTTTAGCGCTGTTTTCTCCGCGTCTTTTAGGTTTCTAGAGCTCAACGTGGCACTTCACTTGCTCCAGAATGGGGTCTTGCTTTTGTCGACGCACCTTTTCTTCGCCTCTTTCCACCTGTGAGAGTTATTCCGTTGGCCTTGAACCTCAGTGTTTTTCATACTTCATCGACTTATTTATTTTCGAGGGCCGGGGATTGTGATCGCGAAATAGACGAATAACTCAGCGAGACGAGCTGAAAATTGCTCCGTTTTTCGTAGATGGCGACGCTTTTTGAAAGGCTTCAGTTTCCAGTTCACGGTGAGCAATTTCGAGCGATGGTATTCCTCCGATTTCCCTTTGGGCATGAAGCGATTGATTGTGATATCGCAAGGACGGCAACCTCCCGAAGTGTCACTGGGCGGATAGGAGCTGTGACAGCGCTACCGCATGAAATCAAAACTTCGTGCTGCCTCCTACGTTGCGCTGTGTTTTTGTTTTTGTTTTTTTTTTCATCGCAAAGTAGCGAGAGAAATAGCGGCGTTACTTGGACGAGCTTCCAGGTGCTCTTTCATTACAATAAAAGAGGAATATGTGACAATGACTTGAAAAGGCTGAGAGAAAAATAGGACGATTATGTGGAATTGCTTTGGTCAAAGCTGCAAGTACTCTGAAATGAGTCGAACTTAAACTTTGAGCAGTAATTAACAAAAATAGACCAACTAAATCTTAAACGAAAATAGAGAGGTGTTCTAACTTAATGGATGAATGAGATATGTTTACACAGGTGAACCATACCCATTGCGAGATTTGCAAAACGGAGACACTGCTGATTTCTGCATATTGATGAACGCCTGCCGATTGCACGCAGGCAATTGAAACCAAATTTAAAAAAAAATCGCTGTTGCTGCGACCTTCGACATAGCCCAGTTTGACATCAGTGTCTAATTCCCTGGTATTATCCGACGAGGATGAGCAGACGACGTTAGCAAGCGGCGAGCTGTCTCATTTCGTTGCTACACCAGAACAGGCTTGCCCGGATAGCCACTATGTGTTGTAATCTGTTGTCACTGGAAGGGTAAATAGGCGGAATAGTTAGCGTAAATCCATTGTAACTCTTCGGCACTGCATACAGCGCAGAGTATAGCAGGACACTAGCAACTGCTGGCTAAAACTTCCATTCATTTACGGAAGAAATATATACTAAACGAAAATGCTTGAAGAGAAGAAAATACAGCTAAAGGGAAATGTCGATCAAGTTCAACTGCCGTGCAGAGACAAACTCTCACAATCTAAAAGCAATATACTCGGTGAACCTACATAGTAAAATATTGCTTTGTAATAAAGAATGATGGGACTAGGTATATTGCTGAAGCAGTGATATTACACAAGTGTCATTCTTTTTTTTTTTTGCTTGAAGGGAAGCTTCAGCAGTATACCCAGTTTTACAGCTCGTGATTGCAATGCAATACAGAAGTGCTATATTACTTCACCGTGTATATAGGTTTCACATATTGAGATTTCGCTTCATCTGTCCTCACTGCAATGTGGCAGACACTCTGGCGCACCTCCTACTGTAGTGCAAAGTAAGCGTCCCAAGGCTACAAGCAGCAGCACCAGATGCGGACCAAGACCTCCTCAGTGAAGCGTGGGAGGCGGCGATCTCCCAGCCGGACCTGGTCGACCAGCGTCAACTCGTCGCTCGAGCCCGGCGGGCTGTCCAGGCCAGAGGGTTCCTGGAATAAGGGACCCTCCCACCTTCACTCAAAATCTTTACTCAATAAATGTTTTCTCTCTCTCTCTCTCGCTTCATTACACTTTCCACCAGTGATATGAGCTTTTGTCGTAAGCATTCGTGTGCTTTTTCCTTCTTTTGCTATGTGAGAAATCAGGCTTCAAGTTCTTGGCTTCAAATTATCTTTCACTGCAAAATTTAGTTTCGCGTAGATGAATTTACGTTCTGTGCAGCGTGTGTATCATGGAGTAGAGCGTTGGCTTTGGCTATTCGGTTAGAAAAGTGTGGTCACGGTACCGACGCCTATTGGGTGTTGCGCTATTCCAGCCTGATAGAGATGCCAGAACGTCTTTCCCTTTCCGCTCATCCGGCACGCACTCGCAGATAAGGGAGGCGCGGGTAGTCTTTATATATATATATATATATATATATATATATATATATATATATATATATATATATATATATATATATATATATATATATATATATATATATCACGCTTGTAAAATTCCGACGTTTACCGAACTTCATATGTATTACTTGAGGCACTCTCAATGCACAACGCTGACAGTAATGACCTCCCAGAAAGTGTTATACGACACTGGACTAGACTCACACGGCCTTCGCAATGTTCGAAAGACTGCAACCCGTGTGCAGACACATTTTTCTTCAGTCGTAACCATTTCTTTTTACGTCTTTATCCGTGAAGTATCCGTGGCACATTTTGTGTCACTGCCCGAGTTATTCAAACGAGAGGCTGCAGCTTCGCACTGCCTGGTCATTTCTTTTTTTTACTTCTTTATCCGTGAAGTATCCATGGCGCATTTTTGTGTTAATATATGAATTATTCAAACGAGAGGCTGCACCTTCGCACTGCCTGATCACCTGGATGGAAGCGCCTTCACTGTCGCAAAGATATTGGGACCATGGGGCTGCCCATCACAGTTCCGGAACGCAACGAAATCGCTATTGCGTTTCCTCAAGGATACTGGACTGATTCGCCGTTTATGTCACCAAACGCGAAACTTTTACGTCGGCTGAAACAGTACTTTTATCTCCTTTTCTGTAATCTTTCAATCTTTCCTTCCCCCTCCCCCCCTTTCCCAGTGCAGGGTAGCCTACCGTGCAGGGTAGCCTACTGGTTAACCTCCCTGCCTTTCCTCTATTCTTCTTTCTCTCGCTCTCTTTATTCGTGCTCAGTTTATTTGGTAGCAATGTATGTAAATAAATATCCTCTTTCAACTAACCATGGTAGCGTGCTTGTTAGCTTCCCATTTTATTTGTACATTACACGTCTGTAAATTATTCATACTCTGTATGAGCTGATGATTCACAGCACTTCATGTCATTTCTTTTTTCAATTCTTTCAACATCTCATTATGTAATCGTCTCGAATAAATATTTTCATAATGTTGGCATTCTGGACCGTATAGAATATTATGGCTTAACAGGATTGCTTTAGTGAAGAGCTCCGTATTTTTCATTGGCGTACATTGAAAGCAGATAATACAGATACTTCCATGACTTACTCATTCAAAATGTAGCCGTTTCGATAGCAAAAATAGCAATATTATTTTTCGTCATTTTTGTGGTTGACGAATATGCACACAATCAATTAATTTGAAAGGAAGAATAATTTATATAAAACATTATTCTGTTCAATTGGAGTAAAAACGCGCCAATGCTTCATTTCAAGGCAAATATTACAATACGTTTACTGCTACAAAGAACACATTCAAGGTATCATTAGCAATGTAAATAAAGACTCATGTAACAATGCATCAAGAAGAAAAAATAAGAAATTGATATGTGGGTGGGTTTAGCACATCGCACAATAAAATTCATATATACATTAGTTTTGTCTGTTCGCGATATAGTCCTAGAATGAGTTGCCGGACTTCATTTGCAAGACACCTATCACATTACATTTCTTTTCTTCCTGTCTTTTTTTTTAAGAAGCATCAAATATAAGGAACATTCACCCTGGAGTTTTTCTACATGTGTATACATGTTGCCATGTGTACGTTACATACCTACTACGTTTGTACGCGAAATAGCCGTAAATAACGGTTAAAATCTAAGCCACGTCCTATTCCTTCCAGTGTCTAGAATTTCGCTTACGAGCTGCACACGACATCCGCTCGTGAAGACAGTGATGTTGTAAACACTGGCACTGGGGACTTGCCGACTAGGGATTTTACAGAAAATGTTGCATGAAAAGCTACACCTTCCTTTCGCAAGTTAAAGGAACAAAAAAAAAACGAACAAAAATCCACAACGCCGTCTTTCGGCGTAAACAGCCGTGGCTTAAAGGATTCCGCAGTGGCACTAAACAGCCAGTATCAAGAGCAAGTTAGGCCACAGAAGCTGAGAAAGGTTGACCTCAAGTCAGATTGCCGTATCCCAAGACATCTTGTTTGGAACACAACGGCATACGACAGCGAGAAAGCCGGCTTTGTATGCCCTCCTTTCTTAGCGCTTTTTACGGCTTTTGAACGTGATGGCGTTACCATGTTCAAACGGAGAACTCGCCTTGTTGACAGTCGCTCTTATCCTAGTCGGAACTGGTTATACCGTTTACCTAAGGTCTCGGAGCCTCGTACAAGTCAGTTGTGTAAGGATTCTCCGGGAGTGTTTGTGCTGGTGTGTTGTCGTTTTTGCAACCCCTCCTAGCCGAAGCGCTGTTTAACGATTGCTCGAAGCTCTGTAATCGCAGAATATTCATATTGAAGCTGCACAAGGAAAGCCGTATTTTCTGTAGCGTTGAAGTTCGACTTGTCTTCAACCTGGTGTAGCACACCAGCTTACTCCTGCACCACGTCTTTAACACGGGTGGATAATTTTGCTAAAAATGTCCCTTTAATATAAAAATACAAAAGCATATTTCTGTATCGTGTATCATTTATCAGTGCTCTGACGAATTTTGAAGACACAGAGCTACGCGAGGCTTCATTGAATTCTCGCCAATAATGTGTTATGTAGTTGATCGGGAACATACAGCTTTCCTCAACAATACCTGCCCAAACTTCGCAGAAAACTCGGTACAAGTACGACTTATCCGATTTCTCGCCTTCAGGGGAATCATCACTCCGGGTCTCGACGTCAACTTTTTTTTTTGCAGATTCCCTGTCCCTTAGCCGCTGCATTTCCGGGTAGCAAAAAACACTTTATTTCTTCGAATGATATAACCGAGATAAAATAACTTCTGCTTTTGTTATTTGTGCGAACTATAGAACAGTGCTTATTTAGAACAAATACTAAGAAATGTTCTCAGCAAGCCTTCTCCTAATGCTTTTATAAGCGTGCTCTGGCATTTAGATTTGTTTAAGCCCTGGGCACTTTTACTGAAAGCCTTTTTCTTCAGGTCGCATGGAATGATTGCTTGATCAGCTCGTAAATAAACTGTAGTGGGACACACATACACGCTCACATGCAGGCACTCGCCCGCGCCCACACACACACACACACGCACACATACATACATACATACATACATACATACATACATACATACATACATACATACATACATACATACATACATACATACATACATACATACATACATACATACATACATACATACATACATACATACATACATACATACATACATACATACATACATACATACATACATACATACATACATACATACATACATACATACATACATACATACACACACACACTCTAGGATTCCCTGGAACTGTCAGGCTTGGTAAGTTTTCACCATCATTCTGTCTAGCGCTCTCTGCCATCATGGTTCACTATAGTAATTTCGTCTTACGTGTCATCACATTTCGCCAACTGCAGTGTTGCGCAATGCAACACCACAGTCGCAACAGAGGGCACATTCATGCAGTTCCATTTTACTGGGTAAGAGGTCGCGATAGTTGTTTCTGCTGAAAAGAAAAAAAAGGCAGTAACGCAGGAAAAAAGAACAATACCTTAAGAAGAGGAGGAAAGCGATAAGCCACCAACAACTCCTCTGGCTCACCAACCTGGACACTTGATCCTCTGGCAATTTTCTGAAGTGAGCCCCATTCCCGGAGCCTTTAGCTCTCGTCGACAGACTCTCTTTTCCCATTTCTCCTTTTCATTGCATCCCAGCTTTTGCTTGAGTTTTTACCTTCAGTCGTGGATTTTCGTAGCTCGCTTTTTGGTGTCCGTACGCTCGCTGCAACTGTTGCTTTTCGAACCTACAGCCACTGTCTTCTATGTAGGCACAGTCTTGCATAGAAAGAAGACACGGAAGAATATGGCGATAGAGAGTAGGGAAAAAAAACTAACGCATGCACGCAGCAGAGAGGCGAAGCGTTTTCGCGTGTTTCTTTCAAAGCACGTAAACTATTTTTTTCAGTTTATTTTTCTTTTTACTATTTTGGCTAGATATTCATTCAAGCGCGCGAATAGCTCTTGCGTCTTACTTCGCAAATTAGCCGATGATTGAAGCATGGAATGGGCCTAGGTGGTAGGAGGGTTACGATGCTCGGGTGCTGACCCGAAAGTCGCGGGTTCGCTCCCTGCCGCTGCGGTTCTATTTTGATGAAGGACGAAATGCCAGAGGCCCGTGTCATGTGCGATGCCAGCGCACGTTAACGAACACCAGATGGTCGAAAATTTCCGGAGCCCTTCAGTACGGCACTCATCAATGATATCGCGGTTTAGGCATGTAAAACCGCAGCTATTATTATTACTGAAGCCTGTGAACGAATTGGTCAACCACTTCAATGTAATTATAGTACGACGGGATACCACAGCATACTGACGGGCATCAACATATTTTGCGGCACTGACAGCCCGAAGTAGTACGAGTGCGCCGGAAAATTTTGTATTGTCATCTCTGCCTTCTATCCCCCTTGTCAATCCCCGAACAATTCTCGTCTTCGACCTATAAGTTGATGTGTCGCAATCGCACAATCTATTACATTAAACAAATTGACATAACTTTGTTATTTTGTATTTTCTCACTGTCCTCATTTCATTCAAATGCTTGCCGGTGCCTTTACTTAAGCTTTTCAGTCCTGCTTGCGATTCTCAATTGTTATTCACCTTCCTGTAAAGACACTGTCTATCAGCGTATGTGGACAGGAAGTTGAGCTAGTTGGTAGAGATTGATTGTGTTGCCTGACAGCCCGATTCCTTATTTTTATCCGATTGTCTAGTGATGCATACAACTGACTGCGCGTAATGATCCTTAGTTCTTCCATTTCGTAATCGCATGTTCACGCCAAGTCTTTGTTTTTCTTTGTTTCTACGCTTAAACTACTTCCGTTTCTTTCTCAAACAAAAATTGTTTTTTTTTATTGGTTGACATGCGACGTGATTACCTAAATCTTCATCGACCATCTCACGTGCCGTGATGACAAAAATAACCGTTTAATTTTCTGAATGGGACCGATAGCTCATTAGCTGAAAGCTACTTTAGATTACTACATTGCAAGGGCAACATTACTCACTTGTCTCATTCTCACTTGTTTGCTTTGCTTCTTTATTTTGAATTAAACTGACGCGTGACAACGTTCACCTTTTTTTTTACCATCTTAGGGAGGAGAGACAGCTACAGGCATCATTCTACGGTGCCATCGTAAAACTCTCGACGGGCAATTACCGGCCTTCCTGACGATCCTTCGAGTAAGTAACATTACGACTGATCGACTAATTTACGGACTCTCTTCAAACAAGAAACAAGGCTGGCGGTGCGGAGTGTCACAAGAGTGCTTCAACAGAACCTGTACTTTGCGAGCACTTCTCTTACGGTAAGTTCGATCGTAGGCGTTTGTTCTCATTAGAACCAGCCCCGGCTGTTGCAGTACTGTCAGTTGGCCTTCCTAACGATGAAAGTATAAATGGCGCGCTGTATGGGGATAAAGTCACTTCGCGCAATTTAGAGCGCACTAAGCTGAACAGGGCGTAAATACATGAAGCCAGCACGTATACAGACTAAACTGATCTCCTGCGTTCGTGTTTCGTGAGTCTGTCTCGATGCGTTGTGTATGCTTCGATGTTTAATTATCTTTCCTCTGGGAGCCAGGTGAAGGAAAGCACTGCTGAACCTGTTCCTAATTAGCACGACAATTTCATGGGCTCATTTGTGCACCCTATTAGCGTTAGCTGTCCCCACGCGCATTTACAGCAGCTAGGTGTGTAGGAGAACGGGACACAAATAGTAGCATACAGAGGCATTTACAAGCGTCGTAAATCAGGTTGTCTCCTTTCTTGGTCCATACAAGGTTTTCACAGCGCTCGATGTTGGTGCTGCCTGAAGAGTCTGTTAACGTATCCTTGATTTTCTGTTTGGGATTCAGTATTTAGTTATTAACAGACAAGAAATTAATGAAATGGCTCGATGCATGTTTTAAACACCACATTTTCGTTAAGTGCACTGTGTATTTTACAATTAACATTATTTTCGTGTGACAGTAGGGGCAAGACCGCTCGATAAAAAATGGTAGGTGTTAGTGCACTTTGCATGTGGCACACTCGCTTTTTACGCATCCTTGTCATAGACAACGAAGAGAGAAGAATTCTTGCTGCTGTTTGCATCGCCCGCTGCGTTTTTACAAAAGTTCTTACGAAAGAAAGCCTGTCTTATTTCAGCACCACGATATTCTTGCACGAGATTTTTTCTTTGACGTTTCGATTTTTCACTCGACAAGGTTTCGCATATTCTGAGAAAACATTCCGAACACATCAGACATAGATCTTTTGGGATTTGTAAGTTATATTACAACACGTGCATCTTCGGCCGTCGCACCGTAGGAGAACAGGCTTAGGAAACAAGCCTTCCAGTCAAAGAAGACAGCACTGCAACACTACGGCACCAAGCCGTTATATGTTTCCCTAGCCGCCAAATGGACCTCAGCCATCACCCGTTAAACAAACAAGCGACGAGATAAAAGAATAGGCCACGAGAAGAAAATGCTTGGGCAGCAGATAAGGGAGGCTGGTGCTTCCTTTCAACCACGGCAGCCATCGTTATTTGAGCAAACGCGGTGAACGAGGTACGGTACGAAGGCCGGTAATCTTTCCTTAAGAGCGCAACTGGTGAGCATCGACTGAAGTGACGATAGACCAGAGGACTTAGGGGGCGTAAGTTGTAATGACTTTGTGGTGCGCCCGTAAAGAAAGCACCTGGGAAGACACTGATTGAATCCGCCATTAGCCTTAAGGGAAAAAGCCTTCCTTGGTGTGAAGGCTGTCTTGAGTACATTCTAAATTGGGCCTGTGAAACTACGAAAGAGTCGAGTGCTCATACTCGGCGGGAGACTTAGAGTACGCTTCTTGGCAGGATTGGTTCATGATTATGAACTAGCCTGCCCGAATGTTGTTTGAGTGAGGCCTGCCCTCAGCGCCACTGTCTGTGTCGCTTCCTACGCCCCGTCTTTTACATACTATCTTCTGCTCATAATTAAGGGACTCTACTTTTTTTATTTGCTTTACGGAAGGGCAGCTACGTGCACGCTACGCACGAGAGAAGGCAAATTTTGGGAAGTGTAGTTCAAATTATACACGTTCGCTCCTTGTTGATTTTCCAAATGGAAGTACTGTGGTTGTGTGTTTGAGGTCCTTGAACATGGATATCTTATGGCGTGAGATGGGTGAGCAAACACATTTTGGCGCTGGAAACAAGAATAAACCAGCTGCTGGATTCCTTCTGGTCATTTCTGAGAAATAGTACTTTCACTAACCAAGCAAGAACCCCTGAACGTATTTTAACGAAGTTATAATTGTCAATCGCCTTGTTTTTCTGCGCTGAAGCACGTTGTGATACAGCACGCGGGTGAGTTTGAGTTGGTTATACCGAAACATATACAGAATGAACGTCACGTTTCTGGATGCACTTGTTAAAGAAATTTACCGCATTGCGTGCTCCTCACCCACAAGCTTTGAGATACTTAGCTCTCACTTTTTTTCGGTATGGAATAAATGAGAGGTTTTGTGATGAAATCAGAACGGACAAAAAATTTTTATTCGGCCAAATCAAGTGGGCTCGTGTAGTCGGGAAAGTGCAGCTCCGGGGAGTTGTTATACTGTCAATGCGTGTTCGAGAAAACCGAATGCAGGAGGCTTAAATAAAGCCAACTTTTCTTTTTTGTGTCTACACATCTTTAATAAAACACGATGGAGCGTAGGTTGGCATCACATCTAATGCCCGCTGCATTGTTTGCTTACAGAGCCTAGCAAATATAGTACGGTTTCAAACAACACGACCAAACAGGGCCAAACGCAGCATGCATTGCATATTCAGCCTGCTCAAGCGAACGCACAAATAAAGCAAGCGAGAAAAGAGGTCCTCGCTCCTTTTCTGTCACTGTCGCAAGCTGGGCAGATGGAGCAAGTTGATGTAAAACAATTCCACGAAGCAACACTGCCTGCTCTATTTCAACACCTCATCAGTTACCACCACCTCCAGCATGATCGGGTAGGCGGCAGCGTTAGTATGTCCCAAGCCCACTTTATCACCAGCAGTACTTTTGTTGAGCGATGGTACGTTTTATTCATTTGTTTGATTTGCTTTCCATTAGAACTTACAACAGCGGGATTCCACACTACCGCCGACCTTTTCGAAACAGTAGCTCATGCATATAGTAAAAGTGAGTCGCACCGTGAGACAACAGAACCATGCATCAATGTCCGCGAAATGTACGGACATTGGCATTCTCTGCCACGCCCCTCAGTTGTCGCAAACAGCGCTCGGGATTATAGAAGTTGTGGCGCCTTCGTTGAATAGAAAGAGCACGTAGTACAGGAGACATGGGTGTATGCGACTGTAAAGAGAGACCGGCATTCATAAACACCACCTAGGCTATGCAGTTAATGAGTGGTAGCTCCGCCCCTGCTAAGCGTTTCATTGAAGCCCTCTTTCGTGATTATTTTGAAAAGGCGTGGCTTAACTGTGAGCCACACCTCCTCCCAGCCGCTCTTTTTAAGACAGGATTTCAGTACCGTTTGCAAAACCATTAAAAAATATTTCGCAATCCATATCTCCACATCCCCTAAACAATTGGCCTATATCTTTTTATTTGCCTACCACATAAGCACCAATTGCCATCACTATTACACTGCATACTTGAATATTCGGGAATTCCGAAGAAGCCAACAGACAGTTCATTGGACAACCGGGGAAAAAATTGTTGTACCTATTTTATTTATGTGATAAAAAGGCGTGCTATCAAATTACCTGGAACAACACAATGGGTTGTAGATACACAACAGGTAAATACGCAATGATATCTGTTCCTATTAAAATACTAAGATATCATTTCGCATACAAGAAGTGCTTCGTAGACCTGAACATTAGCTCAATACATCTGTCTCACTGTAGATTCAAATGGTGGCAAATGCTTAGTGCTCTGTCGTTCTGCTCTACGTATTCGTTAAAGATTGTGGTTGTCATAAATGACTAAACGAACGCATATACTGTCTTCTTCCAGTTAGAACCCAGTGGTTATTTCATTTCCTTCAGGGCAGGTCACGCATAGCGAGTACACTCCGTCGACATGTGTGTTTTCCCGAGCGAATGTAATGTCTTTGAAATCCACGCTTTTAAACAAAACGAGAAAATGCTTTTCGTTCTTATTCGCGCAGTGGTTGAGTGAATAAGAAGCCTGTCGTCCGTGTCAATCGCAATGGCCTTCGCTACAATTTGGAAATTTATTTTCAAGGCTCCAGCTTTCTCCAAGCAAGCTCTCCTGCGCAAAAATTTTAGCAATCAGATAAAACATTTTTTGCGCCCAGAGTTACCATTAAGTCCAGTCACAGAGCGATGAAAAGCGCTTTTCACGTGCAAATTAAGGCTTTCATAGCCCAACACCTCCCTCCCTCCCCTTGCTCTTTTCTACACAGACAGTTCAATGCTTTCAGTCTGTGGGGAAAGCAGTTTCCAGCCAAATTAAATCACTGACCAGCACGATTTAGATCATTTCAAAGAGGTCCCAAGGGGCACAAAAATCCCGAGGTGTCTTTACAGATGTAAATCGCCCGTCGAGTATTTGTCACTAAAAGGTAAAAAGGCTTAGAGCACGTTTTTCTGTGGACGCTCATATGAGATCCTCCTATTGTACCACAGCTTTAAAAAGAAAGCACGGACATTAGTTTTGTCCCACGAGGGACCATTCGTATATTTGGGGACCTTATTTTCAGAGAGAGCCGGCAAGTGTTCTCCGCATATATTCAACTTGCTGGGGGGCTGAAATAAACCGAGAAAACAAAGAACCGCAAAGAGAGCCTTTGTAACGCGTGCACTGTCATCGCGCACCCAAGGGCAAAATCTTGCGGGACGCGAAACTTTCAAAAAAGTGATATTCTCACTTGTTCGTGGAAGGCAACCTACAAATGAATGTTCCAGCCTGTAGTTGGTTGTGCAGCCTATAGTCACCACCTAGATTAGAAGCTTTACGCACTAGCATAGCATGAATTCGGATTTGTAGCCAATATTCCATTAACTATTGCTGTTCAGTGTGCATAAAAAAGGGATAAATCATGCAACGCGTTGAAAGCACCACAGACCTTGTTGTTATTTTTTTTTCACCTCCATAGATTTACATACTTTCTTGAGCTTATTGAGAAAGAGTTACTTAACAATGTTGTCCGGCACCGCCGCCGTGAAGTGCATATTATATCATTTTTTTTCTGATACAACACGTAAAACGAAAGCAAATACTTCCATATGTGAAGGCGTTTTCGGTGTACTTTTTGTCGTGCTAGCCGTCTTTCAGTGGATCCCGACGTATGACTGAACGGTATTGCATCGATGTAGATAATGTTCATTGATTTTTTCTTCATGCCGATCTCGCTTATTCTATCGCCGAGTTGACCTCTCCTCAAAAGAAAAATAAATGTTCTGTGTTCCGCATATGCGGTGGACCACATACCGTGTAGAAATATTTAATTATTTACTCAGTCGTTTTCTGTATTTAATTATTTTGTTCACTATGACCTGACAAGTGCCTACTAGTCTCCACAGTTACGGCTCGTCAAATTAACGAGGAAATTTAGCTCTGTCAAAATATTCTGTTTAGGGTACGTCTTTTACTACTATATTGTGTTAAATTTTTCGAGGCGGTTTTGCGCACAGAAAAGGGCTTTTTGTGTATATTACGATAAATATGCCAGTTTATTACCTCCTAGATAGGTTATTCAAGCTCAAAACGGTCTTCAGGTTGGACTTAACTATCCTTGGAGCTCGCAAAATACGCGGAAAAGCAGCTTAACGTAATTGAAGAAACCGAAACAGCAACTTAGCAAGGAATTCTTGGCCCTAAGATTACATAGTTTGAAGTACAGTAAAGCTTTATAGGGTTATGACTTTCAATTTGTTCTTATATTGTTTTCTTATTAGCTAAGAGAACAAACTGCGGTAACCATCGAAGTCTCGTGCACGCAGGCCTCCGTAGTTTATCTCTTAAAGCAGAACGCGAAGACTGAAAAACGACGTTACAGGGACAGGCTACACCTAGTTACCTTTACCAAGGTGTGCAGGGACCACACGCAGGATAAAGTACGGGAAGGCGTTCAGGCGCGCAGGCTACCGCGTGCGTAGCTGCGCGCCTTTGAGAGACGACGCTTCTTCCGGCTGCTTGAGCAGGCAGCTCCCGTCGCTGACACCCACTGCGGGCATTCAGGGTAACCGACCACGAGGTAGAAGCCTTCCTTTCCGTTACTTTTTTTATTTGTATGCCTGCGGCTAAACGTAGGCTTACACTTTCACGGATGCGGGACGTGGGCAGCCTCTGTTGCCGCTCTGACAGGTGTCGCTACAGTGGCAGCCACGTCCGGTGCAGCCGCAAAGAGGGTGTTGATTGATTCGTGCGTAGCTATTTCTTATATCGTTTGTTTGTTTGTTTGTTTGTTTGTTTGTTTGTTTGTGTGTGTGTGTGTGTGTGTGTTTGTTTGTTTGTTTGTTTGTTCGTTTGTTTGTTTGTTTGTTTGTTTGTTTGTTTGTTTGTTCGTTTGTTTGTTTGTTTGTTTGTTCGTTTGTTTGTTTGTTTGTTTGTTTGTTTGTTTGTTTGTTTGTTTGTTTGTTTGTTTGTTTGTTTGTTTGTTTGTTTGTTTGTTTGTTTGTTTGTTCTGCCACCGGTATTTCTCACCCTGCTTGTGTACTGTCGGTTTTCTTGGTGTCCACTTTTTCAGTCGACCAGTTCTATTCTTATTAAAAAGTGCATTTATTTTTTACAGGATAACGTAGCCTGATGGCTATCTTTGTAAAGCTGAAGGACGAATATCTTTATTCTTGGATTACACAATGGGGTAGCACTTATTTTTTTTCTTTGCAAACTAAAGTGGCGTTTAAGCATTGTTGCGATAGGGAAATAGTCAAAAAGACAACGAAAAACACAGTGAAATACAGACGGGCGTCATATTAGTGCACCCGCCACTAGAAATAGAATTTCAGCCTTTTGAACCTGATGTCTGTATCTTCATTAAAGAGTTATGCTTGATAATTTTTCTTGAGACGTTTTGCACTTTGTCGGTATGAAAGATACTGTAAGTAATTTTCATGGAACAAAGAAAAGGTTTTCTGAGAACTTGTTTTGCAATTAGTCAAGTTCCGATCGTTCCGGTCATTCGAGTTCAACCTCATGTCAAGCTGTAATAGGCCGTCCTTTTATATCGAGTACATTAGCAAACCACAGCGTAATACTGCAAGAAATATTTCAGCACCTTTACCCTGTGTAGGTACTTGACGAACAACAACTGCTAGGTGATCTTGCGAAACTCAACGTAACTGTTACTTGCACTAAAAAGCAGAAATACCGTGAAATAACGCGATATCACGACAAACAGGCAATCACACAGCAAAGCTGCATCGACTTGAGTGTATTGATGAGCTAGTTTTCTTCATTTCAGACGTGTCGCGCAGCTGTCATTCGAATGTTCATTCGTCCATTTGGAATAACGGCCTAATGAGGAATACAGCTCGTAAATGACAAATGCCTAAGCTCCTAGGATAGCCTCTTGACGCTTACCTAAAGCTACCATAGTGGTCTCAGTATACTATTCACTATCTTTCTATCCTCATCATTCTACAGTTCAATTTAAAGGCACTGCGTCCTAACGCCAGTCCTAAAACAGAATTTAACGAGTCTGATAGTGTCACTCCTGTTACTGAGATCCGCTTTCGTCATCTCGGACCTAACAAGATGGGGGGCGTGCTCAAATGTCTAAGCCGTCGTTTCAAAGAAAAGCATACAACTGCGTAATCAAGCAGAGGTAATAAGCAGGACAACTTATTCTCGTCTGCGTTATTGGTTTCGCACATTAGGATTGAGATTCCGCTTTTAAACATTCACTATACACTCTTGGAAATGCAAACTACTGCCAATGGTAGGCACATACATTTACGCATCGTAAAGTTAAACGTGAAGCTTGCGCTAGCGTAATTTCTCCATCCGTACAACGCGTCCACATCCTCCTTTGAGCTGGCGAAATATCTTACGGCCATCGCAACCCTAATCACGTGGCGCAGCATTCGCGGTAAAAATTTAAAAGCTTTTAAAAGGTAAAGCTTTACTACCTCTACGCTCAGAGACACATCGCGAACTTGCGTAGGCCTTGAGACGCAATTCAGTGGCGCAGAAAATACAAGGCAGAAACCTTAAAATGCGCATTTGGACGGTTCTAAACATGCGAGAGGCGTGTCGAAACGTTGTCTAGATGTATGTCGAAATTCTCGTAAAGATATACGGAAGCGGTTTGTAATGCTCGCTGAAACTTCTATGCATTATTGTCTCTGCTGAATACATGTCCCGTCTCAAAAAACAAGCTCGTGAGTACGAAAAACAGCAAGTGCCCTGCACCGAGACTCCCTGATCCGTTTTTGCGGACCAAAACTTTTTCTGACACATGCACCAACTAGCCTAACAACAAGTTTTACTAAAGTTGTACCATACGTGCATTGCTAAATGTGGATGAAAGTCGCTGGAGATAATGATTACCTTGGACTTAATACTACTGGACTGAAGGTGAAGTAATGTG
Organism: Rhipicephalus appendiculatus; assembly: GCA_030522465.1. Taxonomy (NCBI): domain Eukaryota; kingdom Metazoa; phylum Arthropoda; class Arachnida; order Ixodida; family Ixodidae; genus Rhipicephalus; species Rhipicephalus appendiculatus. The sequence goes on along the minus strand of JALIZH010033007.1, from coordinate 3,264,276 downwards.
TGGGAACCTCCGCACAAGGTTTAGCAAAGTGTTGCCTGTTTTTCTGGCCTACCTCTTAAAACCTGTTGTTAAATGCGAATAGCATTTCTTTAGCTAGCGAGGTGGGTGTCAGACGGCAGTTGTGGTTTGCCCGTCCTTTGCATATCGTCCCGCGCCGTTCGGAGCCCTGGGCACCGCATACCACCACCGCATGCCACCGGTGTCCTGCGCGACGCAAGACCGATGAATCAGCAGCGGCCATCGGGGCTTACAGGCATGGAGGAAAAAATACATGAAAGCCCACGCAGCAGCTGAGTCAATTGGATGTGAAAAAGACGAGGATACGTACCTTCTCCTACATAGCAGGCCTCTTAGTTAGTAGGCCTGTGCGTTCTGCTTTGTGACATCGTATTGCTTCGACCGAATAAAGTTAGAATGACAACCCCATACCAAAAAGAAAAGGCAGCCATTGAAGCTGCAGCTACAACCGAGGCATTTGACTAATAAAAATTTAAAACTTTGAAAAGATGCCAAAATACGGGTGAATTAGACGAAGGCTATACTTGAACTACATTGAACCACGTTGTCGACCCTTACTTACGCTACTTCGCCTCCTTAAAGAACGAAGTACATCTTCTCGTCGCCAAAACGACTGATAACGATCCTTTTGCGACAGCAGTCCTCTCACGTCCACCTCAGATTTTTTTTCTTTTTTTGTTCTCTTGATCCCATTTCGTTGCACAATAGCCAACTCATCCCAGTGATCCAAACGCTGACTTGATTGTCTTCAAAGACACAATGTGCCAAACTCTATTTTTATTTCCTAACGACACATTTCGCGCGGAGAGTCCTTGGTGTACACCAAGAGCTGCTTGCAATTGTAAGAAAAGGGCTATCCTGCCGACGAGCCGGCAACATCAATTTCTTCAGATAGCATCTAAGAGGACAGATTAATTGTCCGATTCCTGACCCGTTAGGGCAAACAAACAGATTTCAATGGACTGCTTCCATCGGGACGGGAATCATCACCATATTCAACCTAACGTAATGAGATGGTAGAGTCACGCCATTGCGTTCTCCAGAGGGTATTTTGCTTGTTTTGTTTAAGTGATCACAATGGGAAACTGAAGTTAGGACAGATGAAAAAAAAAAAACTACACGCAGAAACTTCCCTGGGAATGATGCGTGAGCATTTGCTGCTTATCGCCGTATGGTATAATCGCAAGAAACGCCTCCAGGTAATCGCGAGATGGAGAGGCCTAAAGGAGGCATTTATTGCGCTCTTTCTTACTGATTGCCTCTAGTATGACGCGATTGTATTTCCTGCGGTACATCTGCGTTCCGGCCTTCTCTGGAACGCCGTTGTCGGGCGGTAACGGCAAGCCGTCCTTGCTCTTCTTTCTTGCCATCGTTGGCGTTCTGCTCTAGTTCCTCGCCCTTTCGTTCGACTGAACAATGCTTACGTATTTAGAAGGAAGACGATGTACGAGTACCGTGTACTTTAGGCGAGCGGTAATAATACTAGTGAGTAATAGCTGAGCGGCTCAGCGGGCCAGCGGACCCAGCGTAGGAGCGGAGGGGGCAGCGGAGCGCAAGGCAAAAACAAGAGTAATAGCTGAGCGATGCCCCCCCTTGTTTCAGCGGAGCGCACTGCTGCGCCACCTGCTGAACAAGCTTGAAGTTACTGTCAATCGAGCTGCGGCTCTGCTTGGAAAACGCTCGCACGCTCGTCCGCTGCGCACGCTTCGCTGAGGAGACGAAATGAGCGTGCGAGCGGCTCGCTCCGTAAAAACGCTGGCTATGCCAGCGTGTCGCGCATGCGCAGTAGGCGTCTCCGCTCGTTCGCTGGGCCCGCTGAGCCGCTCAGCTATTACTCTCTACTGACTCTTCCGTCCTCGATACGATCGTTCTGCCAATAAAGCCGAGCATGCAATGGTATCGCTTGCACAAGTCAAGTTCAGAAGTCTCCGTCCTAGCTCGGGTCAGAGTACAGATCATAGCTGCATATATTTTTAAGCCTATAGGAAAAAAACCTGAAGTAAATACCTATTAATATAGAGTTTCTAAGTCTTTCTTCACTTCCTTTATGTTGCTGTCTCCAAAAAGAAAGTAAATATCTGTCAGAAGTGCTTACAGCCAAGTTTTTTGCGTCTAGTCCATAGGCTTCCCAGTAAGGGATCCCCAACCCCAGTGCAGGGTCGCATACCAGATACTACCTTCTGGTTAACCTCGCTGCCTTCCTCTTCTCTTTATCTCTCTCTTCGGTAACTTTTATAAACAAAATGAACGCAAACAAAGTTGTTTTATCAAAGATCCCGCAGCTGGCGTTCCGCCAGCTGAGCTGTCTCCATCGCCAGCCTTCCGCCAGCTGCACCGGTTCACGCGGTGACTCTTGACTCTTGGTAGTGCGGTGGCGCTGCCGCGCTGTGACGTAGGCCACTGCAAGAAAGAGACGGCGAGATTCCAAGACCGTGTAGCGCAGGGGTCTCAAACACGCGGCCCGCGGGCCGCATGCGGCCCGGCGAGGCTCTGGGTTGCGGCCCGCGGCCCGCATTTGACTCTCTTCGCCCCACATTTTATTATTTTCTTAATAAGTATGTTCGTGAGCTACACAGTCCTGAATGGTTTAAAGCATTTCCTCCGCGAGCCATCCCGTGTGTTCACCTTGTTTAAAACATAACCGTGAAACAAAGTTGTATTCCAATATCTGCGTCCAGATTTCTGTCAGTTTGGAGATCGGAATCAACATGTTGTTCGAATGCTGGCACCAAGTCTCCTTCAGAAATGACCTGGATATGAGATGTTGGGAAAGTTGTCTTTCAAATGGCAGCGTTTGCTCGATAATTGTCCATACTGCAACCCCCCCCCCCCCCCCCCGCTTCTACATCCTTCAATGCCCCGGCCCATGCGGGACTCAATTTCGTGACTGCGGCCCGCTGGCTGAGGTAAGTTTGAGACCCCTGGTGTAGCGCATTCACGCCGGAAAGAAAAGGCTAAAGGAGAAGATGCGTCTACGCCAGACACGCGGATACAGACAACGAAAGCGGGACCGTGCAGAGGTGGAGAATGAGTCGAAATACCATGAGTTCGAGGATGAACGTAGCCGTCTTTAGTCCCCATCGCAGAAACGAACTAAGACGCGTCTACGACAGCAACCCGAATACAGACTCGGGGGTAATCCGTCACCATATAAAATTTGCGGCCCACGAAATTTGTTATGCTATTCGTATTTAAACGTTCGCTACTCAGGGGTGCCATAAAATATTGGCGTAATATTTTCGACTCTATTTCAAGCAAAAACATTAAGACGCCCTTCCCACATCGGGGTAAAGGCGGCGAGCTAAGCTTGGCGCGGGCGTGGATAACCTACTGGGTTTCTTTCTTTCTTTCTTTCTTTCTTTCTTTCTTTCTTTCTTTCTTTCTTTCTTTCTTTCTTTCTTTCTTTCTTTCTTTCTTTCTTTCTTTCTTTCTTTCTTTCTTTCTTTCTTTCTTTCTTTCTTTCTTTCTTTCTTTCTTTCTTTCTTTCTTTCTTTCTTTCTTTCTTTCTTTCCTTCTTTCTTTTCTTCTCTCTCAATACGCAATGCTCCTTCGAAACGTAAGCGTCCATTCTTGTTATAGGTAGCGGTTCAGTTTTATTAGAGGTATACACGCGTTTATATGATCCCGCGATAACAGAAACGCGTGTATGGATATAAATTTTCTCGCTGTCGGAATTTTCCTGACCTGTGCAGTGCTCGATATCGACGTCACGCGTTGCCTTACAGGAGAGTTTTATTCCCGCAACTCAAACTATTTCAACGAAGTGTCCATAACCAGTGTTATGCTTTAAATTTTTTTTTTGTATCGCAGGTAGAACGCATTATATAGTTCAGGTATATTCATATTCTGCAAGCGTCAGTGTGTTGAGTGGTTGACACTTCCTTTCGACGCGTGGTCGTCCGGGTTCAAATTCGACCCCCGAAAGAAAATTTATTTTGCTTTATTTGTTTATTTATTTATGGCGATGTCCGTCTTACGCGATAGAGTTACGTAAAGGTATTTAAAAACTCACAGGGTACCATATGCAGCTGAAGTGGTTTTGCGATGCCTCCAGGATCGGGGCATTGTAAGCTTTCTGCACGTCACCGTTTTAAGTGTCTCCGAGATCGGCCCTCCTATGACCAACCAATGATGTCATGTAATGAGTGACGTCACGTTGTGTGACGTCACAGTGAGGTCATGTTGACGTCAAAAATTTTGGCACACTCTGACGGTCATGATGACATATGATGACGTCATCACGTGATGATTTTTTTTTGCACCACTCATGTTGACGCCACCGACATGGGACGCCGATTCGGGACGCCGGTCCCTTTTCGCGTTTGATGAGGCATGTAAGGTTTTCAGCTTGAAAGACGAAATAAAGTAACATTGCTGTTTTAACCAGGCCTGACCAGGCGTACAGAAAGGATGCTGTTACTCGTTGGGAAACCTGGACGTGTCACGCAGGGAACATCTGGTCTTAGCAAACGAATGTAGAGCGTGCCAACGTATGCGTATTCGTGTAGGCTGTAATATTAATGAACACAAGGCGTGGCCGCGCTCCGAACGTGCAGCAAGAAACTGTAGAAGCGCTAACCACGAACGTACATACAGCCACGAGCATAACCAGAGCTCACTAAACAATTGTTATATAAATTTTGCAAATCAGTTCTGCGGTGTCCCGCAAGGTGGTGGAAGGGTTACGAAGGGAGATGTATGTAATCGTTTGCTAATTCGAGTTGATTTTCCTACAAGTCACAGCACACAGCCAGACAACGTGGTACGCACTTCTATACTTGATGCTTTGTAGCACGTTACGACTACGCCTAATGAACATCGAATTTAATACTAGGCCTACTTGAATTGATGCAGTTTAAATCTTATGTGCTAATTATCACTGAGTGAAAACACCCTTATGTAGTTAGTCTGCATGAATACTAAGTTGCGTCCATTTCTTGAAGTTAGCGCTATTCTTTCAACGTTATGTACCACCAAGCCCAAGTTGCTGTACTGCTCTTCCAAACGACAATGTTGTGTATTGCCCGAGAACCGTGAACCCACTCTATGTTCCGTGCTTCTCTCTTCCATTCTCCTGTCTCCTTGTATGAGAGCCAGTCTACTTCATTTTATATAGTTTCATACTTTCTATCTCCCTCCCTCTTTTCCTCAATACGTAGCTGTGAGATTACTACGTGATAAGTGCTTCCGTTTGCCGAGCTCCTTACCTCCCCAATCCGCTAACACACATCCTCCTGATTGGAACCAGCGCAGAGCCACCTTCCCATCGTGCTCCCGCTCTGCTCAGCCTAGTCCTGCTCAGTGTAGTTACCCTTACTGCACCTTGGCTTCGTGTTTTACTAGGGCCGAAAATCCGATGATCGCACAAAGGTGACGCGTCAGCATCGATCGTCCTGACCGATGATTGCAGCGGCGTCGTTGTGTGCCCGAAGTGTAAACAAGCTCTTGGAAAGCTTCTTCTTCGTGTTTGCTGTAGTTCATTGGTGGTAGAGCGGCCTTATTGTTGGACCACACATGTACTCTTGCCATTCGGAAGCAGTTCCGTCAAAAGCGACTAGAAAAATACCAATAATAATAATATCTGGGGTTTAACGTCCCAAAACCACGATATGATTATGAGAGACGCCGTAGTGGAGGGACTTCGGAAATTTCGACCATCTGGTGTTCTTTAACGTGCACTGACATCGCACAGTACACGGGCCTCTACCATTTCGCCTCCATCGAAATGCGACAGCCGCGGCCGGGATCAAACCCGCGACCTTCGGGTCAGCAGCCGAGCACCCTAACCACTATACCACCGCGGTGGTTGAGAAAAATACCAAACATTCGCCGATTTGCAGACGGAGGTCATTCTTCGTGGAACGCGAGCGCCGCAAATCAACCCGCGTGTAAGCTAGTTACTGTTAAGGATGGCTAATCGCATCGACGCGCGCAGTTTTTTTTTTTTTCACATACCAGCATGCATTATGTTGAGGTTGATTCCAGTGGCAGGCGGGCCTTTTGTGTAACGTGCTTCCCCGACAAGCCTGCGGTACTATATTTTGCGACCCTTTTAACCCCACTCAGCCTTTTTCTCTTTCCAGTGGCTTCAGCGATACATAAGGGGTGGAGCGCTTGCTCAGGGCCAACGATTAATTCATGAGCCATTCGTAGCGTCCTTGTGCTCAAGTGTGTATGGTGTTTTTTTTTGTGTGTGTGTGTGTGTTTTCAAGTACCTTATATCCTGAGTCGGCATTGCATAGGGGAGCTACAACAGAACAAATCCGTGGCAGTTACGGCGCACATATTCAAACACGTACAAGAAGACAATAATAAAAAAGCATTACATGCATTCAAACTGGTAGTTTAGCTACGGAGCACATATTCAGTTGGAACAAGAAATAATACGACCAATACAAATACATATAAACATACGCATACGCACATACATATATATATGTACAGGCGCGCTCAATATGACTTGCAACACGGGAGTGCGTGGCCTCGAGAGTTCAAAGGTTGCGCATGGCTTCAACTTAGTTTTATTTCAACAACTAAATATTATTTTCTTATTTGGGATCATACCCAAGAGAGAGAAACGCGTGTAGTAATGGAAACAAGGGCTAGTGGAAGCCATGCGCAATCTTTGAACTCGTGAGGCCTCGCGCTCCCGTGTTGCAAGTCATATTGAGCGCGACTGTACATATATATGTATATGTATATGGGCTATATATTGGTAAGTCTCTTGACCATCCCCCATCAGATAGCTTATCTATTAATCTCTGGAGACGTCTAGTGCCTGATCGGCACAGCCGTGGTTCTCTACAACAAAAGCTAAGCGAAAGTATGGGAAAGTATGGGAAAGTCTTTTCTGAAATTGCATAAGCTTCTAAATATATTTACATGTTTTAGAGACGCCACAGGAACTACACGAACCCTGCGGCATAAAAAAAATGAAATGTAATCGTTAGAGACAAACAGAGAGGTTATGAAATCCGCCATGCTGAAGATTGTTTGTTTGTTTGTTTGTTTTTTTCTTCTACGCTATGGCACATACCCACTCTGGGAGATTGACCAAGAATTGGTAGTTTAAAATTTAGAAGTTAATTTGAACAATGTTGAAGGATAAAAACAAAATAAATCAATCAACAAGTGAACAAATGCGAACACTTCGTTCTCTACATTCAACACTTGTGTATTTTTTCGACAATCCATTGCAGAACAGACTGATCGTTGGCTTCTTTCTCCTCTGGTTTACGTTCGAATATTTGTTTCTCATTCCTGAATTGTTTGAGATGACACTGCGAATGCCTCTTTAAGCACCAATGAGGAAATGAAGGCATTCCCCAAATGCATTGTTTCTACAAGCGCGCACTCACGTGGTTTGCACTTCCGAATCCGGAGGTGCGTGGCGACAGCGGAAACGAAATTAAGGCAGGACGACAAAAGGTTAGGCCCTTCGGACCCTGACTTTCCTTGCGAGCTGAACTCTTCGTTACCGGCTCTTCATGGCAATACTGTGTCTGTCCACGGGTCTCTCTCCAGCGTTATCGCTTTCTTTGCTTTTTCATCGCTTCCTTTACGTTCTGCATCTGACAATTGGGACTCTTGTCTTTCTCGGGTTGCTAGAACAAGAGAAGCACTTCCTTTTTGGGAAGATTGGAAGCCTTAATGTGAAGAGTAAATTAGCAAGGGTAAAATAATTAGATACAAGAAAAAATCGCAAAAGACGGAAGCTAAACTTTCGCGCCAAATAACTGGAGGCCGTTCAAAGCACATTTCCCGCTTTCTTCCTTCCGGTGTCTACCTTCCAAGGATTAAAAACAAAAGAAATAATTGTGAAAGGTGCAGCGGTTTGTCCAGAGTAGTTAGTTTTCTCGTTACTGAAGTTTTAGGCAATGTAAAAGCAAAATTGAAAGCAGTTTCAAACTATACACCTGCACCGGCAACAGTCGCCAGCCGTTATAAAGCGCTGATTTAAAAATTTGTTTATGGGATGCATTTGTAGGCGTAGCTATATTGTGAAAAATGGTATTACGACACATTCTTCGTGTTTATTTATTTTTTGTATTATTTTATTTATTCATTCATTTATATGATGTAAAGGAGATGCTGGTGCGTGAATAAGGCGTGCTAAAAATTGTAGTTGCAATTTAATGACATCCGCCAAGCTTATCGTAGCAGCAGGCTTGGTATGTTACTCAACGTACAAGTGTGGGGCCATGAACGAGATCAGACCAAAAAAAAAAGCAAATTACATACTCATGTAAAATTAGGTATTTGTAACATATAATAACGCAGAGCCTTAAATTTTGTGTTAGTGCATTTTTAGTACACCCTTCTTAATTAACTAAGAAATGATATCATTTCGTCTCAGATAAGGTGCAGCTGGAAACAAGAGGCACTTCGTCTAACATTCATCGTACACGAAATTTTGACACAGTGGGGATAGTTTAATACAACGCCGAGCGCTTGTAGTCAAGGGCCAAGATGAACTGAATATACCAACATGGGTTTCTTTTATAATTACTGGTCTCACCATTTTTTATAGCACCAATCATGTAAAACTAGGCAACCGCTGAACAGGTCTAGACACTGGCGTTAACGATAGCCAGAGAAGCGGAAACCCTGATCTGCCATCCTCCTCTCCACTTCGTACAACCATAAAGAAAGGGCGAACCCTCATACGTGAAAAATGTCTACAATTACTTCAGGCAGGAGGAAATAGACATAAAACCGGATCAGTGGAAGTCTTTTCTTAGCGGAACAGCTACTCTCACTATTGGACACAATGTTTCTGATTACTTCTACAACCCGAATTATTAATGAACAGCGATGGGAGCTCCTGCAGCGTTTAGTACCAAACTGAAACAAATATCAGGATAAACTGATAACCGTTATAAAAAAAACGAACATATCCAGCTTCGCCAGCCCTGATTTACTAATCAGCGAATCTATCGCTGAAATCACGACAGCGAGAGCCGATCAACGTTTTTTTTTTTTTTCTGTTTCCTGCTTGTCTTGTTTTTTTTTTCTTTTTTTTTCTTGTATGGCGAGAAAGCGCTTGATGCTTCTTCCGGGACGTCAGGTGGGCAGCTAGGCAGAGCGTAATTAAAGTGCCAGTCGTCGCGTTTAAGTGCCTTGCACGAGGCAATAAATGTTTCGCGCGAAATATGGCGTACATGTTGGGAAGTTTATGTGCTCCGTTCGATCATGCTTCTGCGCTGTTCTGGCCTGCATTTTACAGATTAACTGCTGCAACATTTATGTCATGGTTACGAAATCTTTGTAGTCACCATCGTACACTTTCCGTTGGACATGAGGCTTCCCACGAAAGTTGCTCGAAGGGAACTCTGGTGCTGCTAATTGCAGTGAATCCGTGGTATTTAAGGTTACTTTGAGTTTTTGCTAATATTTGTGCTGGTGAATCTGACTTCAGACGCGTGTTGTGGTATTCCTTAATTACTCGGTTTCTGCCGTTAAGGATATATGCCTAAATTTCTAAGTGTTCACTTTTTTTTATTTAAAGGAGTGGTGACACAGCAATTCGGACACAATTTGACTGTTACATCACACTGATGGCAACATAGAGGTGCCATCTCTACAATATCAGCCACAAATACAGCCTAAAAAGTATTTTAATTGAGCTTTGAAGTTCGTGAAAGTGCGGACTCGGCAATAGAAGCAAGAAACGGTGAGGTCATCGAGCGGGTAACGATGTACTACGTCAGGAGTTCTGGCCGGGTTACCGCAGGTGTGTACGAAATGAACAAAGCTGGTAGCGACCCCTGACGATGCAGAGGCTAACCAGAGAACCACAGAAATAATTTGCACCGACTTACCCACTTACTGACATTGTGTAAAGGCGCGTTCACACTTGGCCTTCGAAGAAAGCGAAAGCGGCAAAACTCACCGGAAGTCCACTCGCTTCGCCGCCTAAGCGGCCGGAAAACCACGCCGCGAGGCCGACGCGAAAAAATCGGTCCGAGACCGATTTTTCCGCCACGCGATTGCGGATCGCCTTTCCGCTTCACGGCTTTGGCTGCACTAGCTCGAACCACGTGATGTAAGCAACCGGCCACAAAATCAACATTGCGGCAAAGGCGTCGGCGGTGGTTCGCATCGGCGCAATTGCAAACTACCCGTGCAGCACGACAAGGCTCACGGCCTCGACAAGGACGCATTCATTGAGAGCCTGGTTTGAATTACGATCGCCGCGAACACTGGAATAATTATATTTGGGGTTTAACGTCCCAAAACCACCATATGATTATGAGGGACGCCGTAATGGAGGGCTCCGGAGATTTTGACCATCTGGTGTTCTTTAACGTGCACTGACATCGCACAGTACACGGGCCTCTACCATTTCGCCTCCATCGAAATGCGACCGCCGCGGCCGGGATCGAACCCGCGACCTTTGGGTCAGCAGCCGAGCACCGTAGCCGCTACACCACCGTGGCGGACAGCGAACACTGGAAATAGAAGGTGTAGCAGCAGCGAGTCGGCATGCCCCAACGTGTCTCGCTTTTGCACAACCGGCTCAATCCGCCGCAGCCGCTGCCGGTGTGTCCGCTGAGTGCTCTTCGAAATCGAAACTGCCTCCTGTCGTAACATACGAGCATGTAATAAAGCATTCGTCTCGCACTGGGGCAAATGAGTTTCGATGCCGCTATTAGGCCTAACGAGTTAGTAGCCACTGATTAAGAGCAAAAAACTGAGGAGCACAAATTCTCTGGCACCACTCCTTTAACTAAACACACGCGAGGCTCCACACGTGGGGCTCTTTCATACGCCAAAAAATATATAAACCCCACTCAACCTTACCGCACATGCGCGCACGATGACTCTAAACCAAAACGTATGATGGCGTATTAAGTACGCGAAGACATGAAATCATACTTTTTTATTGAGTGCACGGACAAAGAAGTAAACAAGAAGTAAAAAATTGGCAGATCCCAAGTACCATGGGAATCGATGTTATGCGAAGCATGCGGAGGCAAGGGGTTGTGATTTTTTTTATTGAGCGAAACATTACCAAATGACGTTAAATATATGTACAAATGTTGTACGCACAGACATATGTTGAACAGTCGCATATCTTTCATATAACCAGTTGTTTACAGTTGCGTGACGATGCCAACAGAAACGTGGGTATTACCAACACCAGAAGCGGTAAGCTGATATATAACACTTGTGCTTGCGAGGATGGCAGCCCTGGATAGTGCTTCGTGAAAAAACTACACTGGATGGCGTTTAAGTATACAATTGACGTTAACCCGACATGACGCCTGCCTCATAGGAGTACATATGTAATGCTTATAAAATTAGATAGCCAGCACTGCAACCACAACTGACGTTTCACCAACATTACGCCTGTCTTTTTCCAAAGCAGTTCCGAGACGTGGTGTGGCTCTGTGGCAGAATACTTCACTGCCACGCAGATTGCTTGGGTTGGATTCCTGCTGGGACCCTGATATTTATTCTTCGCATTCGTAGGGTCAATGCTGCCGAAGTCAGTTTTTCTTAACTCTCTCGAATTTAAATTACTTATGTCTGTCCTCGCCGTTCCTGGGTAGACATAAATTGTCTAACACCTGTGGCGCATACCCGCATAGCGCGGCCTGTGGTATACGGGTATCTGCCACACGTGTCTGCACGAAAGGGTTTGACGACGTACGTGACAGGATTTTCACGTTATTCATGTCATGACCAGCCAGACATATTCGTCAATCCATCTTACCCTTTCATAAAAATTTTGGTCTACCCCAAGTTAAGGAGGCGATCACGAGAGCACCCAGACGTAGGCGGCTAGATAGATAGATAGATAGATAGATAGATAGATAGATAGATAGATAGATAGATAGATAGATAGATAGATAGATAGATAGATAGATAGATAGATAGATAGATAGATAGATAGATAGATAGATAGATAGATAGATAGATAGATAGATAGATAGATAGATAGATAGATAGATAGATAGATAGATAGATAGATAGATAGATAGATAGATAGATAGATAGATAGATAGATAGATAGATAGATAGATAGATAGATAGATAGATAGATAGATAGATAGATAGATAGATAGATAGATAGATAGATAGATAGATAGATAGATAGATAGATAGATAGATAGATAGATAAAAGTGCTCATAGTACGCAAAGAAATGCTTCGCATTTAAAACGACAAAGAAGTACGTTTACGCTGTAATTTGAGCCTCAAGGTTGTGCGCCAAGTACACGCAAATGAAGTTTTATTTTAGTGACCAGAATCGATGCCAGCAGGGAACACGAGCCGTGGCTTCACGTGCCACTGCCAATTTTTGGGGTCCCCAATTCTGAAACTGTCTAGTGTTTCGCCGGAGTTGGGATGTGCGCCTCCAACTTGTACTTAGACATACAGGGCGTGGTCGCCCGTGCTCGCACGCTCATTTCTTAAGGGAGAGTTTTGTACGTCTTGTGCTCTCACCGCAAAGTTCGCGTTCAAGCTATATACCGCGTGGCGGTCACTTTACTCATGCAGCTGCCGCGTTTGCGAAAGGAGTGAGCTGCTAGCTAGAAGACTCAAAGTAGGGGCTACTTGAAGTAATAACTGTGACAGCTCGCGCTCGTCCTATGTATACCTGTGTGTTCTTTTCGTGTGTCCTTCTTTGTGATTGAGCAGCGCGCAGCAAGTTTATAGCTGCTTGCCATTATTCCTGTGACATTACAATTTTTTGCTATTTCATTCATTGCGTCACCTTTGAGGCGAAACTGTGACTTTTTTTATCTATGGCAATCGGCGTTTATTAAAGACTAGTTTTATTTCTGCGACGAACATGTTTCACGAAAGCCCATAAACAGAAACGCCGTAAGGTTTTATTCTGCTGCACCAAAAATTGCGAAAGACTTTGGGTTTGCGCGTTTTCGATGTTATTCGGCAATGATAACAGCGGGGTCCATCTGACCGATCAATTTTTTTCCTCGCTAATGATCAAACGTTAGGCCTGAGTGATTAACATTTTCATTTATCACTTGCCGCTGGCCTCCCTGCCTTCGCCACAACTTTTGTACATGTTATAGCACCTGGCACAGCGCACAGGCAAAGCTATACAACACACCCGCACAAAAAAAAAAAAAAAAAAAAAAAAAAAAAAAAAAACTATTGAGCAGGCCGTCGGGTTACGAGTCACTCGTCTACTTTTTACGGCCTGGGTTAATCGGTTAATCAAACGAGGAAAATTAGCGCGGTGATTAAGCGCCTTTGGTGTTTCGTTGATTGTCACTTCTCGCTGGCTGCAGGAACCAACGTCATTGAAAATATGGATCGTTTTCTTGATGGTCAAAGCGACCCCTGAAGTAAAAGCAACAACGCTCTTGTTCTTACGAAGGATCGTCATAAGCTTGTCATTTTAGGGGCGAAGCACCTAGGGCCTCAGCTCGTCAGCGTATCCTGTCGTCACGGTGTGTCATGTAGTCACAGTTCGTCATAAAATTAACTTCACGTGATAACGTCATCCTTTCATGACGACACAAAGTTGACAAAATTTATGACGCAATCATGACGTGATTATGAAGTGGCGAAGCGCCTTGTGGTCTCGGCTTGTCAGCATGTGTTGTCACGGTGTGTCATGTAGCCACGGTCCATCATAAAAACGGGTATGCGCCACAGAAACTGGGTAAATCCCACTTCTCGCCACCGGTCCACTAAAAATGAACAAGGCAACAGTCAACCCAACCAATAGCCGACTACGTTACTGGGGCTAAAACGTCCTTCCCTACATGCCGTAGGGAACTGAAACCGGACATGTAGGGAAGAAGAATAAGAAAAAGAAAACACTAAATGCTTCGCCCCTCCCCAGGTTTCACGTTAGGGGAGCTGAAACGCGCTTCCCTACATGCCTCGCTCCTACCCAGTTTTTTCTTACATGCGTGAACTTGGCACCGAAGAGAAGCCTGGTTTAACAAAGCTACAGTGCATGCATCTATTTGCCAATTATCGAACAGTGTAAAGATAGACTGTTATATAACCTCCACCCACAGAATCACGGCGCGCCTGTTTATCGCCATTGAGTCGTGCCAGCCGGCTTATCGCTCGTAGCGCAGGTATTTTCCCTCAGCTAATATAAGTACTTCGAATATTTGAAAATGAAAGTTCGTGTTTGCTGACCAAAATAATATTTTTGGCAGAGCGTGATGCGAGATTCTCCGGCAAAATTTCTCGTTATGTTCAAGTTATTTTTCTCCTGTAAAACCAGCATCATGAGCATGCATCTACGTGTCCGGAAAAATTCAGCTATATTCAACAAGCACAAGCGCTTAACGTCACGAAAATGAGCGAACGTGATTGGTTTAAGCATCTGTGCAATTTCTTTTTGCGTGCAACGAATATTGCTGTGGGTGGAGCTCATACTTATTCATTGGTTTTAACCGATTGTATACGTACTGTACTCAGACAAAAAAGGTAAATTACTGAAAGTATTATGTACTTTTCTATGGGAGAAGGGTAAACTGTCGCTGTCAATAATTCGAAACTGTGCGCTTAAAAAAAGACTTTTAGCCGACCTCAGTATTCAGTTATGTGTCTTGAATGCTGCTAGCCCCTATAGCATTAGGCGCGCGAGGAATTGCGAGGAAGGCACGAAGCGAGCGCCGCCACGAGGAAGAGACTGGCGCGCCGCCAAACGAGCGCCATTATATTAACCTTCATTAATTATCCGAGCAGTTAACTCGCTCTTCTCTGCATACTCATGCTCCTCCTCCTTGATATCTAACATTGAGAGCGCATAACACCTCGTTGCTTGGTTGTTTTATTTTTGTATGTTTCTTTTTTTCTTTTCTTTGGGTTTGGGGAGGGGGGGTGGGGGGGTATGCAAGGAACTTAATGTCACTAGGTGCTAGCGCCCTGATAGTCACATGGTTCCTTACGAATTCGCCAAAGGCGACTTCAAAACAAAAGCATTCTTCTTTTTCTTCTGATTTTTTTCTTCACAGTAGACTGTATTTGTACAGTCTACCCCTCAACAAAATGAAAAAAAAAAATTTCCCAACCTCACGTGGGTTCCCAGTGCCTTCGGGATTGGCTCACCTTTCACCAAGCGATGACGTCATGTGACGACGGCATCATATGACGTCAATATACGTGCGGTCACAGCGATGTCGCAAATTCTGGCGCTATGTGACATCATATGATGACGTGATCACATGAGGATTTTTGGCCGCCGACAATCACTTTTCGCGTTTGATGAGGCCTTATAAAAGTTTCACTCTCAATGTTTTATATGTATTTTACGCACATTTATTGGGCAATATTTCTAGGCCTTTCTACAGCTACTTTAAACTATCATTGACCATGCATCATATGTCCTGGCGCTCCTTCCTATTCCTGGCTGTGTTATTAAACACCAGATATCATCATTAATAAAGATGATATTAAGTACAAAGTACCGTACAATACATAGGTTGCACGGACGTCACATCCGGGAACGACAGGACCAAAATCCGCCATGTTTAAGAACATCTGGAATCGTAGTCGGGAGCCTTGCAGCGGCGAGATGTGTTTTTCGGACGCGCCATCGGCTACACCATAACTATTTGCGCTATTTTCGGATGCAGAACAAGATGTGGAACTTCTGCTTCGAAAGGCAAGGCACAGCCACGCGTTAAAATGTTTAGTTTGCCCGCGATTATAATAAATGAGTGCGCGCCAACAAGGGTGTCCGAAAAGCGCCGTAGCACTCGGCTGCATTAACAGAGGAGACTTGAAAAAGGAGAAACACATTCGTGTCTGCAGTCTGCATTCGTGTCTGCAATCGCAGGTAAAGGCATTTTCGAGGTATGCCCAGGTTTAACACGTTTACTGACGTGATTACGTCGCTTCTCCATAATGCTGCCGAGATTCGCAGCGATGTACACACGAGCTTTCCCCCTTCAATTAACGTGCCTCGAATTAAGTTTGGCCTAACGGTGCAACATATATGAACGTGTTCTTTTTCAAAGCAAAACTTGTGAATTTAATGAACGACGTACGCAAACCCCGAGTGGGCATCGAGCCTACTGCTGAGCCGCGGCCGTTATGACCGTACTGCCGCAGCATCTGCGTGTTCTCACCGCTGTAAAAAGCGACAGAAAAGCAAGCTCGATGCCGTCGTAGCGGGCACGCCGTCCACGGAGCCTGGAACGGGGTCCAAAGAAGCATTTGCGCCTCCCAAACAACACCAACACTTGCCCCACCGCGATGCAACACGGGTTCGTACCCGTCAAGACAAAATCCTGTCGACGCCCATGCGTCTGGACCACGGTCTGGACAAAGATGAAGTTTTACTTCGACCGTAATGTGAAAGAGCGTCGTTAGTTAACTTCGCTTAGATCGATGACACGCTGCGATAGAAGCTGCTTTGCTGCTAAGCTCTTCTCCCATCCGCTGGTGAAGTAGTGTAGTTGTGGCCGTCCAACAACCTGTAAGTTCATTTGTTGCAGCATGACTTGACTTGTTGAAAACACCAAATAATTCACAATGTCGCCGTGTGTCACGGCAGGCAGCAGGTCGACGTATCGGTACAGCGTACTTACCGATGCGCAGATCGTAAGAGTCGATGCCATCGCACATTTCTATTTTAGCTCGGTAACGTACCCGAGTCGGCCCCACGACCTCTTCAAAGTACGGCGGGCAAAGCGCGTGCACGTTTTCTTCCGCCATGTCACTCAGAATAAATCAAACAACGCCGACAAGCTCCGACGCGCCGCACCAGCTCACGCGCAGCCCGACTGAATGTTCTTAATCATGGCGGTCGCTCGCTTTGCAAGCCGGAAATGACGTCACGTGCAACCCATGTATAGGAGCTGACCAGTTAGAGCTTCTCACACAGCGAAGCGTATTGAATGCTTGTAACAATAGCATGCAAAACTAAAACAGAACGATTTAGAATAGCGTTTGTATCACACTCTACTACGGGAGAGCGGTGAGCCATTTCTTCTTATTAACGGCACATGGCGGATGATAAAATTTCAGAAAGGAGACCACGTATTCGCGAGCAGCGGGAAACCGCGGGGCCAATTCGGCTCCATGAAACCCTATAGCTTGCACCAAAATTCGATAAGTTATACTGGCATATATTCTGGTAGTAACTAACGAAGAACGCTTGTCAGATAGAGGAAACAGCTACGTTGAATTCCGCTTGAAATCTGTTATGTTATGGCGTCACAAACCACTTTCCCTATTTTCCAAGCAAAGCTCGATATCAGTATTGTCACAGCTAGGTCGTATATCTATCTAACTATACAGCCAAAGCTTGGGTGCTATCGCTATATACGTTCTTTCTTTTAAGGCGAAAGCCTTTAATGTCTCATGCTCACGTCCGTCCGGTGTCCGTCCGTCCGGTGTCCATCCGTCCGGTGTCCGTCCGGCGTCCGTCCGTCCGTCCGTCCGGCGATAGTGCTGGTGGTGTGCGTCCTCACCACCCTTACTGCACATGCGCGAACCCTCCCCACGCACCTCCTCTGCTGTGCTTCCCCTCTCTTTCCTCTAGGTATCCCTCCCGCCCGCGGCGTTTACACACCCATTGCGCATGCGCGTCCCCTCCCCCCTCTCTCCTCTAGGCATCCCTCCCGCGGCGCTAACACCCCCCATTGCGCATGCGCGTCCCCTGCCCCTCCCTCTCCTACGTTTCCCCCCTCTCTCTCCTCTAGGCATCCCTCCCCGCGGCGTCTACACCCTCACTGCGCATGCGCGTACCCTCCCCCATCTCTCTCCTCTAGGCACCCCCCCCCCGCGGCAACCACACCCCCCAATGCGCATGCGCGTCCCCTCCCCCCCTCTCTCCTCTCCTACGCTCCCCCTCTCTCGCCACGCAACGCCGACGCAGGCAGCGTCTGCTAGCGAGTTTCTTGGTTGAAAAAACCGACTGCTCGCGCTGCACAACCGTTCACTGGCCACCCCGTATATATGGCAATGGATCTTGACCTGCAAGGTGGTGCCGGTGGGAGATTTCTCCCTGTGCGTTGCCGAACGATGAAAAATTCGCAGCGTGCGCGTTAACTAAAAGCGAACTGCGGGTCTCTGTGTCCAGTCCGAGTCTTCTGTCTCTCATTGCCCAGCAGCGATTGGGATGTTCCAGTAGGAAACAACCGTCCATCACTGCGTGCTTTGCGCCCCCCCAGGTTTCTCTCCTGCGCAACGCTGCGATGAGCGCCAGCGTCAACGCCGCCGCCAGTGTAAGCGTTAGCGCCCGCTGCTTCGCATCTACACATGGTTCCCTTTAGCGGTGGATGGTGTAATCTTTAAGGCGAAAGTCTTTAATGTCTCATGCTCACGTCCGTCCGGTGTCCGTCCGACCTTCGTCCGGCGTCCGTCCGTCCGTCCGTCCGTCCGTCCGTCCGTCTGTCTGTCTGTCTGTCTGTCTGTCTGTCTGTCTGTCTGTTCGTCCGTCCGTCCGTCCGTCCATCCATCCGTCTGTCCGTCCGTCCGTTCATCCGTCCATGTCCGTCCGTCCGTCCATCCGAGCTCTGGCACTGAGCCAGGTGGCCGCCGGGATGCGCAGACGGACGCCGGTCGCGTCGGACTCTATAGCGCTCGCGCTTTGCTTGCGTAGCGTCGCTGTGACCAGAGTTTGCAATCATTCTGACCGACGCCGTCTCAATGGACCCAGGCGTTCACGGAATACACTTTCCAATTTACAAAGGGTCCGTCAACTTAAGAACTGGAACGCGGATGGCGTTTGCACGATGCGCAAAGCGCGAGAAAATACTAACGCATGCGAACGGAGGAAGATGAGTCTCGCGTCTCGCTGCGATTCGCGGTAAAAAATTAAAGAAGAAAACACGCACCCATTAGGTTTGTGTCTTATGCCACTGAGAGTGTAAAAGAGAAAAGACATGGCATAATCAGTGGAATGGCCACACGCTTTCGCCGAACACTTTGGAATGTACAAAGTGTCCTTCAA
Source organism: Rhipicephalus appendiculatus (assembly GCA_030522465.1). Classification (NCBI taxonomy): domain Eukaryota; kingdom Metazoa; phylum Arthropoda; class Arachnida; order Ixodida; family Ixodidae; genus Rhipicephalus; species Rhipicephalus appendiculatus. Next base: position 3,245,355 of record JALIZH010033007.1, on the reverse strand, counting down.
TTTTTTTTTTTTTTTGCGAGCCATTCCAGAACTCGGCATATATGTAATCCAGGCCAACGACTGCAGTCAACATGCAAGATATTACCGGGTTATGCACTCCGAGTTTAGCATTGTACAAGAAATATAGTTCCCCCAGAAAAAGATCAGCACATGTGACCGTTCTGGCCAATAGTCGCTCGTGCTAATCTTTTTCTGTAGTGTCTGTACATTCTATAGGGGGGCAGTCGACACAGTGCAGCAGAACCACAGTAAGCCCCGTTAACCCTTAAACGACCGTAGGGAACATATTTCCCACCAAGTTTAAACGCGTCTATCTCCAATACCCTCAAATCCTCATCCCTTAGACGGTTGCTACATCTGAAGTGATGTTTGAGAATCAACTGGACAAAATTTTAGCGATTCTAAGGCAACCAGCTACGAGATGCCTCAGTTTCCGTTGGAGCCACCAACACTTTTCTCTCTGAGCGGGAGTTCGTCGCGTGGGCTTTCACTAGCTGCGATAATTCGTTAATAAATGTATTTGCCCTAATGAGAAAGGTCCGTAAATGCATTTACTGAATGCCTCAAGTGTAAAGCTATTATCTGGTCCACTTTTAGATCTTAATTTAACGAGGAACTCAAGTTATTGATATTTCAATTGCAACTGTGCAGTGGGAATATACTTCCCTACGGGCCTTCAACGATGGCAACCTACAGGATGTGATTTTCTCTTTCTCTAAAAAAAAAAAAAAAAAAAAAACACGCTTGACAGTAAAACAAAATGCACTGGACAGTTGAAGAAGCACTAGATTTACACTTTTCTTTACCTGATGATGTAAACAACTTTTGTGACAGCGAGGAGGATGACGACGAGGTCCTACCATTGTGCATAATTGCTCGCTCGAATGGTGATGCAATACACATTGATCATACGACTGCAAAGCAAGGCGTTGGCTTCTGTGACGATTTTTGAAGGGACACTCTTGAATATAAAAGACAACGATACACATGCGCTGAAGCCCTTCTAAGGTGACCAAAAAAACTTTAGGTGTACCAGACCTAGTGCCGCTTTCACCTGCACTACATTTTCCTACAGTACCATTGACCTTCAAACGTTGACGGTGTCGTTTAAGTGAACAAAATGACAAGAGGTCGAAGATTGTTTGCTCTTCGTGCGATGTTCACGTTCATTTTGTACCGTGCATTCAAAAGTTCCCCCCACAGGTGCTGTTCCGCCAAAGGCCCATAGGGAAGTATATTCCCACCCTAATAATTTCAATTTAGCGTTGTATAAAGAAACTTTTGACGTTGCATTGTGTTCTTTGGATAATAAATAGCGTTTTCAAATAATCTTGCATCAATATTTACAATAGATACCTTATGGGCGTTTAATGGTTAATCGTTTTTTTTCTCTGTAGTTCTTATCTCTACATGTCCGTCACATTCAGTGTCTGCGATATCCGCTCGTTCTTTTTCTCACAATACCCTCTGGTCATAACTGCTCTTTCTTTTCATCGCTCAGCTCGGCCATGGAGGCGTACAGTGTTCTTGAAATGGGGCGTTCCGGCCATTATGACGGCAACGAGATGGAACGAATGACTATCCCACTTCGGCCTCTCTATCTACTAAACCTTCTGGACAGACGCACTTAGTCGGCGGTATTGTTTCTATCGTTACACGGTTAACTTCACTTTGCTCTGCCTCTATTTCTTTGCCCGTTTTTTTTTCTTCATATTTTTCTACAGTAGCGTGTTTCTTTCACTTGGAGTTCCCAGGTGTGGCTGTCATCGTGTTGCTTTTTTTTTTTTGTCATTCATCGTTATCAAATTTATGTGAATATACATCTCCTGAGGAAACGGGAAAAAAAAAACCGGCAGGTCCCACGCACTGTGGGAATCGATGTAATGCGAAGCAGCCAGGAAGGAGCAAATCATGCTTAACATAATTAGCATGTCATGTTTTACATGTTACGACCGGTCCTTTGTGTTCGTCATACAGTCACGTCGCGATATGCCAATTTTGGTGTATGTCAAGCTAGCGAACTGGACGCAAGCGCACCATGAGCGTGGCATGTAAATAGTATTGTAGATGACATGCATGCCAAGATTTTCATGTTACCATCTGCCACTTATGTTCGTTATATAGTCATGTCACTCAATACCAAATTTGGTGTATATCAAGCTAACGAAACGGCCGCGAGCGCGCCATGAGCGTGGAATGCAAGTCATGTCACTCATGACATGTCATGATTTCCATATTACCACTAGTCATTTATGTCCGTCATACAGTCATGTCACTCAATACCAAATTTGGTGTATCTCAAGCTAACGAAACGGCCGCGAGCACGCCATGAGCGTGGCATGCAAGTCATGTCGCTCATGAAGTCATGATTTTTATATTACCACTTGTCATTTATGTTCGTCATACAGTCATGTCACTCAATCCCAAATTTGGTGTATATCAAGCTAACGAAACGGCCGCGAGCGCGCTATGAGCGTGGAATGTAAGTCATGTCACTCATGACATGTCATGATTTCCATATTACCACTAGTCATTTATGTTCGTCATACAGTCATGTCACTCAATACCAAATTTGGTGTATATCAAGCTAACGAAACGGCCGCGAGCGCGCCATGAGCGTGGAATGCAAGTCATATCGCACATGACAAGTCATGATTTCCATTTTACCACTAGTCATTTATGTTCGTCATACAGTCATCTCACTCAATACCAAATTTGGTGTATCTCAAGCTAACGAAACGGCCGCGAGCACGCCATGAGCGTGGCAGGCAAGTCATGTCGCACATGACAAGTCATGATTTCCATATTACCACTTGTCATTTATGTTCGTCATACAGTCATGTCACTCAATTCCAAATTTGGTGTATATCAAGCTAACGAAACGGCCGTGAGCGCGCCATGAGCGTGGCATGTAAATCATACTTTTCATGACAAGTTAGTCATGATTTTCATGACATGACCAGCCATTTATGTTCGTCATACAGTCATGTTATGCCATACCAAATTTGGTATAAATCCCATTAACGATACGGCCAGGAGAGCACAAAATCGTAGGCGGCTAGATAGATAGATAGATAGATAGATAGATAGATAGATAGATAGATAGATAGATAGATAGATAGATAGATAGATAGATAGATAGATAGATAGATAGATAGATAGATAGATAGATAGATAGATAGATAGATAGATAGATAGATAGATAGATAGATAGATAGATAGATAGATAGATAGATAGATAGATAGATAGATAGATAGATAGATAGATAGATAGATAGATAGATAGATAGATAGATAGATAGATAGATAGATAGATAGATAGATAGATAGATAGATAGATAGATAGATAGATAGATAGATAGATAGATAGATAGATAGATAGATAGATAGATAGATAGATAGATAGATAGATAGATAGATAGATAGATAGATAGATAGATAGATAGATAGATAGATAGATAGATAGATAGATAGATAGATAGATAGATAGATAGATAGATAGATAGATAGATAGATAGATAGATAGATAGATAGATAGATAGATAGATAGATAGATAGATAGATAGATAGATAGATAGATAGATAGATAGATAGATAGATACGCTCAAAGTCGCCGAAGTTCGCTAAGAAATGCTTCGCATTTAAAAAGCTTATCACGTGGCTTATCTTATTCAGACATTGCACTTAGCCTCTCTTTAATCTATGGCTTAACTCTTGTGTTGCCTCCGTCGCGCGTACAAGAAGCAAGGAAAAAGAAAATCGTCATACAGGTAAGAAACAGAAGCACCTGCGAACATTTCAAGCGGATACTCTCAAATAGACCAATCTTATTGGTATTGCGGCAAGTTCGTAAACATAGAAAGGAGGAACCGTGCCAGCCGTGTGTATAACCACGTCAGTCCCGTTCCGAGCTATTTTTGAAACGGTTGCTTGGTTTTTGCCGCATAAGCCGTCTGACGAACCAGTTATGCTCGAAAATATCTTAAACCTGATATCAAGGGAAAATTTGGAAACTTTCCTTGTGTGGTGCAAGTTTCGCTTTTAAGATTTCGTCTGTTCCACGTCATTTCTTTGTAACGCATTATTAAATATTTACACAGCGCCGTCAGAACACGTTATCCGCATTTCAGTTTGCTTTCCACTTGTAAAAAGAGGGATTTTTAACAAAAAGAATATGCCCTTTTCATTATGCATCATGCGTCCCCCCAAGGATGTTTCTGTATATCTTAAAGCTGTGATTGCAAACGCATTGCAGAAAAAAAAAACAAGCTTTTCCTCCTGCTCCCCCCCCCCCTCATGAAAAAAAGGGGGGGGATCTTTTTTTTTTGTTGCAGTTGGCCGCAAATAATTTGCATACGCAAATAGTTTGCATACGGAAGAGATTAGACAAGTATTCTCGATGTGGCCTGCCATCGACCTTTCATGAGTCTCTCTATACGGCGCTTGATAGACTTCACTCAGCCACGAGCTTCATTTACTTGCATTTCAATAAACTATTAATCTATTAATGAACAATAAAATATTTGTTCGATAACATGCAACTGCTATTAAGCATGATGTTGCATGCAAGTGTAGCACATCCAGATTCGGTCACGTACAGACAAAAGGAAAAGCAAGAAAGGCAAACCAAACGCCGCTCTGCCTTTTGTCTTCTTATATATTGGTGGGTATTTGTGTGACTGCTTTTTATTAACCCGCATGCTTACTAATTTTCTCAGTTTTGAGTCGTTCTAAGCATTCTTTCATTGGGGGGCATCCTACATTTATGTGAGTACGATCGCCGTCACAATTTGGACGCATTCAAATTTAAGATTTCAATGTTCCAAATAAAAGCCTAGATGGTATCTGAATCAAAGACGCTTAACACTGGGCTGATTGGTTAAGCTTCATGGTTCTTGCATTTTGTTCTGTGTAAACAAAAAGACAATAATAAAAACACGAGACTGAAAGCATAAAGTGCAAAGTAATAACTAAGGATTTAGGAAAACAAAATGCAGAACACAAAGGGAGCACGAGCATGATGGCAGCCTTAAATGTGGATCACGCGTGAGCGTATGCACATTTGATATCGCTGACGCATTTTTCACGCCTAACATACGCTCGACACGCCATCAAGATCAAAACACGCTACGTCCCTTGACAAATAATAAATCGCTAAAAGCAGCTACCCTCCCCACCCCATGCCTTTCATGCCTCGAATCTTCTGCCGCTAAGCTTCTTCGGTAATGTCAACACCTGTTCCCGTGTGCAATCGAAGTATCAACTCAAACAAATTACCTGCCGTGTCTGGTGGCAGCTGTTTTATGCTTCAGCGTCCTTGGTTCTTTATTTCTGTTCACTTCAATCACAGTTTTTTATTCGTGTGTCTACAAAGCCAGGCACCTGCGTCCCAAGGTGTCCTCTGAGACAGTAAGTCGAGAAACCTTTTCCCGGTCTGCTTCAATTAGGATGAAGCACTCCGGTTCGCCTGAACACAATAGATGTTGCCGTGTCAGCCGCAGCCTACAGTAAGCTATGGAAGTTCTTTTAGCCACTCCTTGATTTGCTGTCAGACAAGCTACAACGGTGACAGCGTTCTGGTTTCTGGACCCCTTCGCACCGGAGAAAGGCGTCTCGTTTTTCTATTGTACGTTTCTCGGTATCTCCAATTGTGTGCGCCACTATTTCTTTCTAGAAAGAGAGAAGGCGGGTGAGAAGGCTGAGAAAAAAGCAGGGAGTTTAGCCAGGCTCAGCGGTGATGGCCAGCGTACATTGAAGAAAAGAGAAAGGAGCCTGAAATATGAGATCAATAAAGTTTCTTACTTTCTACTAGCCCGTTCAGCCATGATTGCAAGTGCCTTAGTACTAGAGTTATGTCCAAAGTACCATGTAAAAGGAGGGTGCCATAGATCAGAAAAAAACGTGTCTGGACCTTTTTGAATATCACATAAAAAAACAATATGACAGCCGTACCACTTAAAAAGTGTCTGCGAAGTGTTCTGTACGGACGATATCTCGGAAAAAAATCTTCCGTATTGGAATACCAGGGAAAGGCATATATTAAGTATAGACGTCACATGTGTCAACTAGATACTTCCGAATTATTATCATGTTGTGACACTGCCAGGGTTCTCTCGCCAATACATGTTATCTAAGCAGCGTGAGTACTGCTGCCGCATTCTGCATTTCGAGACGCTTTCGTGGAGCAGTCGTGAGCTGTGGGGTTTGCTTAATCTTTGGGGCGCATACGTGTTTGTCCGCGAAGACTTTTTCATTTCTATTTGAAGACTGCTGTGTTGCGCGGTTTGTCCAAATCATGTGGCGCACACCTGTGCTGGGGACAGACAGCTTACGGAGCTACGGATCGCCACGGCATATACAACTGCGTTGTAAAAGAAGATAATGAAATAAACAGCATATATTAGTTGGGCAAAGTATATGGGGCAAACGCGTTCGATTTCGAACTCGCGAGATGCTTTTTGCCGAATAAATGCGTCCGTTTAGGAATAATTCATCCGTTTATGTTATTGCACTGCCTTTCCTTGAGCTCGTGATTACCTCTCTTCTGAACACCTTCCCGCAACAGCAGCAACCGCGAGTTTGCTATATTTGAAGACTTTGTTCTTCAAGGAAAAAAGAATGTGTAACGAAAGTGGCACCCAAACTATCCGTTCGCTCACAGATCTCTACGTGGAGCTGACGAGTTTTCTTGCAACGTGATTGCTTTCTTAGTGCAAAAAGCTTATTCACCAAAAGACGACATGAATGCTACGAACACAAGCGCTATCTTTCAAATGAATTCCAGCTCAATGGTTCTGACGCATACTTGTAATAGCAGCCGTGTGCCGGTGTCACTTCACTCCTCTTATTACGATACCTAAAAGTGATACCTCGTCAGCTAACAGGATAAAGGTATGGGTTACGTTCGGAACTGAAAACCATCAAGAATACTTCACCTGTCACAGCAGGAATAGCTTTGTTTCGGCGCACGAGTTATATAAGGCGTTTAGAAGGGTGTGTGTGTGTAGGCCTGTTGGTGATTCATGATTAGCAAAGCTAACCGCCAAACCACACGGCAAAAAAAGAGACAACAAGAAATGGTACCGATAACTGTTCGTTTAATTAAACAACGCCGAGATTATGCAGATCAGAAACACCTGTGCATCGTAATGCAACAACATGAGACGATAATAAACACAACACGACCTTCTAGAAGACAGCGCAGCATGTGTTAGATAAATTCTGGGAGATATATTGGTGTTGACCGCTTCGAATCACATGGAAAGCAACATAAGTTTATTCTTTGTAATTTTCGATGGAGGCGAAAATGCTTGCGGCCCGTGTACTTAGATTGAGGTGCACGTTAAAAAACTCCAGATGGTCAAAATTTCTGGAGCCCTCTACTACGGTGTTCCTCATAATCATATTGTAGTTTTGGGGCGTAAAACCCGGACAATTATTGTTACTATGTTATTTGTATCGAGCCAACACCGTAAATACAGGTAAGAGAACACAGTAGTGCTGAGATAATCGATAAAGGACTCAGTACGAGTTCGCGGGCTACCGAGAGAGAGAAAAATTACACCATCTCCCGCTAAAGGGAACCATGTGTAGATGGGAAGCAGCGGGCGCTAACGCTTGCACTGGCGGCGGCGTTGACGCTGGCACTCATCGCAGCGTTGCGCAGGTGAGAAAATTGAGGAGGCGCAAAGCAGGCAGTGATGGAGCAGTGTTTCCTACTGGAACATGCCAATCGCTGCTAATGGGCAATGAGAGACAGAAGACTCCGACTGGACACAGAGACCCGCACTCCGCTTTTAGTTAACGCTCACGCTGCGAATTTTTATTGTTCAACAACGCACAGGAGAAATCTCCCACCGGCACCACCTTGGAGGTCAAGATCCATTGCCATATATACGGGGTGGCCAGTGAACGGTTGTGCAGCGCGAGCAGTCGGTTTTTTCAACCAAGAAACTCGCTAGCACACGCTGCCTGCGTCGGCGTCGCGAGGCGAGAGAGGGGGGGAGCGTAGGAGAGGAGGGGGGAGGGGGGTGACACGCATGCGCAGTGGGGAGTGTGATGCCGTGGGCAGGGATGCGTAGAGGAGAGAGGGGGGGAGCGTAGGAGAGGAGAGAGAGGGGGGGACGCGCATGCGCATTGGGAGTGTAGACGCCGCGGGCTGGGATGCCTAGAGGAGAGAGGGGGGAGTGTAAGAGGGGGAGAGAGGAGGGGAGGCGCATGCGCAGTGAGGGTGTGATTGCCGCGGGGAGGGATGCCTAGAGGAGAGAGAGGGGGGAGAGGAGGTTTTTTATTTTTATTATTTTAAAGGGTTTGCGCATGCGCAGTAAGGGTGGGCACGCGGCACACCACCACCACCACCACCGGATTAAGCTTCGCCATAAGATGCTTCACATCTAATATCTGTTTCGTTTATAGAAAGTGGGCTTACTGGCACTCGCGAGAATTTACTGCCCTCTGACGCCGGTGTCTTGGAGTCTCCTTATTAAACCCTTTCTTTGCTATGTGCCTGTATAAAAGCTATTTAACAAAATTGGACCTGCCATTAACGTTTCTTTGTTTAACTTTGGAAACCCGCGACATTTGTAAACATCTGGCACTAACACCGATTGTATCCAAAGACAGTATTTCAGCTATAAGTGCGTCCTTTACCATCCATGTTGCTTTTCGAAAAAGTAATCTCGTTTCAGAGTTATAAGCGCTCCCTCCGTGGGCCCATCAATGCTGACATACGCAAAGGAATAATCAGGGTTGCTTTTAGACCTATTTTTGGGGTGGAGCGAAATAGGCATATACAATGTAAAAGAAAGGAGGCATTGGAACCGGGTTTCCCTATTCGAAGTTCATATTTCTGAGCTTTGCTTTTGCGAGACGCACGGAGTGACCGTGACTCAAATAAAAACAGCTTGGTCTGGGCATCCTCTAAGCGCAGTAGCAGTAATCTGAGACACGCTATATCAGTGGCTCCCAAAGTATGGAGAGCGAAAGGACGGAGTGACGTGGGCTATTCGCGCTGCGCGCCCCGGCGAATTTAAATGAGAACACGTGCGTGCCCGTTCTTCGCCTCACCCTGTCGTTGTTCCTAGTGCCGTTTCTTCTCAGATTACCGCGTGCTCCGTCCAAATTCGCACCCTGCCTTTCCAGCGCTCAGCATTTCCTGACGTCCATCCACGGCTATAATCTCAGACCTGCGCCGTACATTCTGAACGTCCTCACCGTGTGGAAGATTGCGAGGACAAAAGAGAAAGGCAGAAAATAAAAATGAGTAAACCCGAAAGACGTTGCAAAAAAATATAGCACGTGCTTAGACAAGAAAGAAGACCGAGAATCTTTGAAGATGATGGCCCGGTAGACACTCTTTATTGTATTTTTCTTTTCTCACCTTAGCTCTTCTTTTATTTTCCTCTCGCTCATGTAGTCGCATTAAGTTGCGGAGGTTTGAAATGACCCCAAAAAGTGCAAGACGTAAAAGCGTTAGACGGCTGTAAAAGGAACATCGCCATCCACGCGTTTTAACCCCCCCCCCCCCCCTTTAAAAAAAAACGTTTCCTCGGCGGCTGCGTTCTTGGCTCTACGGTTGTGTTTTAAGCCTGCTGTTACACAGAAGGGTTGGCGTGAGCTTTCAGCACATTTGCGCGTAGCACAAGGGGAAACGTACATATGTTCTTTGTGCGGGTTTCTTTTGCGGACAATTGTTCGCCAAGAAAGTTCGTATCAGACTCGCAAGCTTTTGCTCGCCAGCATGAGGGATAAAGAAGCATCGGAGAGAATGCGCATACATATATAATCAAGTAGGTACGTGGTTTCCTCTCAGGACATTCGTTAAGTATGAATTTCAAATCCTACCGAAAGTGGTGGGAAGCAATAATTCGACCTTACACTGTGCAGTCGTCCGATAGAGACGGAGGTAATCACTTGCCGGTGACGCTGTCGCACGCGTTACTTGCTCGGTTTTCTAATTCGTGAAGAAACTCCTTCACGTAGCCGATGTCCGCTTCGTCTTTTGTCCAAACAAGGAGTGCACTACAGAGGTGCACGAAGCCAAGTAATTTTTTTTTTGCTACCCGTGAGCTGACAGAAAACGCATGAGTGCTGAACTCATGCGATTTCTTTTTCTTATTTTTGTAACGCCCCTGCGTGTGGGTGCCACTTTTCGAACCACCGACCTTCCAAAGGAAAGATTCAATTGCCGATGGTTTCAAACAAATAGTAATTAATGAATGCGAGGGTTTTCAGGTGATATATCCAATATGTGGTTATGGTCACGACATGAAGTGGAGCACTCCGGCTGAATTTAGAACACCTGGGGATTTTTTTTTAATTTGTACCTAAATTTAAGCACACGGGTATTCTCTGCAAAGAGTGCTCGTCAAAATGCGGGCGTTGTGTCTGGGAATCGAACCCACGCCCTCGAACCTAGCTGTAGGAAACCTTGTGCGCTGAACTTTGACCGCGGGAGGCAACAAGCTAGATAATCCGCGAAGATTAAGGGCTTAAAAATTATTCATAAATTATAAGTGAGACAATTGTCTCAGAGTAGTACGTGCTCTACTGTATGAAATGAAGCAAAATTTACATTCAATAGTAAAGAAAATGAAAGTTAAGGGGAAAAAAAAGAACTCCTTGCAAAATCTCCTGGGGTGCATATTTTATAGTGATGCCTTTTGCTACTAATCTCCTGAGTTTGCACGTCTTACGATTTTCATTTTAGGCGTTCTTTTGTGACGTCCAGAATGAACAGCTCATGTTTCCTGCGCTTGTTCGGCGTTGCTGCCAACGTTGAACTCGTCCTATCATTTCTCATTGTTGCTTATAAAGTACGCGTGTTTACGGTCGTTGGCGTTTATTATCAATTGTTTTACAGATAAGATGACGTTAATTTCATTATACGGACATTGCTGAGGTTACTTCACTATACAAAATATGCAGCCGATTACAGTAAAAGAAGTCATGAGGATGTGAAAATTTACCACAGTTTACCAACAAATTCGGTGGTGTCAAAAGTGAGAAGTTTGCATTCGTATACGTATGAGTATACAGGATCGAAAAAAAATTAAAATGCTTAACAGAGATTTCCAGATGGTGTCCTCGTTAAGAAAAAAATAAATGGTTTGATCATAGTGATGATCGTGAAGTTAACGAATCTATCAAAAAGCTTTCGTGTGTGGTGTGATTTCTTTGTGGAAGTAGAACGGTTAATTAATAATGATAAAGCACGGACAAAGTATCACAGCAAACGTGGAATTTGAACACATGTAGGCTAAACAAGTAATAAAGCCTGGACCCATGGCAAACGAGCCCCAGTGCGTTACGCGCCAAGAAAGCGTTGCTGACTTTGTTGCGGGCCACGAACCTGAATGAAACTTTGTAAATAGTGTAGTCTACGTGTGTGTGGCTGTATGTGTTACGTGTTTATCAGTGTATATATCATAATCATTACCCAGCCCCTGGAGTAGCATGTCAGGCGAAAAGCCAGACAAACATCTCCAGCTATTCATTAAAATATTCCCCTCTCTCTCTCTCTCTCTCTCTCTCGTAAAGCATACCATTGTGAAATGTAAGAAATGCTTGGACAGGAAAGTTATTCTAGCTATTTGCACACAAAAAAGAAAGCAGAAAGAGAGCAAGAGAAGTTACGTGTGTCTTCTTTTTATTTGCATTCCGTAACGAACACGTTTCGAGCAACATATATATAGATCATTTTATCTTCCCACTTGTCGCCGTTGTTAAACCTCTTTTTCTTACTTATTTTGTACGCTGCAGCTAATCGACAAACGTGCTTCCCTGCTTTACTTTTTTTTCTTTTTTTTTTTTTTTGCGATGGAGCATCACCAGCTGAAAACGTAGTCACTGAAGCAACAAGGTCTCGCAGAGCACCTGATATGACCTGCTTTCTGTCGCTCGTAGCAGTAAAGGCAGACGCTTGGCGATGCGTGTCACGCTCCGTCTGCGTTCGCCTGGAAAGGCAAATCACTGTGCTTAGTGCGTAAGACAGAGACTGACTATCGTGCTGCCACCTACGGGCTCTAGCGTACACTTAAGCGCCTGGGACTGCCGTGACTCGAATGCTAAGGGCCAGAGGGTAACCGTTGTGAACGCCGCTGCACCCTCCTCGTCTACCACTTTTGCTTCGTACATGTATTTTCCCTTGTTTTCTTTATTTACTGATTTTTTGCCTATGCCAGTTTGAACGAATTCGCAGATAGCCCTGTGTTTGGCTTTGCCTGCAAGCACGGTTTACGTAGTCAGTAATGAGAGGTGATGCGGGAGTGCGCAGCGTTGTGGAGGCGGAGGGGGGGGTGGGGGGGGGCACCAGTGGCGTAGCCAGGGGGTGGCACACCGGGCATGTCCCCCCCCCCCCCCCCCCCCGAAATTTTTTTTCGCCATGGCATACAGAGTGAAAAATGACCATTTCAAGGAGGTGCCCCTCCCGAATTCAAGGCGGTGCCCCCCCCCCCCCCCCCCGAAAAAAATTTCTGGCTACGCCCCTGGGGGGGCACGGAACCTGTACAGAACTAATCAGAAAAAAAAGAACCATAAGAGTGCCTCATGATTTATGTTTTTAAGACGGCGTAATAGTGTCATGGTGTCATTCATATGGTATATTATATACACCCCGTATTCTTTATGTTGGTGTTACTGTGGGAACGCCATTTTGTATGTATTCCTCGGACCCTGTGTGTTTTAAGCTCGGCCCACTCAAACGCTAAGTAATAGCCGGCGCTTTATTTGTATGCCAATATCTCCTTATCTTATCAATAGTAATAAAAAAGACCATGTGTACCGCTTCAATTTCATCCCATGTAAGCAGTCTCATAGTGAACAGTGTACAGGCAACCTGATGTGAAACTACATGTAGCTGAAGCGCTTGCAAGAAATCTGCTATTTATCTACACTCAGAGAGCAGCAAGACGTTCTTACTGCTCATAATCTCAACGGGCCTGTGCTGCCTGTAAGGTGAAGAAATGGGAAGTCCGTGATGAATCAGTCTACTGGTGATAAGAACCTAATCAATTATTACCAACAACGCAGGATAGCTTCCAAAGCCTAGTCTTATCAACACTATCTGTAAATTGTGTCACGTCTTACAATTCAAACTAAGTTAACAACAGCAGACCCTCAAGATGAAAATACGCACCAAGTCCTTGCAGTGTGCGCCAGCGCAGTGCACATAACATAGATAAGTGGAAATCTCTCGGGCATACGTTGACATTTCGTGTCCGTGTCCTGCAAATTGGCACGGCTTTATGGCAGTCATGTAATAGAGCAGTTGAAAAACAGAAATAATGTTGCACGTGGAGAACTTCGGCTTTTCCTCACAAGCACTCAATATGGCTTTGTCGCATCTCCTTCAACCACGCTCACTCTTCTAAGTCTACTTTCTAGCAGGACTTTCTTCCTTTTGTTATTAAACTGTTCCAGAAGTTACAAAATGATCTTCATGCTCTCTTTTTCCAAGCTCATAGCACGGGTAATTTCTCTGACTTTTTTTTTTTTTTTTTTGTTGCACTAGTGGGTGAGAGGTTGGGCTTATAGGTGGGGATCACTGGCTTCAAAAGTTCACACTGTAGGTTATAAGGCATGTCGTAGTAGAACGTTGGGCATTAATCTTGATCACCAGGATATTTATCAGGAGCATCCAGTGTACGGCAGACAGGAGTTTGTGCACCGTTATTCCGTAGAAACGCGGCCACCCTGGCCGAGATTAACGTAGGTATTATTTACTGAGGTATTTAAAGATAACAAGGGACTGTATTCACTGAGTTATTTGGAAGAAAAAAAATCGATCCAATCATGGCGCTGTAGGTGTTACTAGCGAAGGTAGCGGCGAATGGCAAGGAGGCCAAGGTATAGAAAAATTTGCTAAATTTAAAGCTCAACGTTTAATCTCATTGAAGTGACAACGCTGACATGATGACAAAAAATGCGTTGGGTTAATTTCGTTTCTTTCTATGTCTATCGAAACTCAAGCTTGGATAACTGCCTACGGTGCCCACCACATCAGAGCTCGCATCTTTCGTGTAATCTCTGTCCCGATCGAGTGAGCTGCTTAATTAAATGCTAAGCCCTACATACGATTTCTGATGTATATGAGGGTCATTCGCTTCCCTCTATCCCGCATCAACATACCGCTGTTACGGCAAAAAAAATGTTTCCTCGTCGACCGTTGAATTGTAATTAAAATTTAATGAAACTGAAATAAAAATATTCTCTTTTAGTTAATTATGTGCACTGAGATCTAGAACAACCGCAAACATGCGAGAACTCGACGGTTAACGCAGTTTTCGAAGCTAGCCGCAATCGGAATTGTACCCCAGTGATTGTATGCCGAGCAGCAGATCCCCATAATGTATGAAACATGAGCAAACAGCTTTCCGTTCCCATCTCTCGGTGCGATTATTTCACATCCGGGCCAGAGAACTCTGTTCGTAATATTTATCTAAGTGTTACATGCACCAGCGCGCAGGATTGCTTCATGCAAACTACGAAGATGGGACGCACGTCATGAGCACGTGTGCTGACCTGCATTCCCGGATTCTCAGATGTAAAGAGAGATGGCAAATAATGAGACAGACACGTAAGAAAAGTCTTATTTTAAACGAAGATTCCTGTACAGTCCGCCGCGGTGGTATAGCGGTTAGGGTGCTCGGCTGCTGACCCGAAGGTCGCGGGTTCGATCCCGGCCGCGGCGGTCGCATTTCGATGGAGGCGAAATGGTAGAGGCCCGTGTACTGTGCGATGTCAGTGCACGTTAAAGAACACCAGATGGTCGAAATTTCCGGAGCCCTCCACTACGGCGTCTCTCATAATCATATCGTGGTTTTGGGACGTTAAACCCCAGATATTATTATTAAGATTCCTGTACAGTACTCAGGGATTAAAACGCGAAAAGTCAAGGCTAAGTGGTGCGCTTACTTTCGTTTACAGCTTCTACAGTTTGTGACATATCGGAGTAATTTTTATCCGAACACTTGTATCAGAGACAAGATTACCTTTAGCAGTCAGATTTGCAGTGGCATGACGCTGTTGTCACGAGAAATCGTCGTAGCAGTGGTCATATTAAAAAAAAAGCGATGTCGCGTTTTTCGCAGCCGTAACGTCGCTGCTGTAACGTAATTTTCGCTGTTACCGGACCTGCGGGTCGTTAATATCGAGCTTTTCAAGTTGATCTAGTGACCCTTGGCGCATTTAGATGCATTGAAGGTGGCTGCGCCGGAGGCAAACGAATAACCCAGTGACAGAACGTCGTGCGCCAGTCGAGTACTCAGTCGGAATGCACGGCGCAATCTTGTGCGCTCCGACAGGCCGCCGCTCTTTATTGCAATGCACCGCACTCCGATGGTTACCTGTACTTTCACTTCTCAGGTGCTTTCGCGATTTCGCCTTCGTCTTTTATGTTGCTCGTTTATGGCGTTTTTTTTTCTCTCTCTTTTTTTTTTTCCAAGTCTAGGACAAGGGTGACTGACACCTTTGCCAGAACCCGCAGTTCCTAAACTTTTTTTTTTTTGCGCCTTCGCAAAGTGTTCGAAAAAACATTTCTGGAACCGCCGTGGTAGCTTAGCATGTAGAGTGTCGCGCTGTTCAGCTCGAGTATAGAGCTTATGTTCCCGGCCACGGATGCCGCATTTCGATGGGAGTGAAATGCAAAGGACACCCGTGTGCTTAGGTCTCGGTGTGCGTTAAGAACCTCAGGTGGTCAAGTTTTACGGAGGCCCCCTCTACAACGTACTTCATAACCAGGTCATGGTTTTGGCAAGTAAAACCCAACTACTTATAATACTAGAACACTGCTCCATTGTTAATCAGAGTATTTTTTTTCTCTAGAACAAGGGGCAGCCATCATTAGGCCTGAGCTGCCAGTCCGTTGGGCTGTATAACCACCATATCTTCAGGCCTGTTCCTTTTTGCTTGCTCGTCTCCAATGTTTGCTCGCCATCAGCTGTGACGTATGAAACACACAGTCCCTCTGCTGGCCGCGCTGACAGGCGATTGCAGGAGTGAACATTACGTAAGCTTGACCTAAGCGTGGATGCCAGAGTAAAACAGAAATATGGCGTGTAGTAACGGAAAGAAAAAGGTAGCTTCACGAAAATAGCGGCAAACCACAGAACTGCTT
The DNA here is from genome assembly GCA_030522465.1 of Rhipicephalus appendiculatus. Classification (NCBI taxonomy): domain Eukaryota; kingdom Metazoa; phylum Arthropoda; class Arachnida; order Ixodida; family Ixodidae; genus Rhipicephalus; species Rhipicephalus appendiculatus. The sequence continues at coordinate 3,229,241 of JALIZH010033007.1, read as the reverse complement.
ATGCTATGATAAATAGTAGAAAGAGCTTTACAACGCCGAACTTCATATGCTGAAAGTTCCCTTATATTTGCGAAGCCGAATTCTGTTGCACAATACGAGACGTAAGGGACACTTTATCATTCGAGAAACTCCGGGATGGCTCGTAAAAAGTACGATTGCCTGCTTGTTGACAGTTAGGAAATTACGGTTACGCCAATTAAATTCCTATTAGGCGTGTTGTGTTTTCGCTCACTGCACATCCACAACGACCTCTGCTCGACATGCAGCGGCAGGTACTGCAATACTAGAAATTGGTGTTCTCGATAACATTTTCTTTTCCATTTTATTCCAGAATCAGTGCGTTATCACGAGGCCTTATGTTACGCACTGCACACAAAAATTCGAGCTATCCTTTTGCTCCACAGCTTTCTTTGTGTCAGCAGCGGGTGGGAAATGCTCAGAATTGCGCTTATAAAGTAGTGATGCGACAAAGAAGAGATAGACATGAGCTGTAAGGCTTTGTAGCGGTGTTTTACTGCACTGAATTTACCAACTGCATATTACTTTTATGCTGGTCATTACAAACAACTGACGACCACAGTGCGGACATAATTATCCATGCAACTTTGTTTCTACTCTTACTTTTGTCGCACTGTCACGCTCGCTATTCTGACGTGATCACGGAACAAAAGAATGAAGGCGGTCCTAATCCTTGATTTAGGTGTCCTGTAGTGACCCTCGCACGTCGGCGTTATTTGACCCTGCATGGTGTATGGCTAGGGTCTAACTTTGTGTATCGTCGCGCTGACGAAGCGGATCTCAGAGTCCACGTGGAACGAAGATCGTGGTTGAGATGTGCTCCGTCTGGGGGGCCACAACGATCCCAGCTGCCCACAAGAACACCGTTTGCTCTTTAAGTGAACTTATTCACTTCATTTTAATTAATTATCCGAACAGTTAGTCGGCCCTTATCTTAAGTTCAGTTATGGTTCGATATCATATGTTATACACTAGGGTTGTTACCTTCAACCAGTACCGACGTACCAGAATGGACGTTTTACCATTTTTATTTTTAGAAGACCTTTTTTGAACATTCGTAACATCAGGAGTAAGTACTCGACCGGAAGTGCCTGCAAGACAACAGAGAGCGTCACTCAATGCTCTTGCCGCTAGAAAAAAGAAAAAAAGAAAAAAAACATTCTAGTTCATGGCACGCACCCAGGTGTTTCGGCAGTCTCTGCAACGCAGCATTGCGTGAGCTGTAGGTCCAAAGCGTCTACGCTAACGTAAACAAGAAATCATCTCAGAAACAAAAAAGGTGCCTCAAAAGCACTTTACTCTCATTGCTAGCGGGCTAGGGTTCTGCCCTGGAACCTCGGCCTCTGCCAATCCTGTAAAGAGATCTCAAAATCTACAGATTGAGGTGCCTCATGTGTATACGTTCTTTTTTTTTATGTCTCAGCTGAGCTCACACTCACACCAATGCTTTATTGAACATTGGTCTACATTTACTAGTTCTTTGCCATCTCACTTTTCTGTCCGTATGTATCGCACGACGGCTTCTTTTGTAACGCGCCCGCTAGTCGTGTTAGAAAACGAAACAAAAGCGAAGAAAGACGTCGCAGAGTTGGATTGTGTAGCGTAGCGCATTTTTTTTTCTTTTACCGAACAGCTGAGATTTGCCCCTCGAGCAATGTGGGCTTTGAGAGGCGAATGTTAACGTGTTTTCTTACTTTGCAAACTGAATAAGAACGTCTGCTAAAGTTGACTGAAGATACGACGCGGAACAAATTATATATGATCTCGTACACTTCACATTTTATCCCTATATGCATTTCTTCTGTTGTATCATGTGATGATGTCATCACGTGACGTCATGTCATGTCATGTGACGTCGTGATGACTCATAGTGATGTGGCAAGGACGTCACAAATTTTGGCGATGTGTGACGTCATCTCGTGATGATGACTCATGTTGACGCCTACGGTCAATTTTCGCAATTGAGAAGGCATCTAAGGCTTTCGCGGTAATAATATCACAACCAATAATTTAATCTTCCTGATCGCGCGAGTCCACTGTGAATCTAGGTGCCGGGTTGCAATTATATATTATCTCTCACTTTGCTTTGCAACCGATTGAGTTAGAGAAACCATTTATTTCGCGACCATCTCGTCAGACTACAGGCGCAAATTTCTCAACAGTCGCATAAAGAAAAGCGACACCGAGTACCCCCCCCCCCCCCCTACTGTCCAATAGGACGCGCAATATATTCTCACTCTGTACAATGACAAAGGCGATATGAGTGATACGGAGGCGACCTCATCACTCATACGCGCCTCTTCCATCATTTCCATGGCTCCTGAGTGGATCACAAAACTAGGGCAAAGCGGTTACGCGCTTGACTTCAACATCAGAACGGCATCTCTGCACTTAGGCGAGGGTTGTTTAAGGTGCAAGCTGTAAGTTGCCTTAAAAAGTCATATTGCCGTTCTTCTAGCTGTGACGAGAATACATCACTTTTGTTCTACTTATTTTTCGCCGAGAACACGAAGTTTGTGTGGGATGTGTGGGCACACTTCTATATAAGTGCCAACGAGCACTACCGGGTGGTGGGTGGCGATTGATTTTCAAGCACAACGCTGGGAGCATTCATCAATGTCAACGGCACTCAATGCTTCGGCACCCTCTAGGTTATCGAAATCCAGCAGTACGCTTCCTCTTATGGAAACTTTGCGTGAGAGAGACAAAAAGTGCGTCATCTATTAATGGAAACCCACAGTGAATTTGCTAAGACAATCGTGTATGACGAGCTGCGTGTTAAGTTTAAGCGGAACAATGTTCCCTGCCTGGGCACAGCCACTGCAAGCGTTTAACTTGCCAGGATTCAACTGAAAAAACTGACCTCTGAATAGAAAAATTAGTCAAAAGGCGGAAATATATAGTTTGTCAAATTTATTTATTTATTTATTTATTTATTTATTTATTTATTTATTTATTTATTTATTTATTTATTTATTTATTTATCAATACCACCGATTCCATTCGAGATCGTTGGAGGAGGAACACATATTAAAAATGCCCCGTACAAAAAGTCATAAAAGACAGAACAAAACCAAAATTGATTACTGCAGAACGACCGAGAGACTGCTGCATTAGCTAAATAACTACACTACCGTATAGGCCGCTGTCTGAAGTATTACAGATTTGTCGTAGTAACGAGCTGACATGTAATCCTACGCAGTGTGGGTAGAGAGAAAGACAGAGACTACACAAGAAATATGCAGAATCCATAAATGTTAAAAATACAAGTCACCTCTTTGTTATCGCACGGTGCATGTTAAGAGGACGGACGGAGCAAACAAATGTGTACTCCGACTCGGCAGCTTGGTATATATCTACAATGGAATAATGTAGGCGTTCAAGGGAAAGATCGGAAGCTATTGAAGCGATGCAAAAAATTCTTGGAGCCTGGGGCGTCACTGGAGCCAACGTTTTCGACGATTGGTCTTGTTTTGTTTTTTTAAGGCATGAACTTAGAGACAGGACGGCCTTTCGAACAGTCGGCCTCAGCAGCACGCCTTGTTTCAAAGGTGATTTCATAAACTGGAATAAAACGGCTCTAAACATGAGAGGAAGCCTTTCCTCTTCAACTCATTCCGGCCCTAAGTGCTTTACGATTGCGTTCTATAAGCAATTACGGTAATGTAAAATAGAAAAAAATTTAAACTTTCATGCAATGCGGTCTATATGAAACTACAATACAACGTCTATCGGTCAGCATCTTGCCGCTTAAAGTTGATCTCCTACGTGACGTCAGCGAGCAAAAAGGATTAACCGTACCTGTCGTCATGGTCATGACTGACGCTGGCTAACATCTCCTAGGGATTACAATGAGCTCTGAGGTTACAATAAATATGAGCTAGTGAGTGGAACTCGGAAAGGAGTAACGATACCATCGCTTATACTTTCGCGATTGGAAGCTCCGTGCATCCATCGGTACCAAGTTGTTTCATTGTCCGTTCTTATATGTCTACGTACGTACTTCAGTTAAAGCTACAAGTAATATTATTTACAATACTTCCCTTTTCGTCATCTTTCTTTTATTGTACAAGTAACTTACCGGGTACATCGTACACATAAAGAATTCCATAAAAATGGCGCAAGGATATAGTTTAAGAATAAGATACGCATACGTAGGGAGTAATAAAAAAGGCGAACGGGGTAAAAAAAAACAGGCACGCCTTATTCTGAGCGGAACCTGGTCAAAAGAACTGGCTCCCGACAGCAGCCGTGTCGGTAATACCGACAATCTAGAGAAAATGCGACGGCGTAAAGGAAAAGCAGCTCTGGACAGACATATGAGCATCGATTCCCGCGGCGTCTCCCGGTTCTTTGCTTAAATGAAATCGACCGAGGATCAAAAGGAGAAGGGATGGGTGCCCACAGGGGGAGGTCTCAGCCTACAGGAAGCCAGCAAAATACCTCCGCTTGTATGGGTTCGATACACAGAAGGGCGTAGGAAGCGACAATAAAAGCAGCAACGAAATTGCAGGGCAGTGGAGATCTGGGAGGCGCAGAAGAGGGAAGCCTTTCGGCGACGTTTCTAATCAATTGCTAGTGTAACAGGTGGCGCACCGGGGAGCCTACAGATGTTGCTACAGAGGCACCGTTGTTTGAGTCAAGCTTACGCGCTATCGTGTTGATCAGAGGTATATGGTATCGCTATTGACGTTGCCAATATTTCTAAATGTCGTTCTTGTTCACAATGCCCAAACCACGCGTTAATTTAGTTGGACTGGCTGGAGCGCTTTTTTGGATGTGGTTATGGCATGCAATTATTCGAAATGATGAACACTTATTTGTTAGTGCGCACAGTACACTTAATCAAGGCGAGTATTTTTCGCCATGACCTCAACTCCGTAGGAGAAGCATCATAAGTGTGAAGGAACATCTTGGCATACGAAGGCCTCTACTCTGAATGCTCCAGTAACATGGAAGAATTAGAAATAGAAAACTCGGAGAAAATTTACTGACTACACAATTGTAACCTCGTGGGGATAATATAAATATATGTCGTGAAAAACACTTAGGGGCCAACGAATGTTTTTTTTGTATTTGTATGAAAATTGATGTGCCGTTGCTGGATGTAGGCGATATTCGGAGGCAATATGCTAGAAACACGTGGTCAAAGAGCCGCCTCTCAGAGTGACCAATAGCTCACATTCTGCTCGAGCTAGTTACACGTACCAACATGTTATGTTATTTTAATTTCTCATCTGATTGGCCACTTTGGTTGCCTCTAGAGAGCAATGGAAAAACGGGTTTCCGAGTCACCTGTAAATTTCTAAAATACCTAGCACAAACCATCGAGTACTGGTTGTCAAAATCCAGGGATAGTTTCCAGGTAGACGTGCGGAGGTATTAGTGCTGGACACCTATCAATTCTTTCGTCTGTTCTATGATGAGTGTGGGTGGTGTGACGATGCCCAGCCTTCATGGTCAGTCTGCTTTATAATCCCCGCCGTGAGAGCGCAAGCCTCGTAGTGTTAGGAGTGTGGTTCCGCAAAATCATTTGATGGCGCTGTCTTCACGATCGCCGCACTTTACTCGCAAACGGGATTGAAGGGATGAAGAAAACATTCATTTGCACAAATGCGTTCTACTTTCAGGACTGGTGACGCATCTGCTTCTAATTCACTATAACAGTAGCCTACAATATCATAAAGGTTCACCAGCTAGCTATGATTGAACAAAAGAATGGGAATATGTCAAGGGCTCGTTTCTATGTCCGACACAACCTAATGAAACCGAGAGACAATGAAGCCAAGGAACGCATAGGAACATTATTTGTACTGTTTAACACTAGGGTAGTAACTATGACATAAATATGGAAGAATTGAAGTGGTCGGAAGCGCAACTTTGTCGCAGGCAGAGACCGAATCTAAAACCTCCCGATAACGCGTGCGATGATCTACCAATGGAGCTACGGTAGCGGTCGCTTTCCCGTCCACTTTATTTGGTATTTCTGTGCCTGTAATCCCGGGAGTGTTAGCCAGCCCCGCTCGTAGCCACTACGGCGAGTATGGGCACTCTTTTTTTGCCAGCTGGTGTCAGTTAGCTAAGTGAGAAGAATATGAACGCCGGAAATACCAAAGCTACAGCATCCGTACAACTATATGTGCAAGTTGAAAACTGCAGCTAACGATAAACTCATGCATGCTACACAAATTAAAAAAGAAGAAAAAGCAGCAGAAAACAATGTCGGTTAACCTCGCGAAAAATAAGTGTTACGCGCAGCAGTCTAAACTGCGAAGGGAAGTCCAGATCACTAATTTATTGAGGGAAGCAGTACATGTTATCAACGGAATGGCGTAATAAAAATTCTACTGTAATATTGTGAAACAGACGAGTGAAACATCAACTACACGCCACATACATGATTGCATAAAACGCACACACAGAAAGAAAACAGGCAATATCTGAGGCGTCTTTTTTATTTATTTTTTTTTTTTTTTTTTGCCAATGGTATAACGAAACAAGCTCTGCCAAATTTCCGACTACATACAAAACGACGATGGGACTAAACCTTCCTGTGCACAAGGACGCATCGAGTGCGTGCACGCTTCGAGAGAGCCCGAGAATTTCGGTGTTCACCGAATATGAAGATTTACGTCAGTGTTCACTCCGAACTAGGACAGGAGCCCTGTAGGCCGAGAGTGCGCGCTGTTGCTTCTGCTATTCCAGTTTCGGGGCGTTCTGTTTGTTCATGCAGACGTTGTCGCTGCTTTCGTCTTCTATTTTTCACCGTTTCTTTTTCTTCGATGATCATTCTCTGTTTGGCGTACTTGCTTCGAGCTGTGTGCAAACAACGGGACGCCGGAAACAGCGCAAGTTCTCTTGAGAAATAGCCCGGGCAGCGCGAAATCACTAGTGTGATCGCCAGCATCTTCCCTCTGCTATATATATCTCATAAGAAACGAAAAATAAAGTGGCCCCATGTCCCGGTGTCTTAACTTTTTTTTTTCGTAGACAGCTTAGGACACAGTTGAATACAATTGACTGTGAAAAAAAAAAAAAAGATGAATATGAAGATGGCTTTCCCTTCGTGCCTTCTTGGTCAAATGCATAAGTGACCGTGTGACTTTTTCATGTCATCCGCCTGGATTTGATTACATTGTCCTTGAAATCAACCCACGCAGTGAGATGAGCTAACATCTCCTTATATCATGTCAATAAAAAAATAGGAGGTTATAGTTGACTCTGCGGCAGACGGTCAGAAAATTTGCAAATTCAGGAGCGATACAGATAGACGAAAGGCTGGAACTTATCTTCCCCTTCCCAATACTGTACGCTGGTGTGTTGAGGAAGGGGAATAAAAGGTGAAAGTGGAGGGAAGGGACAGCGAATGCGCTGACGCGTGCGGCACTGCCCCTCTAAGCAATGACGTCCGCGCAAACCCGCCATCCTCGGAAAGCACAGACGAACAAAGTAGAAAAGGCGAGCGAGCAAAGGCAGAGATGTTAGCCGGTTTAGAATAACTGATAAGCTAAAATTGTCTTCGCTACCTTATAGGCCGACGAGCGATGGGGCGGGGCCCCAGCAGCACCTGCAAGAAAAGTGGCCGATCGTCCAGCTTCCGCAGCGTGTTAGAAAGTTCCTGTCTTTCCAACGCAAATCAAGCACAGATTAATGGCGAACTTGGGAAATGACAAATGAGGCAACCATTTAAGAATACAGAACTTTATTGAAGAAAACTACGTAAATGAGTTGGTTTCTTTGTTAGCGGGGACATCCACAATACACAACGCTACTGACCTGATGACAATACTATAGCAGTCAAAATAAGTGGTCGCGCACGACACTTGCGTGAACGAAGGTTTGAGAGCAAGCTTGCCAAAACTTCAATCTGCATTTTATAGGCAACGATACCTGAAATCATCGATGTAGATGCTGCTGGTTCGATTTTATCTAGGTTAGATTTTTTCCATAGCAGTCAAAAAATATAAACGTAGGTACACGTGTTATACAAGATGTCGTTGAACTGATTGCGATGTACACGTGTCAAGGGAGGGGACGTTGTATAGAGAAATTATGATAACGAACATCGCACTTTTGGGCATATGTTTTTTTTTTTTTTTTAAGTTATCCCAGTTCCACCCAGCGTGAAATCTGCAGAAACAGTAGAGCTTCGGTTCTGTATTTTCTTCGTGATTTTCTTTGGTTTTCTGGGACTGTCTGTGATTTTGTTTGGGTATCTGTGATTACATTATTTGTAGAGTGGAGATGCGCGGGAAAGGACGTGTCGCCGCCTCTGACCCACCTGCCCCCTGCTACACTGACTTTAGGCCCTATTCACGCTCGAGCCCACACTTGCCCATCACTGTGCGGCTACCACTTCGTCCGCGACCGAGGCAGTTACGTCATCCATGGGTGTATCTTATACTTACTACTTATCGGAGCATGACATCTGACGTAGACAACCGTCTGTCATCAGGCGCAGCCCCATAACAGCTCCGTTGTTTATATATATATATATATATATATATATATATATATATATATATATATATATATATATATATATATATATATATATATATATATATATATATATATATATATATATATATATATATATATATATATATATATAGTAGTGCAAAAGTAACAAAAGCAATTCAGCGACTAGTACCAGAAGCGGAAGGGTTTCTTTCGATTCTTTCATCTTTGTCGTTTCTCCAACTAATGCAAAACGGCACTACAAGGCAACCGAGCGGGGACGCAAAGACTGAGAAATCTCATGTGAGTAAATGCTTGTTCCCTACCACCCGGATTTGTCCCCTCGGAACGAGAGTGCTGTGGCAGAGGCAATAAGATTAAGAGGAGATTAAGGGATGATAAAGGATCAAGCCTGGGTCTCTGTGGACATTCCGCTATCCTGGCCTTTTCTACCTGCTCCTGCACTTTCTTCGTGCGCGGCTACCTCTCCCCTTAGGGATCAAGCCATCGGGACTGCGCGAACACGCCGACTCTCCTTCCTTCGTGTAGTTGTTTGCCCCGAGACCAAATACTATGACCATTGGTTGCTATTGGATTTGCCTGTATAAGAAAAGCAAGTAAGATTGTGGAAATGGAGACCAATAAGAAAAAGTTCGAGGAAGTAGGTAGGAGAAAGGGTATATGGGAAGTAGCGTTAGCGCAAGTGTAATAGGCATAACAAGACAAAAGATTGCGGCGAAAAAAACGGGGGGGGCCTACAAAAGCGGGCAGTTCCTCCGCTTATGCCGTGTAGGAAAAAAAGCAGCAAATAATGAATGACGTTAATAGTTGAGATAATTAGCTGCGCTGAATCATCTAGATAGCGTGATTAGAAGAACTAATAGATCATAAATAAGCATAGTACGTTCATAATTAGCGGAAAGTGCTTCACCAATAATTAGAGCTTGAACTTGCCCGTTATGCGAAGACAAATTAGAAAAGCAGTAAATACATTCTGCATTCAGCTCATTCTTTGTGTGGAACGAGATGTACGCTCTAGCGACGAAGCAGTTGGTATTGAGAGTTCGAGGGTTTGAGGGGGAGTAGGATATTTTTTTGTATTTTGGAACAGTCTAATAAGTGGACCGTCCATTTCAGTGTGTGCTTTCACGACGGTTCGACAGAGCTTGAGAGCTGGCGCTGAAGCAGTGTTCAATCAACGTTCACTGAAAATGACAGTCACCTCGATTAACTTTTACGCAGTAACCCTTCAGTAGTTAGGCTAATTCATATTTTCACTAAACAGTAAAGAAAAATACAGAAAGGAAAGCAGACAAAGGTTACGATATGATAAATTACTGTTAAAAATTAGCGAAATTAGGAACTTTCCTTTTTCTCACCACCATAATTTAGTGAGTGGAACAAGAGAGTTTGAGTGATTATTTTTTCTCGTGCATACTCACACCCGTCGTGTGTTTTCTCGAATTTATGGAAAATGAACTATCAGACCTGTACAACATACAGTAAAGTATACCCGCAGGGTACTTCCAACTAGCTGAATTTCGAATAATTGCTCAATTTTCTATAATTTTGAAAAAAAAAACACCCACCATTTGGCACGAATTTCAAAGGTTTACTCAGCTGCGTCTCAGCTCAGTGTGTGAGCTCGCGCATGGCGGGCATGAAAGTGGTGCGTACGAATCAGCTCACGAGAAGCGAACAACTATTCGAGGCTCCGTCTTGTACATCTATTGTTTATTTTCTGCTTCTCCAAACACGATTAATTCAACTGACACCGACCACAGGGATATCGCAGACTTGCATTACCAATGGGGCTGCTGTATCCATTTTCTCATGTGCGCTCTGTGTTGTGAACGGAACGAAAACATCTTTACTAAACAGAAATTACGAGATCTCGGGGTGTTCGAGAGCGCATTTGTGTTGACGATAACACTGCTTTTTCGTGTGCTGTGTCTTTTTATTTCCTCCGTACCGGTGTTTTCATGACGCCGGAACTGTCAAAACAGCACATGGGCGAGGTGAAACTTGCAAGTAGACTCATCACCATCATGTAGCATATTCGCTGTTTTGCGTGGGTACAACAGACGCCGAATGTCACGTTGCACTTGCACTCCTGTCTGGAAAAACACCAATTGCTCGGTGTGGCTTAAAACAAAAGTCTATCCTATGCTGCTTCAGCCCACTCGCTTTGTTCAAGCCAGAAGATTGGCGCACCCACGCAGACTCAGTAGCCCACGAACAACTGTTTCTGAAGCGCATGCAGTCGGGGACGCAGTGCGGGGGCTTGATGCACAGTGCAAGTACATGCTCCAGAATTATACCTGGTCCATATTCGGCAAGACGCTACGCATACAGTCAGCGTCGACAGTTTAGAGACCGCGAGAAACAAAGGAAGGCTTAATATTCCCGTTGCTTCGACAAGAATCCTTGAACTTAGATTTGCGACCTGTTCTAAAACACGCCAACACGTACACCTTTGCAGACTTTTAATACACACGCGCGAGCGTTGGCCTGTGAACGTGGAAGCACCTAATATAGGCGAGAAGTAATGAGATTTTGTTCATTATGCGCCAGCGCAGCGCTCAGACTCACACGAGTGTCGTCTGCTATACGCTGTTGGCTTAATGATGCATACACATCAGCCTTACCTGTACGATGATGTGTTCAGAAAGCTGGTGTGACGCTGATCGTTGTACCACTGATGTTGCTTCGCGCTGATATTAGAAGTTACCGTATCCGTGGGGTCGATGCTCGTGCGATAAGATTAAATATTTCAAGGGTGTATTTTCGCAGTTCGATGGAATACAGTGACACAAATTACTGGAAAATTCGGAGTTTTCTCAGACCTAGTGGTCTCTAAGATTCTGACGCCGGCTGTACATTCGTGACAATAACTGCGTGTTTACTTCTTCGCCACATATTGTGAAATTTCAGGTCAAGCTGTGAGTGATTGATGAAATTTTCTGCAGCCATTATGAATCGGAAAACCAGAAGCCTATGCCCACCGACTTAAGCGTGAGATGTAGCTAGTTCCGTGTCACCGACAGTCGCAGAATTCTCCTTGTGACGTCCTTACTCTTTCGGATTGGCTGCGTTGTTTTTGTTAAGCATGCCAGAAGTCCACAAGTGTCGCGTATGGCAATAAATATCTCTCGAAATGAACGGGTAACAGCTGAATAGGTTTCGTAGTGACTTGAAAGTGTCTGGATGCGAGCTCGTTGGTGAGAATCCACCTAAAAAAAAGAGCTCTATCCTTTACACACGTACAAGGGAAGAACGCACGAGACCTCGTGTGTGTAAATTAGCGCTGTTTATTGTTTAGATGGATCACGTAGTCTTAATGTGCCTAATGGTTTCTTATTACTCCACTGCAGCGTTCAATACTCCGAAATTTTGAAGTTCCTTAAAATGAGCTAAGTAAGGAGACTGCCTCCAGGCTCAATCATAAATCTCACGAAACAAATTTAACTTATGTCTATTACACGGATGTGTAATGCAACTATCTCAGTGTTAAGCTTAGGCATAATCATAAAATGGGGCCATACATAATTTTTAAGTAAAAAAGTCGCAGCTCATCATAGAAAGTAAAATACGAAGTGCACTGAACTCTGGAACTGGAAAGACCGAGGTTGGTTTTGCATGCTTTTATATTCACGAGCCTGCCTCGGACATGAAAAATGATTACAGTATCGTTACTCATAACACCTATGGTTTCCCAACGGAAAAGGCCGAGACTCATGAAATGCTAGTTTAAGAAGCTGAAGCTTGTTTTTTTTTTCTTTTTTATACGTGATTCTTCACGCCCTAGTTTGATTTATTGTGTAATCGGCCTTTTATAGAACAAAAATGAAATAATAGGAGAGCGGATAACAGAAATAGGAGGGGCAGAATGATTGAGTGCTTTGCTGACCATGGCATGTCACTGCAAGCTAATATGGAACTCCAACCACCTTTACTTTTTTCTGAAAAGGGAACAAAACAAAACCAGGGTATACAACGAGAGTGTTGCAATCACTTCGTTGTTCCAACGCAAACTCATTTTGTATTTCTTTTATTGCGACTTCTAAGACACCTTCTTCCTGCGTCGTCTGTACAGCAAGTTGCTTGGAGAATAAATTAGCCTGTACTAGAAATCTGAGTGGCGCCCTTTAGCGGTTGTAACGCCTTTATTTCCTTTAGATGTTTGAGTTATCGCTCGATGGCCTGAGCGTGTAACCATTCAGGGCGAAAATATAGATGGATTGCGTAGCAAGATATCAAATACGGCGTTCTGGTTACCCTTTATAAAAGCAATAAAGTGCATATCACACAGCGCAGAATCAATTGTGCGAAGAATAAAAAAATTGCACTCAGAGGAAGGTGAATCACTGCGTCGGTTCCTTTCATGTTGCTTCATTCTTTCAACGTAGTATGACTGTTCCCTTTGTATTCAAATATTGCGATAATGACTTCTTAACTTATTCCGTTGGTGCGGAAATATATATACGAGGCCCGTACAGCCGTGTTCCTGCTTACGTTGGAGATGTACAACTCAAACAAGACTCGAAGCGAACACCACATCTTGTCATCTCACTGAAAACATATGCGTGGTTTAGTTTTACGAATATATTATCATACTGGTGGATTAAACAAATGCACTTTTAGATAAACACATAGAATATAGATAAATAAAAGCATTTATTGTATTCTTCCATTATTCACGAGATCTTGGACAGTAACGAAGAAAGCTAAAGAGCGATGCGCGAGCAAGTTCGACAGCTAAGTACACTCTAGAAAAATTAGGGAATCTGCGCACTAGTGGTGCGAAGATAGAAGAAATAGCGTAGCTTGTGGCTTTCCCTTTATTTTTTTTTCCTCCTGATCGTCATATCAGGCCTCCTACCCTAAATCCTCCTTGCTATACCATACTATACAGGGCTATGCAATGCATGACCCCCCTACCCTCCTCCTTTCTATTCTCTACCCCCCTCACATCACTCCTCACCCGCGCTTCCCATTTCGATCCCTTGCTATACTATACAATACTATACAATACTATATAATGCAATACAATGCAATTCAATTCAATACTATACTATACTATACTATACTATACTACGCTACATTATACTATACTAAACTGTACTATGCTATGCTATGTTATAATATACTATACTATACATTGCCGTAATCTGTTTCACCCTCCTTACCTGCTTCTTTTTTTTTCCTCTTCCCCTTGACATCACTCCTCCTCACCATCACTTCCATTTCCCACCTGCAACGCATTCATATGGTTCCCACAAATGCTTGTACTCTGCAGTGAGGCTTGCCCAATCCCTGTAGCGCATACCCGCCAACTGGTTTTTCTGGTCCACGGCTTACACGTTACGCCCGGGTTTAACAGCTCCGCTGGTAAACAAAACAAAAAAAGAACAGTGTGAGCTACTCTTTGGTGAGTTCACACTTGTCACGCATATAACTCTCTTAAAAGGAATACGCTAACTCTCTTTTGCATCTCACGACTATCCGAAGAGAGTGTAATGACCTGTTTAAGAGAGTTGACGTGTCTCTTTAAGGAGAGTCATGTACACGCTATGTCAGGACTCACAAAAAAGAGTGAAAATGCTCTCTTTTTTTTTTTTTTTTTTAGTGTACACACTAAGGCTTAGCGTCATTTTAAGGACGTTATAAACGGTTGGAAGCATCTGTTTTTACAGGCCTTGCACGGAGCTCAGTCTTGCGGAAAGAAAAAATGTGAAACGTGTGATACTTTGACATGCAAATAGGCTTAAATTAATATACCTGACAGAGCAAATTTGCTTTAGTCGAAATTGAGCACAAATACATATTCACCGAGTCGACGATCTCAAGCAGAGGTGGCCTTGCGCTCATTTACTGTCGTATGATAATCAACAACAAAAATTACCTTCGCTTCTCGATTGAACGAGCCTCAGGCGCTGTTAACACCATATATGCTCCGCTCTTCCCATTCAGTGCGCGTGATGCTCAGAAATAAGATTACAATGTTTCTGGAGCCTAATGACAACAGAAATAAAGGAAAAAGAAAGGATCTATTCCCGTGAAATCTCGCTCGTACACCTCTGCACCGTTGAACGCGTTATCTCCGCATTAGGAGATGTAGCTGCCGAAATGAGCCATAGCTTTTACAGCCGTCTGCCGTATCCTCGCGTGGCGTTCAGTTAATGACGGGAGATAGCATTACCTCATCAGGCGGAGCGTATGTTTCTGAGTGCGTACGCATATTTCCCGCCCAAGTTTTCTTTTTCTTTCGTATTCAGGAAACTTTCATTTCGAGAAGCCCGTTCTTGCCCTCCCTGAGCAAAAAGCTCGTTCTCGCGCAAGGTGCTGAGATAGCGCGAAAGGTAACCTGCGCTGATGACACCGAAGCGCAGAAAGTGAACGCTGTTTCGTCGAGCCGGCTCCCCTTGGACTTTCTAAAACACATCTGTACCGTAATGCGCTTTCTAAATTTTTCTGCGTCGTGAATTTTCAGTTCTTCATGGGCTCATCTTGACAGTCGACGACAGTCAAAAGCAAAATATTTCTAAAAATGACAGCAAGCCATCCAAGTGCACGTATCGGTAAAGAGGTATTCTGACACATAATGACGGCTGTCGTCCGCTCTCTTAGGTGGCTGACATGTTTGGCACAGGTTTCCTTGGTACCGGCACAGCGCTCTCAATATGACGCCTCAACACTAAGATGGGGAAGTGAAAGCCGCTGATGCAGGAAGTCAGAGCCCATTTCACTCCGCTGCGCCTTCAACAGCCGAATAGCATACGCATGCCACTCACCATCTCAGAGAGCGTAAAAAGTCCTTTAGGGACGAAGCTCCTCAAGGCCTAGCCTTGTCGTCATGCGCGTCCGTCACGAGGAAATTCGTGGACGTGAGACACAAAAAAAGGTTTAACAATAGACTAATATCAATCATAAATGGGAGAGGACAATATAAAACACCTAGAAGCACAAACCCTTTATGCTTGTCGGCGACTTAACGTACACATTATGGACCTTAGGACCTAGCTTTGTCGTCGAAGCTAACTATCCACTGTCATGGTGGTTAGAAAATCATTGCTATAGTCGAAACATGTATATATGTGAATAAAAACAAGGTTTACAATAGACGAACAATAATTATAATTGTGAAGAAACAATATCAAACACCTACAAGCACTAACCCTTTATACCAGTCGGCGACTTCAACGTAGACATTATGGACCTTAGGACCTAGCTTCGCCACTCGTCATCATTCACTTCGTGGATATGCGTGGATTTTTTTTAACGTGCTTAAAAGGCACAGGAAGAACAGCTCGCTTTCCTATAATGTCGGACGAGCCGCGTAATCAAAAGCATGGTTGATCCCTCCTCATGGGAATCGGTATAACACGCAAGTAAAACGTATCCTTACAAAATTAGTTGAATATTTACTGCACATTTATATTAGACAGATTGTGCATTATCTATTGGTGTTTGGCATGTATAGTGCCGTTTAACGTGGATGCACCAACGGTGACGCTTGGTGGTAAATCTCCATCGCGACGACTAATGTCCATGATCAATGATTAAACAAACATTTGTGGTATCTGTAGTAAATGGTGAGAGCGTAATCAGAGAAAGCGCTGTGACAGCCAGAAGAGAGTCACTGATTGAACGCAGAACTTGGGCTAAGGTCGCCATCCCGCGGCATTTCAAAGAGTTATTGAGCATAACGACCGGACTGGAGGGAAACGTAACGCGCGTCGTGCCTCCTCTGTAGTCTGGCTGTGGTTTATCTCGGGGCAAGCATTAGCGGGGACTGCGGTGTTACGTCCAGGCGAGGCAGGCGCGACTCGCACAGCTATTTTTGGTACGGATGGATGCTATGAGCAAGGCCGATGCTTGGGGTGAAGTCGTCACCTAGTGGCGTGTTCAGGCGTTGACAAAAATTACGCTTCTCCTATTGGAAACGCGCCGAATGAGACGGATGTGAAGCAACGGCGCGTTGCAGGCGCTAATCCCGGAGGCCATGATCATGACGCATCAATTCACTTACCACTCCTAGGAGGCGATAGCGCCCCGCTGACCAAAAGCACTGTGAAAAGCAATGTGTTTTGCCCCTTTCATGAGCAGTGGGCGCTTGACGCACGGTTGCCAATACTTTGGTATTAAAGGACAAGTCGTTAACGTACCGATAAATGTCGAAACCACGGTACAGAGTCTGCCGAGACATATCAATGATGACACCGCCTTTAACGTACACGTCATGCGTCTTCGTATGGTCAAACCCACATAGCTGCATGGATTAGTTGAGGAAACAAATGTGAAAGAATTACTCTAAGTTATAATCAAACATATCCCCTCCATCAGCATGTGGGGTGTTTGATGCAGCTTCGCTGGACATTCACGTTTGCAGGGTGGCATGGCAGCCAATTTTATTGCTTTTACTGCCACTGCATTCGAATGTAGCCAATAGAGAGTTTGCGTGCTCAACAGTTGGTACTCCACCACTACACGCTTAATTCTAACCTTTCCCGCAAACAAAAGCATGAAAGTCAACAATAAAGTACCCGCCCGGAGATTTGTTTCATTAGGATCAACTGCCATCCTCGCTTTCTCAGGGGATTACAGTTGACGCTGATCCAGATCCCAGCTAGAAAACTCATTTAACTAATGAGGTCCCAATGTGAGGACCAGTTTCCCGGTACTCTTCGGCCGTGTGCATATGGTGAAGAGGTTGCGAGAACTTGCATGGTGAAATCAGTTCCTCCAAAGCAGACCAAGTACTGGACAAGTTTCGCGTTCGTCTCGTTTAAGATTTTGAGACCTCGCGTAATTAAATGCTTTTGTTGGCCACTGCTTCTGCGGGGACCGCTACTCGTTCAGCTCTTTTGAAACAATACATAGTTGTATGCGCGTGTGCTAATGTTTTATTCCAGCCCACTTCTCTTCCCCCCTGAACCTGCCTTAAAAATCGTGGTTAGTTTTTTTTTTTTTGTTTTTTTTTTTTCGCATCTGAAGCTGTTTCCTAGGCGTCATAACATGAGGCAATTTTCTCGCATTTCAAGAGGGGCTTTGTAAGAACAAGTGAACGTGCCGTGTTTTCTACCACCTCTCCTACTTCTTCAACGGAATGTTCCTTAAGTGAAAGAAAAAACGAAGAGGTAATACCTGAACAGTACTGCCCCATTTGCTGCCCTTTCCCTCAACACTATCGCTGCAACCAGGTTTGCCTCTTACTTTACTTTTACCTCCCTCCTTTCCCTCTTCCCCTTTGAGGGCTGCAGAACCAGCGTCTTACGTTAATCCTACCGCATATCTCTCCATGTCTTTATCTCTCTCGAGTAAATGTAGCTTCAGGAATGTGCAGAAGTTGCCCTCAGGAAATATTATTTTAGGTTAACAGCTTTTTTTAAATGCGAATGCATTTCTTAGTCGGGCTATGTCAGGCGGCGTTGTCCGGCGTTGTCCGGCGTTGTCCGGCGTTGTCCGCGGGGAGGAGGATAGGTTGAGGAGGTGTCCGCGCGCCGGCAGGTGTTATCTCTCCGCTCTCACTCTCTCTCCCATAGCAAAAGCTGCGGGCGCGCGCGCTTATCCTCGCCCCTAGCAGTGTGGAGAGGAGGAGCGCGCTCTGGCGCGTGAGGGCGCTCGCATCGCGGGAGCTCAGCGGAGCTACCGCGATAAAAAAAAACAAAAAAAAAAACATGCGCTGCGCCGTGTTCTCCCGACCGGGCTGCAGAAATTAGGCGCCTTTTCCTTCTTCGAACCACAACCACCATATATAAATGGAGTGAAGCGCGCGCGAAATGCATTCGCATTTCCTCACGATTCCCTTCGGGGAGGTGGGGGGCATTTTTTTAAAATACGGTAGCTCTAATTCATTCAGTCACTCATTCATATTTCTTCCTTTCCTTCTTCATTGCTTCTTTGTTTCCTTCTCTGTCCCTCTGTCTTCTTTCCAAAGCTATCCGTCTCGCTTCTTCTTTGGGGCATCCTACAAAGTACAGGCGCGGTAACAATAGCTGTAGCCCGAGGTGCGCGTCAATTCCAACCTGTCGCCGACATTGACGAATGCTTCCGGTGGCGGCGCAGCCTTCAAATCCATATCGCCCGCCACCTCCTCGATGGGCTTCTTGCCTGCATGAGTCGCATAATGGGGACCCTTCTCTGCTGTCTATCCAGCCAACGGCTGGATGAAAAACAAAAGGGGGTCGTGTGTCATGGTGAAAATAAAAAATTGCACCATCTCCCGCTAAAGGGAACCATGTGTAGATGTGAAGAAGCGGCGCTAACGCTTACACTGGCGGTGGCGTTGACGCTGGCGCTATCGCAGCTTTGCGCAGGAGAGAAAACTGAGGAGGAGCAAAGCACGCAGTGATAGAGCGGTGTTTCCTACTGGAACATGCCAATCGCTGCTAATGTGCAATGAGAGACAGAAGACTCCGACTGGACACAGAGACCCGCAGTCGGCTTTTAGTTAACGCGCACGCTGCGAATTTTTATTGTTCAACAACGCACAGGAGAAATCTCTCACCGGCACCACCTTGGAGGTCAAGATCCATTGCCATATATACGGGATGGACAATGAACGGTTGTGCAGCGCGAGCAGTCGGTTTTTTCAACCAAGAAACTCGCTAGCAGACGCTGCCTGCGTCGGCGTCGCGAGGCGAGAGAGAAGGGGTGGCGTAGGAGAGGAGAGAGAGGGGGGCGACGCGCATGCGCAGTGGGGGGTGTGGACGCTGTGGGCAGGGATGCCTAGAGGAGAGAGGGGGGGAGCGTATTAGAGGAGAGAGGGGGGACGCGCATGCGCAGTGGGGAGCGCGGGGAGGGATGCCTAGAGGAGAGAAGGGGGGAGCGTAGGAGGGGAGAGAGGAGGGGAGGCGCATGCGCAGTGAGGTTGTGGTTGCCGCGGGGAGGGATGCCAGAGGAGAGAGAGGGGGGAGAGGAGGTTTTTTTATTATTTTTTTTGAAAGGTTTGCGCATGCGCAGTAAGGATGGTCACGCCGGCACACCACCACCACCACCACCACCACCACCACCACCACCACCACCACCGGATTAAGCTTCGCCATAAGATGCTTCACATCTAAAAGGCTGCCCGAGTGTAGTCTCCGAGCCGAGAAGAGGAAAAGCCCGGGTCTGCTGTGTCTCTTCATTGGCATGTCACCCTGCCTAAGCTGTACTTTAGTTGGCTACAGGTGGTCGGACAGTAATTGCTTCCGCAGGCCCACACCAATGGCGTATAGCTGGTGACAGTGATGGAAGGATGTACAGCAGCCTCCTAGAACATAGCTAAGAGACATCAGAAAAGCATTGTGTTGCGTCGAGTGTGTCTTTTCTGTTGTCCCTGTCTTCATCTTGCGCCACCATCAAGTATAATGAAATACAAATAAGCCCAAATGGCCACCTTCCTTGAGGTACAGTTGTCTCAGTAATGGCAGCCACTTACACTCGACGGCAGCACTTCTCTGGAATGAAGTGTTTGCGGGCATCTTATCGGTGAATTAAGATTGGAGTTGCTTCATTTGTCCTACGAGTATTCTGGTTTTAGATTTAAATATTTAGTGCATTCGGTACTTCCGCGGCTGAACAAAATAAAGAGAAAAAGCATGCTTGGCATTTGCATTGTTTCGAAAAGCGAGGAACCACTGCTTTTTTCCTGAAGTCCCCCCGATGCGGTGATGAACCAGGTGATAAAACCAACAATGTCCATTTCAGCAGATTTCCAGGAAGGTTTAGATCACTTACGACTGCTGGCTACAGATAAGAGAACGATAATTCCTATACCGCGTTTGCGGTACTTTTTCTACTACGAACCAACCTGCTAAACACTTCGGTAGCATTACAAGTGAGTGGACATCCGCACATCCCATCTTTATTGGAGTGCGTGCATAACCATGCCAACCACTTCATTGGTCACATCGCAATGTTCAAATGGACGCGCGCGTGAACGACCAATAAAACATATCACTCGCCGTGAATACCTCTGTAGCGTTATTTTAGGGAGCCAGATATTTATACTGAAACCGTGAATATACAAAATATGCACCACAGACATCATGATGACTCTAGCGCACGCAATCTTTAGAGCGTG
Organism: Rhipicephalus appendiculatus; assembly: GCA_030522465.1. Lineage (NCBI taxonomy): Eukaryota > Metazoa > Arthropoda > Arachnida > Ixodida > Ixodidae > Rhipicephalus > Rhipicephalus appendiculatus. Next base: position 3,208,693 of record JALIZH010033007.1, on the reverse strand, counting down.
CTTTCACTAATCCACAGCTTTCAAACACCATTTGCGAGTCTTGAGGCTCGGCGTGTGTATCAAGCTACATATGTGTACCACTTGGGGATATTTCTTTACCTGCCCTTGTGATATTCAAGGTTTCGCTTCTAAAAAACAACGTACACGAGCGCAAGCCAAATTTTTCGCTATATCAACAGCATATGGTGTCTTATGCCTGGGCGTGTTAGGGAGTGTTTTGCAGGAGAAGCGAGCTCATGCGCGCTGCTTTGTGGAGCCGGTGATCAGTCACGCCTCGCAGGCCTAAAAGCGCCGTCACGCCGTGCATTTCCATTTGTCACGCTCGGCGACAAGTGCGCGTGTCGCGTAATGCGAGCGTACGTGCGTACATGCTTTGTGCCAATTTGTTGTTAAGGTTTGTTTGTGTGTTTTTGTACGTAGGTCGTCTTATAGCACACTGCCTCTTCCGGCAATCGATTCTGGATTTGTTTCCCTCTGAGACCCGTTGCCTAATGTACTTCAGATGCGGGAGAAAATAGAATTCCCGATGGCTTCTATGAGCATGTCTGAAAAAAGTCTCATCTGTAGGCTGCTATTCCGGGCTCAGCATTTGTTTCACCATGTCGGTGCTGAATGAACTATTCCTATGGGGAGCTATACTGATAAGGTTGAGTGCGCTTAACAGTGGGCATGCTGCGCAAAGTATGTTGCACCATTCTCTTTCCGCCATTTTTTTATAGAACTCGGTGCAGGTTTTAGCAAACCAAAGTGCTTTGTGCCCTGGCTTACTTCTGTTTAGCTCAAGTGGACAGAAGGTCTAAACACAACTAAAAAAACGAGTTTTAGAAACCGCTATTGAGAAGCAGACGCCTTCGTTGTGCGGTTCTAACTCTTTGCTGTTGAACGGTTCATCCGGTTTGTCTGTCATGTTCTTTAATTGTAAGTCTAGTTTTGCCACCCTCGATAGGAAGATGGCTCAATACGTTTTGCTGAAATCCCGTAAGTGAAGCTGCAATCCGCCGTCTACTATAAGAAGATGGCGGAAGCTGCTTGGAGTCATATCTAGGACCTCAATTTCCATAATTTAGACAGAAGCGCTCTACAGATTCAAACTGTAAAGCCTCGTAGCACTCCGCACTAAATCCTTCACTTAATTTTCTTGACGATCGTGTATATAAGTAATCGCGCCGAAAGAATGCACATCAGCGCTTAATTGTAGGATTCGCCAGATGCACTTGTGCAAGATGTTTGATGAAAGTTTGTTCTGCACTGCCTTCCATGGCGTTTGGATTTGTGACTAGCGAAGTTTCAGAGACAATCCATAACGCTTTCATTCTGCCAACTTTACTCAGTTTCGAATGGTGCATAACGAAGATCTAACGCCGCAATCGCAATGAGGAACTTTTCGTTGAGTGACTGGAGGCCTTCCTAATGCTTAGTTAAGGTGTAAGAGAGGATGTTTATTTACTTTGATGCGGGATTGTCCTGCTCTATAAGATGTGTTTCTGCCCGTCAGGAAGTGTTTAAACATGAAGCTGAAAGAAGATAATATTTGCAGTGTTTATTTGTTTTTGGTTGGTGGCTGCTTGGAGGGTATATATACTGGTTGCCCAGCATAAAATAGCTAATTACAAAACTCAGCTTTCAGTTTTCATCCTGCACATGTGCCAACTATAGAACATTCCTTTGCGACAGTACAACATGAGCTTGCTAGCTGCACCATAAATACAGAACGCACTGCCGATCTTGAGCTGTGCGCAGACACGCAATATGTGCCGTTGGGTACAACATGGAAGGAGTAGCATTTGTCGTACAGGCGTACGACAAATGACACGAGAGGCCTTTTCAAATCGTTGCTACGGTCAAACAACCGTTAGATGCCAAACAAGTTCTCAATGACACCTCAGTCTTGCGCAACGCAAAGGTGAACCATCCCCATATCTCAACCTCGACTTCATTTTTTTCTTCACTTTCTCACGCGCTTTAGTACACTATTTTCGTTGCTCTGTAGCACTTTTATTTCTTTTTTCTCATTCGTAGTGCTCCCGTGGAGGAGGAGGAGGAAAAAACCTTTATTGGAACTGGAGATTCCAGAGTGCCCTTATCCCCACCGGGCTGGTCGACATCCCTAGTCAGGGACGTCATTAGTCGAAGCCGCCGCCCGAGCCCGCTGGACCAGAGTTCGCTGTGCCTCTAGTTCTGAGCTATTGAGCAGGGTCGCCTCCCAGTCCTGTTTGGTGGGGTTGGGGATTGGGGTTAATTTTGGGTTCAGTTGGCAGGCCCAGACCATATGGTAAGTGTCGCCACTTCACCACAGTACTGGCACTGCCCACTTATTTTCGGGTCGTAATGTTTCAGTACGGCTGGACAGAGCAGCGTGTTTGTCTGTAGGCGCCGCAGGACGCGCTCCTCCGTTTTCGAGAGTCCCTTCGCTGGTGCGGGATACAAGCGGCGTTGTTCAGTGTAGTAGTCTCTGATTTCTCGGAACCGTGTTAAAGGTGTGGGAGGTTCAGGCCTATCAGGGCAACGGGGGGGTCTCCCGGGAAGTAAGCGCGCGGGCCGCTGCATGTGCAGCCTCATTACCCCGCAGACCCTGATGTCCTGGAGTCCATATAAGACGTTTTGGGGTGTGATCGCGGTCCCTGATACTCAATTTCAATAGTCTATTAGCCAGTGGAGAGATTTCCCCTGCCAGATAGCTCTGGCAGGCTCTTCGAGAGTCTGTAACTATTTGTTTTGATTTAGGATGGGACACCGCCAATGCGATGGCTACCTTGTGGGGTCTCGAAGTGAGATCGCCGCTCTCGGAGCACACGGACACAGTAGACACGGTCGTATCAATCCAAACATCGTGTACATTTATTCAACTACTTTTACATGGCGAGCTCGCTAGCCGAATCATAAATCAAACGCTAAAAACAACCTTAAACAATCATTATGCCAATACACTCAATAAACATAGCAACAAACAACAAGGTACCGCGAAGGCGGCGTCGCCGACGGTCGACTCACCACGAGGGGCCCGCGGGAGACGACCCGCGCGGTGCCTTCCCCACGGACCCACCGCAGGAGCCGCCCGTCCACGCCAGCCGCCAAACGCCAAAGAGACTCTTTCTTCCCGTGCGCCCACGGGCTTCGCCGCCCAGCGGCGCTGCTGGCGCTACCGTGCTAACTTTAACGATGATGATGATAATAATTACACGCGCGAGCACAACGCCACCTTCCGCTCGGCGGCCATCAACCCAAACTGCGGCTTATCCGCGAGACGCGCGCGCCGTGGGGCGCAAACGACCTTACAGGGGGTGATGGCACCCCCCACAACCTCCTCCGCCTGATTTGAGTTTGTGGCTTTGAAAGTGAGGCCGTCCACCTGTGTTCCTTGATGTACCACCGCCGCCGTGTAGTAACCCCTGGGCGGCGGTCCGGCCACGTCGACGTAATAGACCCCATTACGGGAGCCAAGCCGTTTTTCGAGCGCCTCAGCGCGCGCTTGCCTTCTACCCTCGTGCGCCTCCCTAGTCATATTACGGGGAAGCGGGGACACCCAGAGTTTGGTTCTCCAAAGTTCAGTGATACGCTCCGCGTGTTCAGTTTCGCATTCGTGTCTAATCAATAGGCGGTCCAGTAGGCGCCGACCAGGGGCCGTCTGCTTAAGACGCGTATACTGATTTGTAAGATGTGCTTCTATTAGCTCCTGTATAGAGTAGAAGACTCCCAGGGCAGAGAGCTTCTGATTTGATGTGCTGATGGGTAAGTCAAGGGCGCGTTTAATTACTTTTTTGAGAATCGCATCGACTCTGCTCTCTTCGTGTTTAGTCATTCTTAAGTACGGCGTTGAATAGAGAGTCCTGCTAGTTACAAAGGCATGGGCGAGCCGAAGCGCGTCCCTGCCTCGTAGCCCCCCCGCGTTTGTTTGAGACTCGGCGGATCATGTGCCCTACTTGTTCCCCAATTTTCCGGAGCTTGTCTAGCGTAGTTCCGTTCTCGGTTCTGTTGTGGATCAGGAGGCCAAGGATTCGAATTTCGGAAACCTCTCGAATGCGTGCTCCTGATACCGTCAAGTTTAGGGCCGTCCTGTCTTTTATGTTTTCTCTGATGTGCAGGAATGCAGATTGGAAGCAGTTCCGTTTCTGGCACTTTCAGTGACACATTGAAACAGCGCCGAAAAAAAGTTCACGTGTTTTCGCCCACGCAAGTGAAAATTTCGGCGCCCATAAAGAACGTAGCAAAGAGCAAGGAAAATATAAAGACGATGCGCCAAAAATATTTTTATCCAAAAAATTTATGTGGTGTTCTTAACCATCGCTGCGTGACCTATAGTGCACATTACGTTTTATTTTCTTATTTATGGCTCAAGTTAACCGTTCAAAAATGTCTGACGTGATTCTTCGTTATTGTGCAATACGCCATTCTGCCTCATTCCCATAGGACTTGGCAGTGCTCTCCTCCAAAATAAATATTTGTTCTTGTACACACTGCGCATGAATAGGGCTCCCCCAGAAGACAAGATAGAGACCTATTCACTCGTGTTTCACATAGAAAGGATGCAGAATGGGACGGTGTGGATTCCGGAAGGGCCTTGCCTTAAAAGGATGTTTGTTTACACGACGTAGCCTTTCTCATTGCATCCTGGCACAAGATTTTGAGCAGTTGCGTCAGTCAGCTATTGGTGCTGCTTATTACAACAAAGAATGAAAAGCAAGTTTCTCCTGCGTCTCCAGACCGACTGCCATGTTTACGCGGAAGAGTTCAACTTCTGGATCAGCATTTGTTTATATATTGAATACCTTCCATTAGCAACACTTAAGCTCTGAATATAAAAGAAAACGCGGGAATAAATTATTGAAGCAGCAAGCAAATTCTGGACAAAGTTCCGGTACTTCTATTTTAAAAAACTGGTAATTTACGTAGCACATACGCTTGAGCTCTGAAAGATATCAGCCGCAGTATGGCAGAGAACTTTGAAACACGATACCAGTACACGGCACAACTTCTATAGAGAGCCCTAGCGCATGTGGCATGTGCTAGAATATACTGTTTTAGACAGCGGTACGGTATGTTTTTTTTTCTTTGAAAGTTTTAGTGCTAAACTAAGTGATTGAAGAATTCTCTGCCTTTCTATACATTAACTTAAGTTGGACAGCTGTGTAATGTTTGATGAGATCGGAATTAAAATGTGGGTAAAAAAAAGCTCGCGAAATTCTTGTCTCCATCCCTTTGATTCAACTCTATCTCTCTGAGATTAAAATTTGCGACCACGTACACCACCGCCGAGTTATATATTTGCCAACGTAACTGCAAACCTGCCTTGCAGTCATTCGCTGTTGTATACAGATGTACCTTTGTTTTTGCCGTTTTAGTAACAAACTTACAGAAGAGGATTAAGCAGCGCGAAAAAAAGTACACCACGGGAACGAGTATCACAGGACAAGCTTTGAAGTTTGTCCTAGTTAACAAACGATTCAGCCGTTTTACGCCAAAAGCTAAGATTAAGATGGGACCAATTTTATTGGGGTGTCATTCTGTCCCACAAGAACAAGCTAGTCATCAATTTGCTACAAAACATGGAAACGTTGCGCATTGTGCCACGAGAGCTGAACGAGCTCAGGGGCATTGTTGAAGTGAAGAGTAGTGCAATAGTCGTACAGCCTATATTTGTCAATGGCATATAACATGGTGTTCAATATAAGGTGTCAAAACATACCGAGAAGAGTCACAGTGCTGCTACCCGTGAACCACATCGCACGTATAGTTGGGTTACTTATGTTAGATATCGCTCAACAGGCTGCCATTCGCATCTTCGTCTGTGCCGTATACAGAGCTGCCTCCCTGTATGATATGGAATGCACGCGTGCTTTTTTACGATCGATACACAAAAGCTGCAGTTTTTCCCAAGGTTTTGTACTTTTTCATTTTTACCACTTCCAACATTTTTCTGCACTCTTTTCTCGTGCTGCTCTGTCGAGCAAACATTCTTAAGTATTCATGGCAGTGTGAGAGGTCAGAAGCATTTTTGTCAACATTTGCCTTGTCTTTGTTTTGCCTTACGAAGACGCTTATATGTCAGAAAAAATAAACAGAAAGATATGTCAACGTCATGGTCCTGAGCCCTATCTACTTGTTGCGAGCAAAATTTGTATTTATGGCTGCACGAACTAGATGTCTGTACAAACCCAAACTCTATTTCTCTAACACGCGATAATATACTGCAGATTATTGGAATGCGAATAATTTCTGCGCTGCTGGCGCATCGTGAGAATCTTGCTTCGTGCTTATGCGGTTTGTCGGTTTACACATGATTGGGCAAACTATAATTACGCAGGCACATCGTCACGGAGCTTTGTACATACCGCGATTGTCGTAATTTATTAAAAGCAGCTTTTTATTATTTGATAAACAAAATAGACTTTACTGAGTATTAACGTTGCCTTTCGTATTCTATGCGCTGGAATATGTATATCTGTTTACATAAAAAAGGTTGCGCCCAGTTCTCACACTGTTTGGTTTGAAGAAAGTGCTTGAAATCACACGCTCAACAATATTTTGTTTGCTGTCGCTATGGACTTGCTGCTATTCGTACGAACCACAGTATACCGAATCAACAGTGCTGTAAGTGTCTGTTCTGTTAACATCTATATCGGCTTTAATATCAAATGTGGCTTGCGAGTCATTCTGTCATAGATTATTAGTGATCCCATAGATTATCATATCTTGCGTATATTTGAAAGTTATTGTTGCCAAGGACGTAGCTCTATATGAAAAAAAATCACGCCATATCCACGAAGTGAATGATGATGAGTGGGCGCAGCTCGATCGTTTTCATCCATGGCAGAAAGAGAATGTGTGGTCTGGAACGCGCTTATACTTCATGGTCATCAGCGTCATCGTCATCGTTATCACGTGTAGTGGGTACGATCCACTATACTGGAACGCACTTATACTTCATCGTTATCGCGTGTAGTGGGTACATTCCACTATACTGCGTCATCGTCATCGTTATCACGTGTAGTGGGTACATTCCACTATACTGGAACGCGCTTATACTTCATCGTTATCACGTGTAGTGGGTACATTCCACTATACTGCGTCATCGTCATCGTTATCACGTGTAGTGGGTACATTCCACTATACTGCGTCATCGTCATCTTTATCACGTAGAGTGGGTACATTCCACACACGTGGCTACCTACCTACCTACCTACCTACCTACCTACCTACCTACCTACCTACCTACCTACTAATACTACTACTACTACAATACAGAGGAGGGACAGACCCACACCCTAAGGAGCTTCACTCCTAAAAACAAAAAAAACAGCGTCAATAGATGTCCCAAACAGTTTTTATACCTAGTGAAAGCAAGAAAGGCCAATCAATGCCGGTCTTTTGTACTCGACAGCAGCTGCCTAGACTTGCCTTCGACGGCTCGTGCGCTGCCCATCATGATGGCCGAGCAGTGCAACAGCCGCCTCTTCATTAATCAGGGACACCAAAGTTCAAACGCGTAGGCATACTTGGTTCCACGCTTGGTTTATGTTTTCGTGGAATCGAACGGCCAAGTGCCGGCCCCGTGGTACAGGATTTTCCACTCAAGCGATCAATGCGACAGTTCCTGAACATGCTGCGAGACTAAACTGCGGAGTTAATGCCCTAGTACACGTGCGAGGTTGTTTGCTTTTCGACGTTATTTGCCTATGTTTGTTTCCTTGAATATGGGCTTTGTTAGCGCGCAGGCTTTGACAGTAATCAATTTTGCTCAAAGGAAACCAGTGGAGAGGCGAAGCTGTGTCCTCCAGGGACCGCTCTCAAAGGAAATATTTACCCTGTTTGCCGGAGAACAAAGTAACAAGGAAGAAAATGATGATGAAACTGATTTACATTACATGCGATGTACTAAAGACTTTCATGTATAAACTTTTTGCCGATAGATAAATACATTATGCTTTACTACAGACGAACATAAGAAATAAATTCTACCTAGCGGTAGACAAAAATAAACATGTCGGCAAACAATATACGGTATGTAATCTAACCAACCACGGATGTGCCAGGTTAGCGCGTGTAAATATGTACAGTGCGTACGGTACTGCTTTCAAGCAGTATTTACTTGTCCTGTTCAGACTGCAACCTCAAAGGTTTCGGTTTGGTTTACGGCACATATATTTTGATAAGTGGATGCTGTAGTTTGCTGCGTTAACATGCACACCGCAGACCAGAGAGTCTGGAAAATTTTAACTTGTGTGTTTTTCCACTTAAGACTTCCGTATTGTAGTACATTGTATACTTCCTTTCATTTTGATCGTATGAAAATAACTGTTTTGCTTGTTTGTTTCTTTGTTTGTTTGTTTGTTTCTTTGTTTCTTTGTTGAGCGTTTTTGCTGACACTGAAGTTGACACAATGAAATTATTGATTGCACTTGCTTTTTCACCGCAGTGAAGGTGGGCGTTCATAATAAAATTTGTTGCGCTGTGAATTTTCGTAACAGTTTCATGGCAGCGCGTTCATTTGCACAAAATTTGTCACGTTCGAACAGACAAGACGAAGCAAGGCTCTTTCAGAACCCCATCTTACAACGTTAAGTGACCTGGGCGGTTTTCTTTTGTCCTTGTTTCTCTCTTGTAGCCAGGACTCACCAACACGCATAGCCTTTCAATCATTAAGCAGGATGCCATTTGTTTTCCGATCATTCGGCAAACGAGGCAGCTTTTACGGTCTCCGCAAAGTGCAGGAGCATGCCTATATCTAATGGGTGTCATTACTCGTTGAGTACCGTATTGATGATTCCTACCGCCATTACGCCGTTACTCGGACTAACTACGTTGTGAATTATCTCTAACTAAGGTGCCTTGCACTTAGTGCTGTAATGACGGCTTATTAGCGCTCGCGTATCAGTGCTTAGAGTTTGGCGATGCCTAGTATAATCCTGCTAATTTCCAACGCAAGAACTGCCACAGGTCTGGCCATACAACCGTGCAGTGATATTGGCGTAGCGACATCATTATTTGAAAGCCAGTTACAGTCTTACGGAAACTGGATGTAACATTTTATTTGTTTGTTCATTTTTGTTTTATTTTGCCTCTCACCATTCACTGTCATAAGATCCCTCGTTTGCTATCGTAGAAATCTATCATTGGGTGGAACAAAAAAAGAACATGGTTGATCCCTTCTTCATAGGGAGTGGTACACAACACGAAACTAAAACGTGTCCTTACAGAAGTAGTTGAATATTTACAGTACATTGATATAAGAGAGCTTGCACAATGTATGTTTTTGTTTGGCAACTATACCACCGTTTAACGTGGGTGCAACCACGTTGACGCTTGGTAGTACATCTCCATCCCGACGACTAACGTCCATGATCAATGATTAAACAAACACTTCTGGTAGCTGTAGTAGTTATAGGTGAGAACGTAATCAGATAAAGTGATATGACAGCCAGAAGAGCGTCGCTGATTGGACGCAGTACTTAGGCTAAGGTCACCATCCCGCGGCACGTTAAAGGGTTAAGAGAGAGAAAGAACTTTATTGACGGCACAACGTGGTCATTGAATTTAGCTTGCCGGTGGTTCGAAGCGGGGTGACCAGTAACTCGCCACGACCGTTTCGGCCCAGTTCATCACTTCTGCCTGAATACAGTGGTGATTTGATGACAGGAGTGACTCCCACGCCTCGACGGAGGAAGCTGGCAGTATTGCTTTTGGAGGTGGGTTCCCCTCGCACTCCCAAAGAATGTCATTTTGGGCAGCCTTCAGATGAACATCATGGCTGGACTAGAGGGAAACGCAGCGCGCGTCATGTCTTCTCTGTAGCCCGGCTGCGATTTTTCTCGGGGTAAGCGTAAGCGAGGAACGTGGTGTAACCACAAGGCGAGACAGGCGCGCGTCGCAGAACTACTTTTGGTATGAATGGATGCTATGAGTGAGGCCGACGCTTGGGCTGAGCTCGCCACTTCGTGGTGTGTTAAGGCGTTGACGAAATTGCACTTCTCCTATTGGAAACGCGCCGAATCAGACGGACGCGTAGCTAATCGGGGGGGACCACGGCCTTGATGCATTACTTCACCTTACTGCTCCCAGAGTGCGCGAGAGCACAGTGAGAAGATGTGTGAGATATAAAGGGCGCGTTTGTATAGCATCCAGAGTGTTTGAGCATGGCGCAGCGGTTGGCGTGCGCGGCATCTGGTGTCGGTATCTGTTGTCGGCATGGTTAGCGGATCGGGTGGTCGTGTGTTCGACGATCGTTGACGGAACTTTTTTCTTCGCCATCTGAACGCGTGCATTTTTGCGAAGTCATTTCCGTGACGGAAATACGTCACTGAAGGCTTGCTGGACCCCGGCATAAAACACTTTCGTGTTAAAACAATTGAAGAGAATCGGTTGCAAAGAATACTTACAATGTACGGGGCTATTCATTTTTCGTAGTGAAGACGTTCTGCTGTAAACCGGCTCGTGTTTTTTTGCAGTCCAAATGTTCCATTTGAGCTAAGTATTGCGTCACATTAAGACGTTCAATCTCAAACTCTCCGCTCTGTTGTCAGTATCTTACATGGCAAGAAACTGAGTACGCACTTTTATCCAGCCGTATATATAAACAATTATTATTTCCCAGAATTTCATCACTGTACAGTAATTTCGTAAAATGTAAGTGCTCGCATCAAGCAGCAGTCTACTTGCGAAGATTGAAACTAATAGCCACCTAAAGTGCTACGGTGCAGTATAAATATTATGCGGGACAATTCTGCACGCTTTACTTAATATCCGTTCATCGAGTGCTTAACTCTGTACTGAGACAGAAATCGCGATTCGCAGTTTTTTAATAATACATAATTAAAAACATATTTGATTAGACTGCATGCTTACCATCACCAACAACGAAGCAAACCTCCCAAACAATTTACGTTTTGTGAACTTCTCTGTCGAGGCAACACTTTTTATATTGAAAAACTTGGTCTAAGTGAGTAAGTGTTCGTCCATGTCCCTATTTATATAGTATTATGCTTGCTCACTACTTTGCCTCGTCAACAATTATACAAGAGAGGAGGAGGAGCGGGAGCCACCCACTCGCCTAAACCTCCCCTTGTATACATTGAAAATTAAAAAGATTATCATTTTGAGCCGTATATGATAGGACAAGATCAGTTTACTGCGACTTTTCGGCCGGAGACAGCTTGACGTGGTTATCTGAAAAAAACATGTTGACTTCATGTACATCACCGTAGCACTTTAACGTCTGACATCATGTTTCTTCACTGCACAACACCCATTTGTTTCAATATTCAGTTTTCTCAATTTGACGATCAGGCCAAGCCCAACATGGGAGCGGCCCGCTGCACGCTGAGTCGCGTACCCCCGGACTTTCAATTGTTTTGCATCGATCCATCAATCCATTTAACAATGATACACAAATACGTAGATCTCAAGTGTCTATCTGGTGAGCAGCTTATTTTTTCCCGAATAACGTTTGTCTTTTTTAAGGCGATAACCTTGGATGCCTCATCAAACGCGAATATTGACCTTCGGCGTCTACGCGGCGTCAACACGGGTGATGCAATTGATCATCACGTGATGACGCCATGATGACGTCACAGATCGTCTGAGATTGTGACGTAATTATGACGTCACTCACTATAATGTCACATGCAGTGGCGTCAACTGATGTCGTCATCACATGACGCCGTCGCTTGGCCGTTGGTGGACCGATCATGGAGGTAGTGCAAAAGTAGGTGAGGAGCAGAAAGCTTGCAATGTCTCCGATCTTGGAGGCAGTGAAAAAACACGTTTGGTACAAAAGGTATCAGAGGAGGCTGGGAAGTATCAATACATCATCCGAGAAGATGGCTTTCGCCTTCGAGGCGTCATAGGCGAATACATAAGGGACGCCGAGTGTTTTTCGCCTCACGTTTACTGGTGGTGGTCAATCAGACTGGACGTGAAGAAAGCGTCTTATTACGCTGACCTTATTTTCTTCTTTTTTTCCCCTATCTCTCATGGTAGGCGTCTTATTGTTAACAGCGTTATTACAACGTAGCCCACCGCTTTAGCTATATACCCTGTCCTTTATTGCCCTTCTTCGCTCTCCTCGCATCTCGCTCGATGTGTAGTTCGGGACCGCTGACTTCTTGAACCAGACAGAGCGTTGCCGGGAGCTTGCGGCTACATCTCGACGAAGCGAGCATCGGATTCCTCGGGGGAGCAGTTGCTGCGGCGGTACGAGGCGACCGAAAACAGGCTATTTTTCCCGTGGTTCGTTCTTCCTATAGCTACGCGGTTTTATTGGCAGCCCTCAGTCATGATCTGCCTTTTCATGCGATCACGTTGGTTATAGCACTCGCCTCTCTTGTTTTGTCTCAATTTTCATTCCTGTCCATGATCAGCTCCTTTGCTGCAGAAAGGCGCCTCCATTTACGCTACCATTGACACATGTAACGAATAGCATCCGCGAAATGCCGCGGTAAAAACGGAACGCGGCATTTAGAAGAAGGCAAACTGCTACATTATTAACGCTAGATTATAATTATTATTAATCATGACGGCGTACTGATCTTACGCACACGTCTCTCGCACCTCCCCCCCCCCCCCCCCCCATTCGCCGTTTTTTTTTACGCTACGCCATGCGATTACAATACCTTAGCCCGGTGATCTATAACACCAGATAACGTAATATAATATGATGTAACGCTGAAACACAAGCGTTTTCTGAAAAGAAAAAAAAACTGAACTTCACGCTGATACCCAATCGATGGAGCAGCGATCCGACTTCTAATTGCGTTGTCAAGTGGCGTTATAATGAGGGATAATTAGCACACAGCGCATTACAGGGTACTGCCTTGAGCTGCGTGCGTGCCGGAATATTCGCATCACTTTACGGAAGCCGAGTTGGCTGAGCTTGTCCGAGTGATCGCGAGCAGTGATTGTATTTTACAGTAGCGGCAGAAAGCCGTTGCGCGAACCGCGGAGGGGGAATAGGAACCCCGCATAGAAGCTGAAGCTGTTTTGCGTACGTCAGGGTTACAGAGCTCACTTTTGCGTCTTTTTGTCTTCTCGAAGGGAGGGTTAGGAACGACCTTCCGGTGTACTCGAATGCACCTTCGCAGCGTGAATCTGCGACCCGCTAAAAAACACACCTATACTCTCTCATAAGTTCCCTTCAGCACTGTGGAGGCTACAGGGCCCCTTAGCCAATAGGAAGGGCAATTAGCCCCTCCACATGTATTCATCCGCGCCGCGTCGTCTGCTAGCCTCCCCCTGGCGTCAGCGCGCACACGTTCAGCGAGAAGACGGCAGCGCCGAAAAAAATAGAACATGGCTGCACTCATCGAGGCTGCTGCTCTCCGCCTCGAGTTTATCGCATCGTCATCGTAAGCTCTGTGGCCCGTAAGTTCCAAACAGACGCTTGTATATGCTTTAGATTTTTGTCTCGGAGCTTCGGCAGCAATGTATTCGTGACTGCATTGCACTATTTCCATGAACCGCTATCAAATTCTCGGCGCGTTAGGCTTAGCAGGAGTGGTTAAAGCAATAGCTTATCTCGTCAATAACGACAGAGCGTACGTGATACTTTGTCCTGATCGTAAGATGGCGCAAAGCGATAGCTCATTACACCTTTCATTTGTTGCTGCGGGCGCTTTGGGCGAGCGTCAAGGGCAAGTTCGGATCAAAGCGGGTGGTCGTGCCTGCACGGGCGCTGCCTTGTTGATTTTTAACCGCAGTTACCGACGGTTACTGATACAAGAATTAAAGAAATACGACGTAAATGCGATGAAGAATAAACAAATTACTTATTGATGTGCAGGAGCAGATGCTAAACAAGGGCAAATGTCTCAACCTTGCCAATTACAAAGCAATTATATCTGGATCTACGTTTTCCTGCGGAAGCGTGTGGCTTGTTTACACCGCGTAGCTTTGGCAGTGCTGAACGGTAGTGGTGAAACAGAGTATAGAACATCAAGGTATTCATAATATGCAAAAAAAAAAACATTATTAAGAGCTGTCGGGATTTCACGTTCAAAAGCCATGATGTTATTACGAAGGAAATAATTGGAAATTTAAGCGCTTGTTTTTCTTTGTTATAGACGCAATATTAATGAGAACTAACGGACAATGATTCCAAGCGAAATTCCTTGGCATAATTGTCTATTAGTTCTCATTAATACGATATTATTATGAGAGACGCGCGCAAAAGAACGAGGAAATCGAAAGACATTAAGAAACACGTTTTGTTGTGGGCCGTGTTTCCATGTGCTGGCCGCGCTTATTGGGCGCATAGGGTAATATTTATTTATTTATTTATTTATTTATTTATTTATTTATTTGTTTATTTATTTATTCTGGAAACGAAAAGTTAGAACTATGCATCGGCACACTTCCATCTTACCCAAAACAACCGAATAAATCTGCCACTCTCTGCCGCATTCTACTGCTCTTTTTATTTGCTTGTTCGAATCCTTCTATTACGGATGGTAGGGTGTTCCTGCCGTCGCAGAGCATATCATGAAGCTTTGTTGATCAACGAGCACAAATTATGAACCATCAAGCATTTTCTTCTCATACAATAAATTCATCGTTAGGTAGAAATTATTTGGTGGGTGGTTAAGTACGAAGCCTGAGCGAAGCAGCCCGTTTATGATCTGATGTGCTACGTGCATATTATGCCTAGAGAGCTGAAATTTATCGCGCCATTTTCTCCAATATTATACTTCTTCTCTCACAACTGGACGTTACTAAATATTCGAAAACCTTTCGAGAAACGTCTATATTTTGAAGTATTGTCGATTCAAAATGTAGACAGGATTAAATACAACAGCATTCCATTAGTTTAATCCTAACATTTTGAAAATGTTCCCACATTTCTAAGTTTCGTAAACTCTGGGCGTGATACAGAAATATAAACTGCCATTCGAAAATGGGAAATTGACTCACAATAGCAAGAATCGGTCATCACTATATATTCCACTGCTCCTTCGGTCGCTTTTATGAAATCCACAGTTTTCGCTTCTTTCTACTTTAAAATTCAGCATTTCCTCGAAGACATCCGCATTCCTGTCGTTCGCAGATGCCCGAAAAGCGAACTCCGCTTTCTAAGCGGACGCCCTATTTATTTTACAGCGACGCGTAAGCGTGGAACTGCTAACGAAGCAAAAGGGAAACACAAAATAACAGGGAACACGGGATACACGAACAATGGACACAAAAACTCAAAAAGTTCTCCGAAAGGGTTATTTTCTAAACGAGAATTACTTTGCACGCTCTCAATTCGAGGCTGGAAGCAGAGGGAATGGAAAAGCTTTTTTTTTTTTTATAAAACTTCCTCGTAATGCGAATATATAACGCGCTGTTTTTTATGCGAAGTGGAGCATTTCAGTGGTGAGGTTGTAACTGTAACTGGAAAACGGCCTAATATGAGACTTATCTCTTGGGCACGTGTAAAACACCAAAGGCAATCTTGTATTACGTAAACTGCGCAAATTCCGGCAGCAGTTGGTAGACGACAGAGACTATGGGTCTAGGCAATAACGCATGGGATCGCGTTCCAACACTTTATTTAGAATATAGGGTTCCACGGCCACGTTGTTTATCACGATACTACCATTATGGGCTGCATGCAAGAGCCACCCTAACAGACGGCAAATATTGCGGATAACAAAAATGTTACGAAGTGCAATACTGACCTACACTGGTTAATCAGAAATTGCTAGACGCCAGAGCGTAAACGGCAATTTTTCTCATGTGAACTCTGGAAAATGGAGCACGCGCATACCAGTTCGGGGACATAAAGAATCAGTGCTACGAAAAATATCCGGTGCATTCAATAAACAGTACACGGAGGCTTGCGTGCACCAGCTACTGTAGGAGCGCCTCCTCCGGGCTAATTCTGATCAATTGGTCCGTATTACGCGTTTATATAAGCTACGGCGAAATCAGTGTAGCCAGGAAAATTCGTGGCTCTCAATGTCCCCAACAAACTGCAGCATTCCTCGCATAGGTCCCGATGACGCGTCTCTATCACGGGCGTAGGCCGAAATTTTTTTCTTGGGGGGGGGGGGGGGGGGGGCACCACTTTAATCTGAAGTGGGGGCCGGGCAGGCAGATGTGGTCGAGTGTTATTTTGTACTTCGTATACCACGGAAAAAAAAAATTCGAGGGGGGGGGGGGGGGTGGGGCATGGGTCCGGTGTGCCGCCCCCTGGACACGCCACTGCTCTCTATTGCCTTTGTTTGTTCCAGCAAGAGCCGCATGAGTCTCCACCGCGCAACAAAACAAAGAGATATGCCGCTGCAGGCAAGGTATCCCATAACATTCCTTTACCAGCGGATGCGCGTCGTTTCTATTTCTTGTTCCCAAAGAATTTCCCGTGCTTTTCGCGATCTGGTTCTGCTCACTCTACACATCTGACCATCGTAGGGGATCGTCCCACGAAATTGGATGCCCACATGTTCATGAAAGTAGAACATTTTGTGATGAGGTGCGCACACACACGCATGCACATGCGCTCGCCGATACACATGCACGCAAGACACGTGCAATGCATATATAGAAAAGCGCACGCACTCGATACATATAGAACACATGCGCACGCACGCACGCACGCACGCAAACACACACACACACACACACACACACACACACACACACACACACACACACACACACACACACACACACACACACACACACACACACACACACACACACGCGCGCGCGCGCGCACACACAAACCTTTCGACAAGCCAGTCTCTTGATTATAGAGTTTAATTCGCTTTAAGATGGGCTGTATTCTGAGACCATCTCGTTTACCAACGGCGTCGCTTAGCGTGTACTATCGTGTGTGTTTCTAAGGGATGAAACTACTTGCGAGCATTTCCTCAACCGGCGAATCAAGCGCGTACTGAAAGTAATACCTCCAAAAGGGATTTCTTCAGAATACGACACAAAGATAAAAGTTAGCATTTCTAGTCGGTCACGACTGCCCTGCGCAACTTGGCCATTCTACCGATACAAACATACCAACCGAAGGCAGCCGTTTCGCACACAAATCCGGCATGTTTGTGTACGCTGGCACCTAAAGCAAGACCGGTATATACACAGCTTGCGGATATTACGACAAACGCTGAAAAAAAAGAAAGGCAGAGGAGAGGGCAGCAGACGCGGCAGCCAATCGCCACGGTCGACCACGAACGGAAGAGCCCAAGCTATCAACAAGAGTCAACAGCAAAATATGGTCGCAGTTGGCATGCACGCGTTGTTTGTGTCATTGTTGCAGTCAAGCTCCCTTCCGTCTATATCACACAAACTCAGAATATTTTCTCGTTTGTTCGCCTCACTTGGTACACAGAGGACGGAAGTGAACGGCAATGGTTGTAACAACAGTGTGAGCTTGAGGAGGGGACAGGAATAGGATATTTGACCACACAAACACAAGACACAAGCACGAAAGCAGAATGAAAGCAATCCCCGCGGTTATGTTTTCATGAACACGGTGACAGGTGGTTTATGCTGTCTAGATGAAAAAATATAGGTGAAGATCAAATCGTTTGTCCAAATATGTCATCATCATCATCATCAGCAGCAGCAGCAGCAGCCTGACCACGCCCACTGCAGGGCAAAGGCTTCTCCCATGTTCCGCTAATCAACCCTGTCCTGTGCTTTCTGCTGCCACCTATACCTGCAAACTCCTTAATCTCATCTGCCCACCTAATTTTCTGTCTATCCCTCACGCGTTTGCCCAACTCTTGGAATCCAGTCAGTTAATTACCCTTTATGACCAGCGGTTATCCTGCCTATGCACTACGTGCCCGGCCCATGTCCATTTCTTCTTCTTGATTTCAACTATTATATCCTTAACCCCCCGTTTGATCCTTGACCCACTGTGCTCTCTTCCTGTCCCAATATGTAAACACATCTATATACTACAACTGTGTGAGTGTTCGGTATATGTTGTGTCAAATGTCTATATGTGCATGTCTATATATGGGAGAGGGCCCGAAGTATAGTACACATACACGTGTTAAGGTAGGTAGTTGCCGTCGTGAAGAAGACGAGACCACTTGTCGCAGTGTTAGCTCCAGTTACACTCCGTATTCAAGGATTTTTCATCGCTTCAAGCTTCCATCTTCCCCTTATTTGGATATAAATGTATCAGTCACGTTGTATTAGTCACCTGGATGGTACAACGCGTGTTTACGGGCTAGCAACAGTGACAAAGTGGCGATGCTGTATCGAACGTTCCAAAGCCTGAACAGCACGACACATATTGGGTTATCGGGATCTCCGAAGAACCTGTCGATATACCATCGTTGTCCTATCATTCTTTCAATGATCGTTGAGCAGTTCGTCCGCACGGTGCCTGGACTGAATCGGCAGTTGAATCAAGACACAGATGAGTGCGCCCATTCGACGACGGCTGTCGTTGAAATCTCGACGAAGAGTTTTCATCGATTCTTCCCCTTCGCAATGTCACGTGCGCTACGCACGATTCCAGTGATGATACTTACCTTTTAAACTTTTTGCCACGTGTACGATTCTCGAGGTCGAGGCTGACTTTTACTTGCGTTTGCGATTCTATAAGTCTTCAAATAACTGACAAAAAATGGGAATCCTGCCGTTTTCTCTTTCCAAGAGAGCGGGCCTGAGTGCTGGGCGTCGAAACAGCTCGTTCGACAGGGAAACCATCGGCCGGTATAAGAAAACAGATTGTCGAGAGAGCATCGTACTTAACGGACACGGTTCGATAAACCTGATTCCTTTCGGCGACAGGTACAGGATCGCAGGGACTGGAGAGTTTGTTTTGTTTGTTTGTTTGTTTTTTTTGCCGCGTAGTATCTTTTGATTTTTGAGTCCATTACTTCTACGCAGTGACATCGACGACAAATCCACGGCGGTTACCTCTATAGATGCAACACATCGAATTGGTCGAAGAGGGCGCTGAGTGGTGAGGTAGTCATCACATGCTTACGCCTTACAGGAGTACTCACATTCCCAAGGTACGTGGGATCTGCCGATTTTTTTTCTTCCTTTATAAAGTAAGTTTTCATCAAACATTGACATTTTTCGGAAGCGTGTAGCCTGTGTTTCATTCGCAATAAATGGCGTCAATATGGTCAGTATTATGTCGTACCAATGTTTAGTGCATCAGCACCGACAGTTTCTCTTTTGGAGCCTGTCAGTCACGTGCAAGTCCCGGCGTTATTCTAACTTACATATGTTCATTAAATAGTCCAGAAGATTACGCTGTTGTCCGCCTCGGTGGAACAGTGGCTACGGTGCTCGGCTGCTGACCCGAAGGTCGCGGGTTCGATCCCGGCCGTGGCGGTCGCATTTCGATGGAGGCGAAATGGTAGAGGCCCGTGTACTGTGCGATGTCAGTGCACGTTAAAGAACACCAGATGGTCAAAATTTCCGGAGCCCTCCACTACGGCGTCTCTCATAATCATGTAGTGGTTTTGGGACGTAAAACCCCAGATATTATTAAGATTACGCTGTTGGGGTTGCAGGCCGTAAAATGCAATATGTTTTTTTTTTTTGGAAATTCTACCCGTTTATTTTCAGATATTAATCCTATGAGAAAACGCTTTATTTGATTCTTCTAATAGTCCTTCCTCTTCTAGTGGTTATTCAGAGTTTACTCTTGTTTGATTTAGTTATTTGCTTATGTAAATTGTTTGTTAACTGCAGTACAGACAATCCACCTCGTGGGCATGAGCTGGTTATTAAAGCAACAACGACAGCAACAACCTACAATAATAAAGCCCAGTAAATCACGATAATGGGATCATGCCGATGCTCCCATCGCTATTATAATGGCATGAGCTGCACGATCGCTCTTATCAGTATATCATATTCTGCAATTTCTTCCTAATGCCACGCTTGAAGTGTCACGTTCCAAACTCATCTCACCGGGACCTTATTACTTTCTTTTTATGACAAAAACAAGGGAAAATATATCCAGATCAGAAGGATCTGTCGACGGTATCTTTCGATGTTTGTAATCTCCGCTTCTTTCGCAGCTATTGCAACGAAGGAAACGGGTTTAACTGTCGCAACGTTTCAAAGGAGAAATCGGCATCAAAGTGTTCGAGCAGCGCTTTAAACTTAGCTTCTCGTAAAACCCAGAGGTGATTCACGGAAACTGGTACGCTTAACAAAAAGTCCTTCTGTTCGTGGGACGCATGCAATGATGCGGCGTTTTACGTTTTACTGGAGGAGCGGAGAAAATTTGCATCGCTGTGTTAGCCCGACACGTTCATATGGGAACCACGCGTGGCCGCCCCTATAAACTCCATTTTACCGCTTCTCGATAGCAGCGGGGTAATTGAGATACGCATTGCTATAGATGCCACGGAGCATCCAGGAACGTGCTCTGAATAACTGAGCTTTTCCGGAGCACCCAATTAAACTTACGACGAAATAGCTACTTCAAAGCAGACTTCTCAAGTTCGGAAACGCTTGACGAAGGAAGTAACTATGAGCGTAAAAGATGGTGCATCCACGAAATTCGACCACTCATGCTGGTGGTAATAGTAGTTTTAGTAGTAATAGTAGTAGTAGTGGGGGTGGGAGTGGTGAGAGTGGTGGTGGTAGTGGCGGTGGTGGTGGTAGAGTAGTAGTATCATGCTCTTCATGTGACCATAGGCGGAAGTGAATAAACAAATAAATAAAACAAAATGCATATGTATATGAGATTCAAAATGATGGGAATGATTATGACGATCGAAATGATGATCATTATTATTATTATTATGCTCAACCATGATGATGATACACGAAATGAGACTAGGCTATCTTAGTCCATGCACTCGCACGGTCACAGCTTCGCTGTCGAATGGTTTGCACAGCGCGGAACTGTCTCAATTTTTCTTGTTTCTTAGTTCCTTTCGATATATAACCAGTTAATTCGCACCTTCACGAGGATCTTATGTTTCCTGCCATCCCACATTTAATTTTTGGATAATGGGTGACTACATCAGGACGAGTCAGAAGAAGTCATGTTCTCGCATTTCTAATGATTTGAAAATTTGTAGAGACTGTCATTTTCCAAAAGCGTGGTCATTCCAAAACGTTTCTTACAGAGCTGGCCGAGATCAATGTTATAGCAGTTCATGTCCCTCGTCCGCTATGCAGGTTCTTGATCCAATAGCAATTGCCAGAATGAAGATATCATTGGGTAGGAATCGAAATAACACGTGCGCATTCTAATATGTGAAGCTGGTAGGATAATCATGTCACGCATGCGTCAGGAATAACCGATGCGGAAAAACATTCGCAGCTGCACGTGAGGCATTAGGCTAGGTGCGCACTAGGTGATTTATTTGCACATTTGCACATTAGCGTAATTGGATGCCTTCTGCACGCAGGTAGTAAGCGTCTGGAACGCGCACTAATGTGTGCAAATCAGCGATGATTTACGAACCACGTGATGCGGCTGCACTTGCGGAAGAGCTAAGCACTGTTATGACCTGCACGGTAGTAAGTCCTCCAAAAATAAACACACTCTGTGAGCAGAAAGATATACTTGTTGCAGGAACCCACGTCTACACTCTAAACCGGGTAACCCTTACTATAGGTGCACATTTTCAAATCCTAGTATACCTATATTTTAAAGGTCTAAAAAGTAACTTATATGCGTGTAACCCCTGTTATAAGTATACATGAAAATATGTAACCCTTAGTATTGTATGCGTTAGATACCTATTTTTAAAGGTTACTTGTCGGCCTGTCACCACCCAAAACGGTGGAATATATATATATATATATATATATATATATATATATATATATATATATATATATATATATATATATATATATATACACACTGAACATCAGGAGTTCAGTTCTAATTTCGATAGCACTCCATGTCACTGCTGAGGATGCTGCGGTAGTGAAAGGATATTGTATGCTGCTAGAGTTACGCCACATAAAATATTTTAGCTTAAGTCCATAGGCTGCGTAACGCGCCACGCGGATGTGTGATATGCTTAGAAAAGACTTCAAAGTGATGCAATGGAATGATTTTTATTCGGAAAATCGTAGACAGTAAGCATTATGCAAGTCTAACTCACTCCCAAGGACAAAACTAGCGAACAAGAAACAGCGATTAGTTTGAACTACAACGAAAGCAAACTAAAATAAAAATTAGGCTAACAGTACTCTGCACTCCGAGATACTATAAAAATTTACCTGCTTTCTTGGCATGCAAAAAGTCAACAACATAGGGAGATTTGTCTTACTTTTTACTGGGAACGCATGAAAAGTGACTTCTATTCCAATATATATATATATATATATATATATATATATATATATATATATATATATATGATTCAAAAGAAAGTTCTGTGGGTCCGGTGCACATATAGTCAAGAAATGAAGGAGCACACTTACGAAAATTGCATATTTTTTTACTGGTTAACGTTTCGGCCGTGGCACGGCCTTCGTCAGAATGAGAACAGTACAGGTCATTCTGACGAAGGCCGTGCCACGGCCGAAACGTTAACCAGTAAAAAAAATATGCAATTTTCGTAAGTCTGCTCCTTCATTTCTTGACTATATATATATATATATATATATATATATATATATATATATATATATATATATATATATATATATCTGTGTGTGTATTTTTAGAACAATGTCATGAAACTCGACAACTGATATTTTTCGAAGTTGAAGTACAGAAACGCTACATGTACAATACAAAGACAATATGGAGACCCATCCCTGTAAAGTGCTTTATTTTAAGGACTAATCCTTTTCTTCGAGAAAGTAAAAAAACATTTTAAACGCTTGATAGCTGCCGCAGGGAAAACTTGACATGGTAATACAAGCTTCTGCGTTATCAAAAGCATTTGTGAAAAAGTGTAAGGGTACTCCAGGCTCTTAATATAGCACAATAAAAGTCAGAGGACTAGAGCGCGTTCCAGACCGCCAGTAGAAAGTTGAGTCACTTCACTTGGATCACCAGGAAAAATTGCGGATTCCCTCCGAGCTAGTGACTATATGCGGGGTGGTAACAGCAGGTTCTCCTGAAGGCAGCGGCATCTATAGATGTGTAAAAAATAATGTAAAACATTTTAGTGCTTTATATATATATATATATATATATATATATATATGTACAGCAGTAAACCATGAGGCAATTGTAAAAGAGTAATAATAATAAACTGCTGTTATGTTGGAATGGTAAAGCGGTATACGTTGCAAGAACGTATGCCGCTTTACCGAGTAACTTTACCATTATAAATTCCTACTAATTTGTGTATCGTACTTAAGTATCATACATTGGATTGTTTCTTTCACACGCTTCACTTACCTCGTTTATCAGAGCATGTGTTGCCTTTAGCAGTAAGTACTTCATAAGGTTCAAGAGCGTACATTCATGTCCTTGTCTTTCGGAGAACACTTTGAGGGCACTGGTCAACTTTTTCTCCAGGTCACTGATGGTCAGTTGAAACCTCAATGCACAGCTAAAAGGAACCGCAACAAAACAAAATTAAAGCATTTGCAGCTAACAACAGCTTATTGTGTTCCAGACTAGCTCTATTTACTGGATTTCAATGCACATTTCGGATCATAACGATACTGTGGCAAAATGTTGAGGTTTATCACAATTTCATACAGGCAGCGGATCTGTGAGAATTTTTCGTAGCTTATTTGTTCATTGTCGATAACATAGCACCAGGTAAAAATGGTGAAAGTGATGATGGGTAATGAAATGTAGTTGATGTGCTAAACTTGGGTAAATTTTCGTAAATATTTTGCAGAGTATCCTTTTCAGTATTTGCTACAGTGGCTAATTTCTTATGAATAAATGAGCACCCTTTCAGCTATTTCCATGTTGTCTTGTGAAGTGTAAAAACAATAAAACAGAGCAGATCTGAGCAAACATCAAATTCTACAAGAAGCATCTCTTTTCTAAGCTGGTTGTTTCATCAATCCTGTGAGTAAGCGTTATTCTGAATCGCTAGAAAGAGGAATGCAAAGCATGACATATGCAAATATATGTATTTTTCAACACTCGAGGAACACCAACACTGTACTTACGATTCCTGGCCCCAAGAAGTATCGAGTTAAAGGATCCGCATGTGCCTTACAACGTTCAGGAAGCGTTATTTAAAGAAAGCGCCTCATCCTTGCCATATCATATACCACAACAGACACGCTAGATGAATCTAATGCCTGTTATTCATGAATACGCACCAGTTAGCACGACAGCTTCGCCGGCAGAAAGTTGGCGCCGTGCAAGCCGGACAATGGTCAACTACCAGCTCTCTCACTTGATCTGTACAAACGTGAAAAAAAAATATCGCGTAAGTACAAGCAAACCAAAGGGTGATTAAACCGCTGAGAACACGAATTGTCACATACTTTCTCTATGTACATGCTAATTCAATAAAGCACTAAAAATTTATACAGGTCGTGCCTTTACTATTCTATGGTTAATATAGGTGACAAATTATTTTAATATTAATAAATGAATTAATTGTAAATTAAAGTGTAATAATTTACCATGACAAAGTGCCACGGGAAGCTGTACTTCGCGAACTCGCTGCAGTTGTGCGCAATGGATGTCCGCCTTATTGCTCTTCAACGCCTACTATAATGTAAGCGCTTCTTTATTCTTTGGCTGCTCCGTTGTTTTCACTCACTGCGCCGAGCGGCCAAGAACGCGTTCCGCACTCGATAACGTGGTCGCGGCGCAGTTAGTGCAAAATCGTGATAAAAGCCGACAGCGCGAAACGGAGCGTAGACGATACGTGATTATCGGGCGCACGCGTATGTCGCTATACGTTGTGCCCCGAACGACTGCGCGACTACAAGAAACAGCTAAAACCAAATTACACAGCACAAACACTGACGCCTTGCTCACGCAAGCAAAAATGACCCGTCCGGACCAACGGCGCACGAACCGCCCAAAAACCGCAGGCGCATACGACGGCTCCGTTTCGAAAAGCAACAGGAGCCGCAAGGCGAGCGGGCATAACAACGAGAAAGCTTATATGTAAGCGGACACACAACACGTAGGCCTAATCAACACACTGTATCTACCAAGCTCGAGTGCGGAGGGCCCAGCGGCAGCGTCATGGTCACAAAGTCAAAACTTTAAACGCGCGCCCACTTCAACTCCTCGTGCGGCATCTGTATACACAGCCTCATTGACAGGAGGCTACGTAGCATAGCAATGTGGCACCGTGCTACTAGATAAACTATTCGCGTAATAGATACAGACGCAGCCCACACACAGCAGTGCTTGCAAGTGCTACAGACATTCGAAATGCTACGCGCAAGCACATGCAGTTTGAACAAAAGGCACTTACCAAGCTCGAGTATTTTTCCCGTGCACTCCCGGGCAATGGTCGCAATACTCGCATTTTATCTGTGACGGACCAGTCACTGTATACTGCTGGCAGTCCCACACCTGTTCATTACATCGGCCACGTAAAACGTCGAACATGTCCTTGTTCGTGAAGGCCATGGATGCGGAGAGACGTATCCAAGCCGCCGAGAACTAATCCACGAGGCGCGAAACGTACAACCGCCACGCCGCCATATTAGCACACTTCCCATAAAGCAGGAAAACAAAGCATCTAGGAGAGATGACACTCACAAAATGGCGTCTCCTGTTGAACCTTCGAGAGGGAACAAGCGAGCTTCTCTCTATCGCTTTTATTGCGTGGGAACCTTGCGCCGCCGTGTATAGGTTACTGCGTAAAGGTTACACTCTAGTTTTTGGTAATGTAACCTATAAAAGCGCCCCGAAACCTATATTTTCTGAGCAGATGGACCCTGCAACCCTTAAACATCGCGAAAAACATTAAAAAGTCAAAACAACTCTTGTTGTAACCCTTAATTTGTGGGTTAAAACTGCGTATGGGTTGCAGTATGAGTTACCGGGCTTAGAGTGTATATATAACACCTTGCTTTGCTTTACTGGATACACAAGAACGAGTATGCTAATATCAAAGAGGAAAAAGAAGAAACCGACTGGAAACAGGAAAGGAAAAAGAGCGGTGAATCTCAATATAGCAACAATGATGCATGAACTTGTAGTAGCAGTCATGGGGATGTTCTTGGTAGTAACTCATTCCAACTGCAACGAATAAAATAAAAAAGATGAGAAATAGGGAGTATATTGTACGTGCGTCCTGCGGTTTCACAGACCGCGACGTGGAAAGCACTCCTGCTGGACGTGGTGTGACGTATAGTAATAGTAGCGCAGCATGCGTAATACATTGGACACTAGCACACCGCTGGCAGTGTCCTGGGCACCAGGCAAAGGCAGAAAGAGAGAGGGATCCCCAAAGGAATTATACATGTATGTAAAACGCTGGCAACTTCTGAAAAAAAAGAAAAGAAAACAAAGAAGGAAGAGTAGCATACACCTGTGCGGCTTTTCAGTGCCCTCCAATTATCTTGCTCGCTGGCATTTATGAACGCTATGCACCTAAGTTTACAAACAGTAGCATACAAGATAACGCTGTCTGATAAAGCGTGCATTTACTTTGCCGACTAATATGCGGTTGTTGAGCTGCGAACAAAACCCAATCTTCCTAGGAAACTCCTCTCTTTTCCTTCCACTTTCTGAAGCAGTCATCGTTTCTGTCTGCTATTTTATCCATGGAGCTTTTCGATCATGTTCAAATGCGCTGCGTATAAAAGCTGCTCGACTAAAGAAGGGCGAAGAAACGACAAGTGAACGTACGAGGCGCACTCGTCACTTCTTCGTCGTTCCAGTAACTGTTATACGAAGCGCATTTCAACATTAATTGGCACTAACTCTAGCCCCGTTCGTTGCTTTACTACAGGCTTTCGAGGTAAGCTAAAAGAGAAAATGAAGATAAATTCAACGATTCTGGAGCATTCTACGGAAGTGTCTCAAGTTTCTGGGATGCTCAAAGAACAGAACTGAGAGGCCCTCTCACGTTCCTCGAATACCGCTGCTGCTGTAGCTGTCTCTCGTTCTCCGCAAACATCGGCAACGTCCCTGCGCTTGTACGTAAGTTCGGGAACGTTCCGGCCGCGCTGAGCATTCCTAGAAATCCACGTATGAGAGCAAAACATCCGAAGTGGTTGCGTGTTTCTCTTACGAGGCCACGCGCTGAGTTTGTTTTTCTAACAGTGTGGCGGCTTAACATGCTCCATCCCACGGAAAAGAAAGGACTCCGACGAACTCAGAACAAACACGTACTCACTTTTAAGCGCAGGAAATACCGTAACGGTTATCATGTTAACTATCCTGATTTACTAAGTGCACTAGAAGAGTGATTTACTAGAACAGTGTTCTAAGAAAAGTCCGCCGACCCCAGGAGGTCCAAGAAGCCATCTGGTGGTGGTATTAAAAAAAAAGCCTGTTTTTTAAAGGCGCCATATGACCGTGACGGTGGCCCCTTCTGATTTATCTTGTATGTTTCAACACAACATTATTGCACTGCGAGGAAGCTGACTTACGATTTGCTTTAACGACGAAGCTTACGAAGCAGACTTATACGATCCATTTGGCTGTAAAGCTGTTGTTGCAGTTCATCACGGCACATGTACACTCGCTTACTTGAAAAGCAAACACACTTATAAACATGTTGAATGTGGCTACAGACAGCACAGCTCCGCCACATTGTAGCCTCCCGCCATCTGGTGTGCTTTGGAACGAGTTAGCTCGACAACGTCACGTGACCGGAAATGGAAAGCAGTCACCGGAGACAGCATCATGACTGCGCACTCATTTCCGCTACACGGCGCCCATTTTCCGGGTGCTTTTGCGGAAGCACTTCAGGTATCGATCACAACTAGGAAGCGTCGTTAGGAGTCGCCGATCCTTACGCACATAACGAGGTGAATAAGGTGTCTCGGGGATGGTACAAAACGGGCACATGACAAGCAATAGAAAAATAAGTTATCAGGACGAAATTCTAGCTCATGACAAGCTGTGACATCCGTATCGCTTTAAGTTTCGGCAAGTACTTAGTGTATAATAAAACCCCAATAGTTTCGTCAACGTAGAAAATAGGAAAGTGTTCCCAAAGTTTTTTTCTTCTAGATATTTTCTTTTGTCTAATCTTTTTCTTAGTGCATGTCTCCGATTGGAAAATTTTATCCAATTGAACAAAGAGAATGGAAAAATCACTCACATAGCTAAATAAATAAATAAATAAATAAATAAATAAATAAATAAATAAATAAATAAATAAATAAATAAATAAATAAATAAATAAATAGCGAAGGTTATACCACAACTTATTTCTAACTTGTGGCCTACACACTAGGAATAAAAGAGTCCTTTGATTCTTTTTTTGCTGCGTATATAACACCCACATATATAACCGTGTTTAAAAAGACATGTTAACTTTCCCTTGGAAAATCATGTGACGCACGAACGTGCAGAACAAATGTATATTACTCACGGATTCAAACGCGACATCAGTTTTTTTTCTTTTTTTTAGCATAGCGAATGCTAGGCGCAGTTTCTCTAAACAACCACATCATGTCGCGACGAATCTCGTCCCTAAAGATATTGTCAGCTCTGATCTACGCGTTCGGGTCGAAAATACGCCGATACGTCCCGAACTGAAGACTGTGGGAACGAAAGTATGTGCGTTACTTAGCCCTATATACTTAGTCCTGTTTCAATACGTGAGTACTTACACTCTTGTTCGTAACATGTTGCCTTTCGTTTCCTAGAATAGCATTCGTGTTACTGCTTTCGGAACAAGAAATAGGACTGGTGCCACGTAAGTTCACGAGGTAGATAGAGGTTCATGAAAGGAAACTGGTGTCATCCACCAGATGGTAACGCGGAGCTGCAGAGAAAATGTAACATCGAGCGATTATGACAGTGTGCGCATATTTTTGCGTATCTCCGGGAGCTCCCTCTCTCCCTCTTATCTTTCTTACTTTTCGTTCTCCCCTCTCCCCTTCCCTAGTGCAGGATAGCAAACCGGATATTTACTTTCTGTTCAGTCTCCCTGCCTTTCCACATTACATTTCTCTCTCTCTCTTTTTCTCTCTCTCTTTCGAATATTTGAGAAAGAAAGGAAGAAAGATTACCGGAAAGGCACGGAGGTTACCTAGACTTTGTCCATTTCGCTACCTTGCACTTTGGTATAGGAATATGGGAAAGGAGGAGTGGAAGGGGGGTAAAGAAATTTTGATTCCGGATGATTCAGCGGACGCCGCTGTTAGCCATTTTCGATCGGTCTCCATGCAAGTTTAAGACCTCGCACGTCTCGGTATCTGAGGTTTCCGAAGTCGCTGCATCTTCCAGCCGCAGTGGAATTTCTCCTAGATGAACTCTACATCAAATTTCTCAGAAAGCAAGCTTCCGAGTTGTCGAAAATTGGCGTGGATTTGCTTTAGACCCTCGTTCTCAAAAACGGCCGGTCGACAATTTTTCTTTTTCGCGTATAAATAAGATCTACGCTTTGCTAAATAAAAAAAAGAAAGCGCGCCGCGCAAAAAGACAACAGCTGAAGCTGTCCAAACAGGGGCTTCTGGAACTCGCTGTTGTTTACAATTTTCTAGGCTCGCAATGGATTGTGTATTCTTTCCAGGACAATATAACCAGGGTTAATGTCACTGTACTTTGCTTACAGTACTGCGTGGCTTGAAAAACCCAGTGATACCATAAAAAAAAGATGTCAAAAAGATCTTCGTCTGTGCACCAAATCAGTGAATGGTTTGCAGGGTTTAGTATTCGAAAATTCAAAGCATTACGCTTCCGCTTCTAGAGTAATCGAACAGAACTCAAAAGCGGTGGCGGTCCCTTCTCAGCGACTGGTCATCTGTTCTTCGCTGAAGAAGAGTTCCTAGAATGGCAGTAACTATAGAGATTCTCGAATGAAATTGGTCTCTATCAGTGGCTGAAGACCTAACGCAACCTTCCATGGATGGAGATAACTCACATACAAGAGCCCTCTTTTATTTAATACGATGCGATGCGGATACAGAATAGAAAACTACAACCATAACAGGTTGAAACTTATAAAAGGGGTATAGTTTCCTGCGTGGTTGTCCGGCACTCTACCTATACTGACAATGAAATGAACTTGCAGGAAAATATTGCTAACCTAACCTTCCATGGATGGAGATAACCTACATGCAAGAGCCCTCTTTTATTTAATACGATGCGATGCTGACACAGAATAGAAAACTACAACCATAACAGGTTGAAACTTATAAAAGACGTATAGTTTGCTGCGTGGTTGTCCGGCACTCTACCTATACTGACAATGAAATGAACTTGCAGGAAAATATTGCTAACCTAACCTTCCATGGATGGAGATAACCTACATGCAAGAGCCCTCTTTTATTTAATACGATGCGATGCTGACACAGAATAGAAAACTACAACCATAACAGGTTGAAACTTATAAAAGACGTATAGTTTGCTGCGTGGTTGTCCGGCACTCTACCTATACTGACAATGAAATGAACTTGCAGGAAAATATTGCTGACTGTCGCCAGAGCTCCGTGGCACATGCACCGCATACTGTTTGAAAAGCTCGGTTTGAAAAGCAATCGGCCCGGGAAAAGTTACGCGTAACGCACGTTCAGCGCTCACGGCAGTGAAGCT
This sequence comes from Rhipicephalus appendiculatus, assembly GCA_030522465.1. Lineage (NCBI taxonomy): Eukaryota > Metazoa > Arthropoda > Arachnida > Ixodida > Ixodidae > Rhipicephalus > Rhipicephalus appendiculatus. Next base: position 3,178,149 of record JALIZH010033007.1, on the reverse strand, counting down.
TGGCTTTCGAGTGCAGAACATTGCAATCACTTTGAAGTTTTTTTTTCTTTTTTTTTTTGTGTGTGTGCGGCAACTGCAGTAGAGGTGAGCGGTAAATCACGAGAAACATTCGGGACGACGCAGCGCTGGCAATTCCAAACGTCGCAGCGCCGGCTGCAGCACGAAACGTGATATGCAAGCGCAGGATCGATATAGACTGCTACTGTTTTTTTCGCCATTTTGTTTAACGTGAGATCATCTGAAAAACTGAGAAAAAAACACGTTTCACTGGCATGCCACTGATGTCCATGTCGCACGCAGTATGATAAAGGAGTGGGATGAGTGGGTTTACCCATGTGGGGGATGATCGTTCTCTGTTTTGCTTGTTTTCCACTTGAAGTACATCTTTTTTGTTCCTTTTTTTTAGGCTGGTTTTCTATACATCAGAAGATTCGTCTATGCTACGCAAAAGATGGCCCACATGAACTAAATTCTAGGTTAGCAATATCATAAGAAAGATGGTTATGGGATTAAAGACACATAAATCTCGGTTTAAGGTACATTATATGTATTTCAGATAGATTTGTTATGTTGTGGTATGGAACAATGTGTGTCGTTATGGCTACAACGGTGTCCGGAGTCTGTTTTGTTGCCGTAGTGAAGTTCGATCACGTGAAAATAAGCTTGTGACCACTCTTTTTTGTGCACATGCGTTTTCCTTTAAACATTCGCATAATCACAAGCTTGTTATGTACAACTACCTAAAATTTAAAAAAAAAGTGATATTAGACAATTCAGCGAAGTTGTGCCTCCTTGAATAGCCTCGTGCTTGAACAATTAAATCTACCCCAGGCGCGAACATATGAATTTCGTTCGGGAATAGTTTAATTCATTTACTTAACTATCTAATCAACCAGCTATCTTAAATACACACAGTTATTTCATTAAGAATCATATGCAAGCGTGAGCTTGCATATAGGCCTACACTTGCATACATACATATATGTAGCTTCAGTCAACGAAGCTTAAACGTCAAAATAGATTGCTGCTTGACAGCATGAAAAAAAAACAAGTTCTCGCATATTTCTTTTAGATTCATTTCTTTTTCGGCTTTGTCGCGATACTTTGTGCATTAGGCTAGCGCCATTTCGTTTCGAGATATCGATGCTGCCCTTGTGGAATGTTTTGTTTTACAGTGCTTTCAAGACATCGCTATATTTAACTTTGCAGCGATCATTTTTTACCTCGTAGCTACTTATTGCCGAAAGCTACAGGGGCGCAAAAATTTTATGCGTCCGATTTCATACGATTATAAAAGTGGAAACCCGCGCATCTCGGCGATACTTGAAATTCAAGCTGCCACTGATTCCATGTGTGCTCCGACTGTTGCATAATTCTAACCGCACGTGGCCTCGTGGCAAAATGCAACTTTTTTAAGCGAAACTTTTCCTGCATATAACCACCTCCCTTCGACTTTCGTGTGCCCCGTTTTATATAGAAACATCAGTGGAAGGAAAAGAAAAGACGACATAAAAGGCACTGATGGTGTCCGCATATCAACATTGTGCTTAGAAAAATAATACAACCCCATTCCAGCTATCCGTTAAAGCGCATTGCGGCGTAATTCGAGAGCGCGTTGTCTTTTAAATCAGACGACTTTCAACCATGGGCGTCGACAGGATTTTGTCTTGGGGGGTGCAAAACCATGTGACATCATGGCTGGAGGGGGGGGGGGGGGCGCTGGTGTAGCTTGGGTGAGCGGCAATTGGTGGTGTCTTAAGGGGGGGGCAACTGCCCTTTTTGCACCCCCCCCTGCCGACGCCCATGCTTTCAACGGTCTTTTTCACGCAACAACCGGCTCTCCAATTATTCAGGCGAAGGCCTTAGACGCCCCATCAAACGCTGAAATTGACCGTCGGTGCGAAGACGAATGATGCGAAATATTCATCATCGTCGACGTCGCCATACGACGTCACCACGACGCCACAAATAGCCGAAGTTTCTGACGTCATCATGACGTCTCCATGGCGTGACACAACGGGACGTCACATGAAGGCGTCGTCACATGACGTCGTCGCTTGATCAAAGGGGCCAATCACGGAAGCTGTGCAAAAGCCTGTGAGGTGCTGAAAGCTCCCCCTGCTTCTTATCCTGCAGGAAGTGAAGAGCCATGTTAGGTACATAAAACATCCGGAGGGGAGGGGGGGAGGTTTAATACATTGAGATGAAGAAGAAGAAGATTGCTTTCGCCTTCGAGTCGTCTCAGCTGAACGCATAAGAGACTCTGTAAGTGTTCTCCACTTTGTGTGAGCAAACTTATGTTAGCGAGAACAAGACAAGTACGATACTGACGTCCGTAGCTATGCTGCTTTAGACTTATGCTTAATAACGTTTGCGGAGCTACGCTTATATAGCTTTCCCTCTCCCTCGCTAAACGTGCTTCATATAATGCGTATGTGCGTATGAAATAACCGCGCTTAAGATAGCTACCACGAGAATTTGTGAGAGTCTGCTAGCCACGTCGCGAATACTTCAAGGTGATTTGTCAGACATAAGTCACATCAAAGACATGGGTGAACGAACGGAGCTCATTTGAAGAATTTCTAGAGTATGTGCTCGCTTCCCTCCATATTTGCCATCGAAATCGTGTTCAATGCATCTTGTGCCAAACCAGTAAGCTTGCATAATAGTTTTAGCAGAAGCGACGAGAAGGGCTCTCTTCTCCCGGTGGTATACAGTCCTTACGGTGCTCGGCTGCAGACCCCGAAGTCGTGGGTTGGATTCCAGTCACGGTGGTCGCATTTCGATGAAAGCGAAATGCTTGAGGCACGTGTACTGTGGATGCCAGTACAAGTTGAAGAACATCGGAATGTCAAAATTTCGGGAGCCATCCACTGCGGCATGCCTTATATTCATATTGTGGTTTTGGCAGGTAAAAACCCAGATGATATGATTATGAGTAAGGCTCTCCTTTGTTCCACATTCACGCTCATGCACAGAGTACTGCACAAAACAGAAAGGAGAAATCAAATTGCAGTCAGCCTTTCTTTTTCATTACTCAGCGTGTACATCTAAAATTTGAATCAATTTGTCTCACTTCCATTTCTCTCGTTCTATAGATTATTTCTATGCGAAGCGTCAACGTCACCTATGAACCTGAATTCTAAGCAGCGCGTGGATTACCTCCCAACAGCGTGTAGCTTCGCAGCGGCATTCTTTCTTCGACCGCGAACCTAAGTGAGACAAATGTGTGGGTTGACAACGTAATTGAATTTCGCGAGCAATGCCACGTTCGTTCTGTAGGCGTCAAATTTAAAAGAAGTAGTCAGGAATATACGACATCCAAGCGAGCGTATAATTTTGAAGCAATTTTTCACATCCATTCGTCTCCCTCCGTGAATGCCACACAAAGCGTAACGATCAGGCAGAAAGGAACGTGTGGAATTTCGAGCGTGTCCCGAATACAAATTGGCAATTTACAGCATTAGAAGAAAGAAGCATTCCAAATAGAAGCTGTTAGCCTATGTTCCGACCACCTCGCATTTACAACACTACAAGACAATCTTCACCTCTGTTTCCATTTCTTGACAATGTGAGCTCATGTTTTTATTCATCACAAATCGAATGTGTCCAAGAAGTCTCCAATTCACTGATGTATATTCCAAATATTTGTGGATAGTTACTTGGTTTCAAATGTATAGTTTCACACGCTTGTGTATTTCGCACTAATGTTGCCTGTGAATCGTCTTTTGCACCATACATAATTTTTGTGGAGTACGACGAATAACGTATTATTTCCTGAACCTTTCATTACTTGGTGATGGAAAGTTGCGGTTACACTTAATTACTAACTTTCCACCATCCTATGAAAAACGGAAGACCATATTACAACCGTATTTTTGCCAGTTTCCTTTTGGTTTTACTTTTAACTTACAGGAACTAAAGTGAAGCAGCGTTTATGCGATTTGATGTGTACACCCTCTGAAAAATGTATGCAGCACAAAATAGGCAAAAATGCTATAGTAATGTAAATTTGCTAAAAGTTCACACTTTAAACGCACACAGCCGCCTTCTGTTTTTCCCGTACGTGCCAAAAAAGCCTCGATAATTTGTACATTACAAAAGGCTACTAAGTTTAACTGAGGCTGTTTTTATTTGCTTGAGTGAGCAAGTGTAGCTTTCGCGGTTCAGGACTACAAATAAATACGAAATACAAGTGTCGACGGAAGCGCTGCCAACGTGACACCACAGCCGTAGACGCAGAAAAATTTCAGCTGGGTCACTGCATATGACTTCCAGATGTGGAAATTCGCACGTGATTTATAGGCAGAGAGAGGAGAGAGAGATAAATAGTTCTGAGGCCAAATTTTTTCAGGCCAGTTCGCTAGAGCGGGTAAGAAGAAGGTGACCAATGCTATTCACTATGGAAAGCTATCGGGCGATGCTTCAGTAGTGTGTTAAGAATATAATTAACCTTAATCCATGGCCTGAGATCCAGTCGTTACGCAACATCACTTTCTTAGGCCGGTGCTAATTTGCGGCCTTTTTCTGTGCACTGCACTGTACACCACAAAGTACACCGCATTGTACACCAAGTTGCGGGAGTGCTTTTTCGTCTGTGTATTTTTTTTTCTAATGTCCTTATTCCACACGAAATTACCAAGACGCGGTGATGCAGTGGTTAAGGTGCTGGCCTGCTGACCCTAAAGTCGTGGGTTCAATCCCGAGAGCGGAGGTTGCATTTCGATGGAGGCGAAACACTAGAGACCCGTCTACTGTGCGATGTCAGTGCACGTTATAGAACACCAGATGGTCGAAATTTCCGGAGCTCTCCACTACGGCGTGCCTTATATCGGGATTTTGGCACTTGAAAACCCAGAAATTATTATTATTACTAAAATTGCCAAAAGCTTAACCTCCCTGGGCGCACCGGCCACATCCTTTCTGCCAATATGTATGTCTTCCTACGCAATTCCCCCCTCGCTAACATACGCCACTGTTCTAAAATCGCTTCAACAATAAACGCCCTCCGTTGTCCCACACAGAGGTACTTAATCCGACGTCGCAAGCGCGCGTCACACGAAGCCTCAACACAATATTAAATACTCGCGCGCGGAGTGTATATGCCCGGCCTAAGTATCTCAGTGTGCTCCAAAGCTTCCGGCATGACGCAATCTTTAATTTTCTGCATCGCCTCCGGGCTGGCAGAACTTCGCCCGTTTGCTTTCCTGAATTCATAAACAATGCATCAGTGATCGGTCGCGATAAGCGGCACCGAAACTTGATCTGATCCGCTCAGCACTTCTGATCCGCTCAGTTCTGATCCTGCCACTTCCTTCGACGCGGAACTTTGCGGTTACGTGTCGTGTTTGTTTTTTGTTTGTTTTTTCAAAGCGCCTCGGCGCTCTGGGACAACGAGAACGCATCAACTACGCATTGAATGGCGGGAACACTTCGCCATAGGTTAGCACTTCGTATCGCTGGCGTCTGTATCTTCATTATTTACGATGTCTTGTTTTGTATGGGTGTCTCCTCTTTTAACAGAAAAGGGAGCATTTACACTCTATAACAAAAAAAAAAAAAAAAGAGCGAGTACGTGTTACTACTTTCAGTGAGCCCCGACTTGCCACGCATATGACTCTGTTTAAAGTGACACATTAACTCTCTTTTTGGGTCCCACGACTCCCCGGCGAGAGCATAATGATCTCCAAAGAGAGTCATACAGGGGGCGAATGAGGACTCGCAGAAAAAAAAAACAAAGATGAGTCAAAAGACTTTTTTTTTTAAACAGCGGAGTTGTTGATGTTCGCCGTTATTTGTCTGATGTAAACAGAAATGATCATCATCACAAACTGCTATGCGCTCTCTTAGCTGTCTTCGTCCTATTCTTCATCGTCTTCTTTAGCTTCTGCTTCGCTCACAGAACACGTGCGGTGATTTCTCCGGTGCGGGATACATTAAGCTGATGAGCGAGAGAACAAATACAAAGGAAGGAAGATAGAAAGATAGATAGAAAGAAAGAAAGAAAAAGAAACAGAAAAATTCTTGGCGGGAAATATTTTTGACAAGGCTGGATTCGAACCCGCCTTGTCAAGGCGATCCGAAAGCGATTAAGGCGATCTGAAAGTGAACAGGTTAACCACTCTGCTATCCAGACATGCTAGCAGAGGCTAGCATAGCCTCTGCTAGCGTACAGCACAAGTTGTATTTGTGCCAATAAACCCGATTCAACAAGCAGCCTTAGTTAATCTTTCCCACGACCTGAAAGAAGTTCTTTGATCTCTGCAAGGACCTTCTCATCCCTAGACTGCTAACAAGCTTTCTGACGAATTCCTTGGAATCAGATATTTCTATTGACGGTGCGCCGGGACAGGTTTCAAGGTACATCTACATGGAATGAATTATCTGAGTATTCGGAATTTCGAGTTATGGATAACTTTGCACCTTGCGTTGCCTACTGTTATTACTTGTTTTCTTCGTTTTGTTTGTGTATGTACAAGCTACAAGTGAGAGGGTGGAGGAAAGATGTGAGGGTGAAGAGGACAGAAAGGATGAGGGAAGAGAGAAAAGCCAAACATGGAAAGAATGAGAAAGAGAGAAAGAGAGAGAAAATCAGAAACGAAAGAAAGAGAGAACGAGGAAGAAATAAGATATATATAAGGAGGAAACAAGGGAGAAAGGGAGAGAGAAAGAAAAAGTAAGAGCAAGAAAGAGGAAGGGATGGTGACAAACAAAGAATAAAGTGATAAAGGAAAGTGAGGGTGAGGAGGAGGAAAGGGAGAGCAGGAAATAGTAAAGGATAACATAGAATGGGCAAAAGAGGAATAGAGAGAAAGAAGCGTAGAAAGAGAAAGGAAACGTGAAAGAAATAGAATCAAAGAAAGAAAGAGAACGGAATAGAGAGCGATGGATGGATGGATGCAAACTTTACTGCTAGTCTTGAGGTGCACGAAAAAAATATCGAAAGAAAGGGGAAGCAAGCGAGAAATAGGAAGAAAGAGAGAAAGGGAAGAAATAGGACGAAAAACAGAAAGAGGAAGAAAGAGAAAGAAATAGATTAAGATAAGTATAAATAGAGCGCGAAAAAAAGACAGAAAAACGGAACTAATGAACGAAAGAAAGAAAGAAAGAAAGAAAGAAAGAAAGAAAGAAAGAAAGAAAGAAAGAAAGAAAGAAAGAAAGAAAGAAAGAAAGAAAGAAAGAAAGAAAGAAAGAAAGAAAGAAAGAAAGAAAGAAGGAAGGAAGGAAGGAAGGAAGGAAGGAAGGAAGGAAGGAAGGAAGGAAGGAAGGAAGGAAGGAAGGAAGGAAGGAAAGAAAGAAAGAAAGAAAGAAAGAAAGAAGGAAGGAAAGAAAGAAAGAAAGAAAGAAAGAAAGAAAGAAAGAAAGAAAGAAAGAAAGAAAGAAAGAAAGAAAGAAAGAAAGAAAGAAAGAAAGAAAGAAAGAAAGAAAGAAAGAAAGAAAGAAAGAAATAAGGAAAAAAGGGAAACAAAGAAGGCCACCTAGCTCCGCACATCCTTCAGGCTTGGCACCATCAGTGCGAAGTTGCCTTTCCTTAGAGTGCCATCTTATCTTTAGATAAGACATAGGGCATATTGAAAGCCACACGTTATTTTCTTTCTCTTATCTTTCTCTGTCTCATTTTCCAGTGACGTCTTTAGAGCCCAGTAAAATGTATGTGCTTGTGTGTGTGTGTGTGTGTGTGTGTGTGTGTGTGTGTGTGTGCGTGTGTGTGTGTGTGTGCGTGCGTGCGTGCGTGCGTGCTTGTGTGTGTGTGTGTGTGTGTGTGTGTGTGTGTGTGTGTGTGTGTGTGTGTGTGTGTGTGCGTGTGTGTGTGTGTGTGTGTGTGTGTGTGTGTGTGCGTGCGTGCGTGCGTGCGTGCGTGCGTGCGTGCGTGCGTGCGTGCGTGCGTGTGTGTGTGTGTGTGTGTGTGTGTGTGTGTGTGTGTGTGTGTGTGTGTGTCTGTGTGTGTGTGTTATAAAATGTCAACAGGTACTATAGCATATTGCCGGCTGAGATATTGATAAGGCATCGATAAATGCGTTAAAGTTGAAGGACTGGGTTGAGCGCAAAATAATAATAATTATAATAATACCTGCAGTTTTACGTCCCACATCACAATATGATTATGAGGAACGCCGAAGTGCAGATCTCCGGAAGTTTTGACCATCTGGTGTTCTTTAACGCGAACTGACATCGCACAGTACACGGGCCTCTAGTATTTCGCCTCCATCTAAATGTGACCGCCGAGGCCGGGATCGAACACGCGACATTTGGGTCAGCAGCCGTAACCGGTGCACCCCCCGCGGGGGTCTGAGACACGGCTGCTACTGAGAGCAAGGAAATTGGAGCGTCTTTGCGTGTTTCTCTTACAAACCTATACCGAACATTTTGTGTCGGTCGCCGCACAGCACAAATAGTATTTGTGCCAATAAACCCGATTCAACCAGCGACACTAATTAATCCTTCCCGCGGCCGGAAAGAAGGTCTTTGATCTCTGCAAGGACCTTTCCATCCCTAGACTGCTAACAAGCTTTCTGACTAATTCCTTCGGATCAGATATTTCTATTCACGGTGTATACCGGGACTGGTTTTAAGGTGCATCTACATCGAATAAATTACCTGATACTTCGCTCCTTGTCCGCCTTGTCTTTTCAGCAACATGTTTCTTGTTCCCTAGTTTCTTAGCACCGCACAGTGTTTTATTGAAGTTTGTGTTAAATTGCGTCTAGCGTTTGTATAAGTTATGCTGACGACATTTCGAAGTTTTAGTGTGTATACTGTTTCAATAAACTTTCCCCCCATTACGCATGCAAGCGGGATAATCGCTGAGATGTGAACCATTCGATGCAGTTCATTGTTTTTTAACGTGTACAGCCGGATACATAGAGATAAATTTGTGTTTTAGTGGTCATGTGTGAAAAGTATATACTGTTTTTACTTGTTTTCTTTGTTTTGTTTGTTTATGTACTATAGTTACATGTAAAATAGTACGTCCCTTTGTCTGCTGTAAATTTTGTGTAGTAGGGTTATGCGCAACTATTAAATCTCCTTTGTGTGTCTGCGCCAGAACCGCTTAATGTGCTCCCATAGTAGAGTACAGCGTACTCTAAATCGTTGATTGGTTGTAAAAAAAAAAAAGTTCCGAATATTCGTAATCGTTTATCTTTTCTCTGAACAGTCCACCTCGGTGGAACAGTGGTTACGGTGCTCGGATGCTGACCCGAAGGTCGCGGATTCGATCCCGGCCGCGGCGGTCGCATTTTGATGGAGGCGAAATGCTAGAGGCCCGGGAACTGTGCGATGTCAGTGCACGTTAAAGAACACCAGATGGTCAAAATTTCCGGAGCCCTCCACTACAGCGTCTCTCATAATGATGTCATGGTTTTGGGACGTAAAACCCCACATATAATTATTATTTTTTCTCTGAACACCCAGCTGGAGAATTTACACATGTACGGGACAGCTTGTTGCTCTCCCTTAGTAGCATAGGCGTCCCTTAGACAACTTTCTAAGAAGATTCAGTGTTAGTTCTTTTTATTAGACGAATTTGTTTAACAAGACGCCCTTTCTACGCTGAAACAGAAAAATACCCAAGCTATCATAGCACTGCGCCGTAAACTTTGATGACTACCTCGAAACATTTATTCCCGAAATTTCGTTTCACTTGCACATTGTTGCAAACTCAACGGCTGCAGTTCGCGTACAGCAATAAGTGTCATAGGGTATTAGTTACGAGGCGATCGGGTAAGCCTTGGGAGTTACCACATACACTGCTGTTAAACGCACCATTAAAATTGTTTTACGACTTCGCCTGTCATTCTTAAGTACTGTAGACTAATTACGTGTCGTCATCCAAAGGACACTTTTTACGGCCAGCCTGAGGCTATCACATCGGCGGGCCACAAACATTTAGGCACTCTAAATCTTCGCTTTCGAAGCCTTCTTCCGTTTGGTTACCCCGAAAGCCCCGTCGACGTCGGCTAATTGCGATCCATGAGAGTACGCCAAAACGGGCAGGATATTTTGGGTAGCCGACGCTCATAGGAAGGAAGCGAGCCCTGACCACGCTGAGATCGATATCCTTCCCGGGAATCCATGAGTCAAGAAGTCAAAGGGTCTCTTATGCATTCGCCTAAGACGACTTCTTTTGCTTCTTCTTTTTATCAGTCGGTTGCATAGGTCAGCAGGAAAAGGTGGACCTCACTCAGACTCACTCAAGAAATATATTTCGCGCTTTGGGCTCACGCGGACTCAGACTTCCAAGTTTTTCCTCAACCGGACTCACTCACATTCACGCTAAAGTTTTCCTCCACCGGAGTCACTCGGACTCAAACTCACCAAAATATTAATCACCCGGACTCACTCAGATTCAGACTCACGGCCCGATCTGAGTCTGAGTGAGTCATGAGCATAGGTCGGCAAAAAAAACAAAAAAAGTTGAACTCACTCAGACTCAGTCAGGAACGATATCTTGCGCTTTGGACTCACTCAGACTCAGACTCACCAAGATCTTCCTGAGCCTGACTCACTCGGACTCAAACTCACCAAAACATAACTCAGCCGGACTCAACCAGACTTAGACTTACGGCTTTATTTGAGTCTGAGTGAATCCGAGGAAGTCGACTCAGGAGTGACTTCGCCGACCAATGGCATGAGTGGGTTGGCTGACCTATGATCAGTTGTATTAATCTTTAACCCCCCCCCCCCCCCCCCCCAGGAAAGCTTGCTGCTCCTCGCGTGGATTTGCAGTGCCTACAGTAGGGGTCTTAAACACGCAAGGCTCTCGGCTGCAGCCCGCGGCCCGCACATGACTGTCCCCATGACCACCCCAGTTTTTCTTCATTTTCGTATTAAGTATGTTCGTGGGCTACACAGGCATCACTGGCTTAAGGCATTGTCTCCGCGAGGCGCCTCATGTGTTCACCTCGTTTTGAAACATAACCGTGAAAAAAAAATTACGTTTCACAATCGGCATCTAGATTCGAGTCACTTTGGGTATCGGTATACACATGTCCATGAAATCATGGCACCAAATCTCCTTAAAAAATGACCTGTGTAAGAAATATTCGAAAGGTTTTCTTTGAAACGATAATGTTTTCTGACAGATTTCAAGGAGTGTGAGGGGGGGATAATCAATACAATAGACTCAGGTAAAAAAGAAGAAAAAGACTTTCGCCTTTTAGTCATTTGAGGCAAATTCACGGGGTACCCTGTGAGTTTTTCCGTTTCTACAGTGTTCGGCTATGTTACGACATCTTACTCTATGAAAACATCCCTAGAAAGCCGTTCACCTGGCAAACATAAAGCGATGACAGCGAAAAAAAATTGGTCTACACGCAAGGGTAAGTGAAAGAACAAACATCGCCAACGGCGTCAAACTCCTGCCGGGCATAAGAAACGTACGTCTGCGGGAATCGTTGTTCGGAAAGGAACTGGCTTACACGCGGTGATTTATAGCACTCACGTTCCGGATAGGATGGTCATTGTTTGCACTGTGCCGGACGTCGTCCAGCCGAGTTGTCCTAGTGGAAGCGAATATAGAATGTACAAATGCGGCAAATGGCATTAGAAAGTGAGCTCTATATCCACGTGATAAACCATGGTGAAGCCAAAGAAGAATACGTGAACGACCACCTCTAATATAAACACAAGCACCAAGGCATCAACGGACGACGTCAGGCATAATGGTTCAGCAATCAGGATAGATAATAGGGCGTGTTAGTACGGCATCTTCTACTTCGTTGCAGCGCTGCAAGGACAAGGTTGCAGCGCTGTAAGAACATTGCAGCGCCGCAAGGACAAGGGACAAGGGAGGGAGTAGCCGCTCACCCCTCTTAATACCTCGTCTTTGCCCAGCATACTGACCGTAAGAGCCACAGTGGCCCCAGTGGGAAGAGGCTGCCCACGCCTAACATATTTAACAACATCTGTGTCGCCACTTTAAAGTATTCTTTGGATGTCACTCTTTACCTGACTTAAAAGAACCGTATTTTCGAAAGTATATTAGGGGCGTCACCACTTCTCAAATAATCTAAGTTAATGTAAACTATACGTTTTGTCGTTACGTTTATTCTTCTGCCACTAAAAAAAAGCAAAGAGGAGAGGGAGAGACTATGCGACTACCACCACAAAGTCTCACAGCACCGGATGAATTACAGCACAACGACTATTAAATAAAGGTAAAAGTCATTTGGGTATGCTTATTGTGTAGAAATATTGCAATGTATGAAGTGGATACTCCATCACTTTCAGTCATGCCAAGGATAATTAGGCTGTTGTCAAAACGATATATTCACGTACTGCTTCCCACTCTTGGCATGCGGATCCGTTACTTCTCGTGGAGAAATCAAGCTAGACGTACGTCACAACACGATCGACCAGACAAGGTTTCTTCTTCCCGTCATTCTGTCGTACGCGAAAACATTTTTGCGCTTGAGCGAGATATTGTTTAAGTTACGCTGTTTGAAGTGACTTCACAAAAACCACTACATATATACATAAAGAACGTGACTTCTCTGCAGTCCTTTGCTCTTTGGGATTTGACACCTGGAAAGGTGCAATTTGGGGATTGTTCTGAATTCTTCCTTCATTCCTTACAACAAACACATCTTCATTTCAGCGCGAAATGCCAAACCTTAGCAGTAAGCGTTTCTGTATCCTCAGCCTACATTTGGCGCCTAAAAATAAACTGTATAGAACCACCTTGTTCTTGCCACGACCTACTGAACGTGTGAAAGAAACGAAAATTGGCTCACGTAGGGACCCCAAAAGCAAGATAAGCTTCGGATCGCAATATCACAGAGTGCCCCACCGGCGTAGCGTACTTTGCTTTAGCTGTAGAAAGTCAATCATCGAGAGTGCGATACGAGCAGCTAACAGTTTTAGCTCATAGGCCCTGCGAACAGGTAATAGGGAATAAAAGCGAGAACACCGTTTCGATACCGTTGCCACATAGTCTTTGGTGTTATAAATTTTTGTTCTTCTGATTTGTTCGTTTCCTCTCGCTTAGCCTGTGGAATGGTTGGCTCTGTGTTTCCATGCAATAACCATGCAAAAACTGGTAGTTGAGATGAGTCTAATTGAACAACTTCGCAAATTTTGCTCTTTATTGTTGTCTTAAGTCGAGAATGACTAGGATACTGATATAGATAAAAAGCGTGCAAACATGGACACAAGAGAGAAATGACAAGGGAGAAATGACTTCTCTCTGTTGTGTTCCTTATTTGCGCGCCCTGTTTAACATGAATACCTACAAACAAGCTCAACTCTCTGTTATTCTAAGATGCTGCAGTCGAGAGTCACGAATGTTGCATATACCCGTGCGCCTGAAAAAGGCTGCCGTAGCACGTGCCAATTCAAACAAATATATCTTGTGTAAGATTGATTTAAACGTCTACGTAAACATTTTCACAACCCGGTGCTGAAGATGCACCAGCACATTGCTGAACGATAGACGTGCTACGCGCACTTACGGGAATACCAGGTGAATTATAAAATAAAAATGAAATACTTACATCAGCGAGATTTCGCGCTGCCAGATATTAATTGATATAGAGTACAACCCATTGGTGAAACCTTTATTCAGCTGTGAGTGTTCCATGGGAAGGCGTATCAGCAATTTCGCGTAGTCCTACTCACACAGGTTATTATTTTACAGCGCAGCTCTTAGGTGCCCGTTCCTGTGTTTAGCGGCTTCGCCGTTGCCGTTGCCGTCGCCGTCAGTGGCGTAACCGATAGACATGAAAAAATAAATTCAGAAAGAAATACCCCGGATCAAATTGGGATTTGAAGCCGGGCCCTCTGCGTGGCAGTCGAGCATTCTCACGCCGAGCTATGCTGGTGCTTTATAACCACACTTGCAAAAAGACACTATACAGGAGTCATGTCGGGCAAGGAATCACGTTAATCTATGTAATATAGCGTCGCATAAGTGTAAAATGACAACCAGCCATCACACAATGCTATTTGCACAACGAGTGTGTAATTTAATGCTTCCCACCCACTGCAAAGTGCTCAGCCATAATTCTTCATCGTCATCAGTCACATGAAGCATGAACAAAGTGCTCATAATACCTCACAGATTTGTAGCGGTTACCTCGCTTATACGCAGAAAGACGAATAATGGCGTAGTGGGAGCTGTCCTACTTCATAAATATAGTGAATTATGGTACAGTCGATACCATGCGGAAAGCTGAAACTTCAAACACAGCTTTGCGTTGCCCCAACGCGAAGCCACGCTCAGAATTTGCATTAGGCAGTATCTTAATTGTCGGTGAATTTTTTTGAACGTGGAGGTTATGTACACGAGTCGCAAGCGCGTCAGCTGCCTTATTATCTCCGACGTGAATTTGTGATGGTTTCCGCTTAAACACCTGTTGACCCGAGTTGCATACCCAGACGAAACATCTCGTGATAGTAATATAACTAAATCTAAATCAAATCAAATCAAAATGTTTTATTTTCAGAGTGTATATACTGATAACAAACACTTGTCGGATGCCTGCAAATGTATCGCACTGGCTTCCTAGCGCCGGCAGCTTTCACAGAGAGTATATTGCAGCCGCTATACATTAAAACTATTCATTAGTCTTCGAGATATGTAGTAAAATATCTAAGAAAAGCCTAACTGTGAGAAAAGAAAAATGTTTTCGTGGTCAACTTGCTGCCGCGTAATTACGTGTATTACAGATATGAGAAAATAACATTTTGTTTTTTACCTTTTTACTTGGGGAAATACATGAAAGTTTGCGTTTCGAAGTTAAATTTTGATTTTGGCGCTAATCTTGCTAACGAAGTTAGTATCGCCGTGAAAGATAAGAGGCCCGCCTCAATTTATTTCCTAATGAATCCGCATAACTTTTAATATTAACGCGCGCTGAATCCCAAATATAAGCCCACTCCCCTTGCGTCCTGCTTGGTGTCAAAACTAATTCGAATTAAGGTAATTGCACCATAGCGAAAGCCTTTTCAAAACGTGCGTGAGATCTCGCTATTGTGAAAAAAAATATGAACTCTTGGATCGAGCTTCGTAAGTACAACGTGAGGACTTAAATAGTGTATAGCTTGCGTAATCGAACTTGCATTTCTCTTCAAGTTTGAGCTGTTGCAATATTCAGCTTGACGCTGGCGACGTTACGTATTACTGCGTCCACCATTCCCTCTTTTGGTGACACAAGGAAGAAAATCTGGAAAAATGACGCCCGCAAATACTTTTTGAATGGCTATCCTCTCCAGTAAAAAGAACGCAAGCACCGGTTCTACTAAACCACGTGTTATAAACGAAAGTGTTACAACCACTAACATGTTACAACAAGCGTGTTGCGTTCACAGTTTGTGTTGATCATGACCTAACCTTAGTTTTGAGTACCCTGTGTCACAAAAATGTTGAATTCAAGAACGCATTCGTAATTTTTATTACTTGAGGAAGCCTTTTTTTGAAGAGTGGGCTGCAGTGCACACACAAGTGCCTGCTCAATACGGCGTCATAATTAGGAGCTAAACCGAAAACTCGAAGGAAACAAGACAGTATAAACCTGTGAGCAAAGAACACACTGATAGGTAAATAGTGGTAACTATGCTGTATCTGCATATATAGTTAACTTTATTATCTTATTAGGCTACTAATAAAGATTGATTGATTGATTGATTGATTGATTGATTGATTGATTGATTGATTGATTGATTGATTGATTGATTGATTGATTGATTGATTGATTGATTGATTGATTGATTGATTGATTGATTGATTGATTGATTGATGCAGCATAAGGTTATACATCTACAAGACGTTCGTCGATTGACAACGCGTCAGCGAAAAGTAAAGGGAAACAAGCGGAAGGACAGGGAGGTTAGCCAGTTCTTGGACCGGCTGGCTACCCTGTGCTGGGGAAGGGGGTAAGGGGAGTAAAAGATGATAGAAAAGTAACGTTCTCACACAGCCTACCAGAAGGTCTGAATCAATGCCAGCGTTGAAGCCAGCGCACATCATCGCGTTAAAAACAAAACATTTCCCAACAAAAGCAGCTTTAAAAAACACCAGGAAGACACGGTGAACCGGAAATACAAGCAATAAAAGACGGCCCTTTCTCGTCTTGTCCTCAGATAATACAACGCTCCGCAGAAGAAGCATCGCGATGGCACACAAGCTCGAGCATTTTGTTGCGCGCGCGGTCTACCGAACCGGAGGCTCCACGTTTCCTCTTCTTTGATCTCCAATATGAAGCGGCGTTTCCGGCTCGATTCTCCGTCTCCGTGCCGAAAGCGTCAACAGGAGCGTTAAGCTATCGTTGTCCTCATCCATCCCACGCTCGACGCACTGCCGCGCGCTACGCTTTATCAATCCTGTCTCGACAAATGTGTACAGTGTTGCTGAGCCTGGAACTATATATACAACCCACTAAGTTGGGTCCGGGTGTGCTGCTTAGCGTTCCTTCCCTCAAACAATTAGGAATATATCAAGGCGACAGCGTGAGATGCCTCATAAAACACGAAAATTGACCATCGGCGTTAGCACGAGTGATGCGAAAAATCATCATCATGTGATGGCGTCAGACGATGACATCGTCATAACATCACCGATCTTCAGAACTTGTGATGTCATCACAACGTCATAGTGACACCACTATGACGTCACATAACTTGACGTCATCGTATGACATCGTCACTTGGCAAAAAGTGGGCCTATCACGGAGCCACGTGAGGGGCAGAGAGAGAATAAGGATGAAAGCAAGGCAGGGAGGTTAACCATGGCTGACCTGGTAGGCTACCCTGCACTGGAAAAGGGGGAAGGGGAATAAAAGTCAGAGAGAGGAAGAGAGAAACACTTAGAAAGCCTCCAATCCCGACGGCATAAGGGTACCCTGCCAGATTTCTTTACTTTTGAGACCGCTGGGACGGAAAGTAGATCTAATAAGGGCTACTTGTGTACTTAATCATGCGAGTGAGCAGCGTACGCAAGACTAGCACTGAAGTCGTTATTTGCGTCGTAGAACAACTAAACAAACATACCTATGTTCGGACGTTTGCGTGGTGTCACAACGCGGGACTGGAGAGCTGAAGTGAAGAAGACGTCGTCGTGACAAACGTGAGTGTATATACAAAAATGCAGTCGGTTTTCGCTCGCTTTTTGGTCATGAATTCTCCATCCTTCCGTGCGGATACACTGAGTGGTTTCATTAGTTCAGCTGTTACGGTGTCGCACTTCTTGCGGGACAAAGAACCACGTGAAACCTGGTGTACAAGCTGGTGTATGTAGGAAATGGTGTAGGCGTCGTGGGGACCTTCTCGAGTTAGCAGCTTTCTTTGAATTAACGCTCTGCTCAATCTGCTCATTTCAGCATTCTAATGACTGGACGCTACAATATGAAAAAAACTGAAGGTTTCACAGCTACCCGTAGTTACACGTTCGTGAGATTACTCTTGGAAAATTGTGTTGCTAACTGATTGCCGGTGATTACGTCGTTTCTATCTCTTAGTGATGGAAGAAATTGTTTTCTGGTGCGATGTGATAAAAACCAAAGGTACCGAATCAGAAAGGGTCACAGTGCTTGAATAGGACATTTACTTCACGTCTGAGCTCATTTGAGTATTCCTTTTCAAATACGTTCATCACGTTTTCTTTATACATCTGCATTTCATTCAAGGAACATGAACATGAGGGAGCGTCTTATTCGTTTGTTTGTTTGTTTGTTTGTTTGTTTGTTTGTTTGTTTGTTTGTTTTTTTGTTTGTTTCGCCAGTGATTCGTGTATCGTGAAATGAGGTGATGACGGCTCAACTTATAGATAAGCGTGTTGTGTGTATTACCTACATATTCTCTTTCGGCGCCTCTTCATTTTTTCAGGTCGCATTATAGTGGGACAATGTCACTCAATTAACAAAAAAAAAAAAAGGAATTGTCACTTTCACAGGTTGGAGTCTTAACTTGAGTACCATGTAAGGGAGTTTTTTTTATCCAACTGTGCGTTGAATTCAGGACGTTTACGCATAATCAAAGCACCTCTCTTTTATCATTTTCAGAAGGGTATTCATAGAATTTAATCTGTAGCTTCACTCGTTACGTAATCTCACACAAAAAGCTGTAAATTATAAAGCACATTTACAACGGCGATGCACCCTCTTCATTTCTTTTTTTACTTGGCATTTTTATAAGATTCGGTTTTGCTACGCAATGTTTTTGTTCTTGTTCAGAACCACTGCAAATGTCGTGTAACCTTTTGAAACGATTAAGGGTAACAGCTCAGTGAAAAAGAGCTTAAGAAAAACTATAGGCAAAGAAAATTAACCTCCATACACTTGATTATATTGAATTAATAATTGATTGACTGACCTTAGAAAGATGTCCGCCATATAAAATTGTATTCGCCAGGGATTATAAGCGATAGAGTACTCATACAAAATCTCTATCTATGTTCTAGAATACTGCTAGAGAAATCTCTAGCTACTGTTACTTTGTTGAAGCAGCTATGAATCACCTTCAGAATTAATTCGATAGTTCGTAACTTTTGCCAACTTATAGCATCACCTGATTCTGAAAGCTCTTATAGAAATTCAAGCAAACCACCAAAACTCGTTATCGCCAAATACATGAGGTTGGAGCTCCTTTTTTTTTTTTTTTTTCAGGGACTCTCTCTTGAACATAAAGAAGTTTCATGAAGCTATGAGATCCGGGGACACGAAAGTCCGTAATATATTAACGGTCAGAACTGACCAACGATGCTCTACGGTAGCGCAGATGAGAAATGTTCGCACGCGCCACACCAAAATAGCAGGGAAAAATAATCGCAAGAAAATTGTGGCATAAGTCGACATCACTCTTGAGTGATATGCCCGGAGAGTTTAACGGCTCGCGACATCGATTTTTTCCATTAAAAGCGAGCAGCCCACGATGGCTTCCTCTGAAATCCTTCGCGCTTTGAAAAGTCTGTAACCCTACGCACTCGTGTTTTTAATACACTTCCTGTGTAACGGTCTTGTGCTTCGCACAGGGATATATAGCGATGGGTTGAACGACCGAATGATTATTCATTTGTTTGCTTTTTCTGTCGTATTTTTATGTTGCTGTCACCACTGAGAAAATGATTTACCTAGAGCATGCTTCTGCACCTTATAATCTCAAGGAGTTGACTGCCGAAATTTTTTTGCCTAGTCTGCTCAAGGAGGTAATTAAGTAAGAGCTTTACGGGTCTTGTCAGCGTGAAGTGGTTAAGGACGAAGCATGTTATGAAACAACGTTGCTCGAACGACAAAATTATGGTAGTTACTGGGGCGAAATTTAGATCGCGGAAACGGGACAGAGAAGAGAACGCACAATCTCTACACTCTGTCTCGCCTCTGTTTTCCTTTTCGTGATCTGAGAACATTTATGTACAGTGGGCTTGAAAAGTTTAGAGACCAAGAAGGTTGTAGAAAACTTTGAATTTCCCAGCAGTTTGTGACTGTATTGGGTGGAACTCCAGAGTACGTGTTGCTATAGCACGTTTTAGCACAATCCGGAAATCTAAATTCAAGGCTGTCTGCCGAAGAAGCGGGAATATTCAGCTTTTGCTTGTATTTCATGATTTCTAAACATTTTGCGTTAGATGTACAGTGGGCCTAAGTGCCAGCTTCCATAAGAACAATTTTTTTAAAAGAAAAAAATGATTAGTCATCTATACAACTTATTTCTCCAGGGTAATCTGAGTCATCGTCCCTATAGACAAATCCATTTATGTTCAAGAAACACCGATATGCATTTATTTTGCAGCAAAAATATGCTCGGTATATCTGCTGGGTTATAGCCTGAGGAAGGTTCAAAACTTGCGGCATGTTTTGAAGCAGCATTATGACAACCCAGTTTTGAATCTCCCTCAAGGAGGCGATCTGCTTGGAGCAGGTCCTAAAGTGGCGTATCATGTGCACTCTGACGAGAACTGTATTGGCATTTGCTTTGGTAAAACTTTTTTGCATTCCCTCAGGTTCTTACTTCCCTTTCGGGTATAACGGAGAACCCCGCGAGCCAAACCTTGAATTAATGAAAGGCTCTCGTAGCACCGCGCGCTTATCTCGTGCACGCACAAGAACCGGCGCTTTAAGGAAGGGCAAACTTTTCGAGCTCTTTTCGAAGTCAAAGCGTGTTGTTGAACCCTGACAACGTTTATCCAGATCAATGTTGCCCGTAAGGCACTTTATAACTACGCTTGTGCGTAGCCAAGGACATATTGACACTCGTGTTTCCGAACACAGCACTTTATTTCCGATGATTTTTTTTTTTTCTTTTGCAGCGATTTCTACTGTAAGGCCTCAAAGAGAATATGGAAGTAAGTATACTTGCTCTAAAGTAATAGGCTACCTGCGGGACCGACTGCTACTTAGGTGCATTCTTTTATTTTAAGGCGAAAGCCTTTAATGTCTCATGCTCACGTCCGTCCGGCGTCCGTCCGTCCGTCCGTCCGAAACAGTTGATGACGATTACTATCTGAAGCATTTAGCTTTTGCGTACAGTAACTGTGGTGTAAAACCATTGAAATAATTCATGAGAGCTGGCCCTATCGCGTCGGAAGTTCTTTCTTTCTTTCTTTCTTTCTTTCTTTCTTTCTTTCTTTCTTTCTTTCTTTCTTTCTTTCTTTCTTTCTTTCTTTCTTTCTTTCTTTCTTTCTTTCTTTCTTTCTTTCTTTCTTTCTTTCTTTCTTTCTTTCTTTCTTTCTATGGCATTGCGCAATGCTCTCTCTTAACTGTTTCGCTTCTCCATGCCGGGAATATGACCTTCATTCACCTAATTATCAGCACAATACTTCAGTTACAGGCAACGACCAAGGTCAAGCGTTTGTATCCGAGCGACGACGAAATGTGACAACTTCAAATGACAAGTCATCCCTATAAAAGGTCAGATTGCCGTATCAGAAACGGCTGACGGCCGACAAGCCCATGGTTACCAAGGGCACCAATTATTGTAAAACAGCGCGTACAAATACGCATGTGAACCACACACCTTCGAGGGCCGCATTTCTTTGTGCTCTCTTGCGCCAGTTTCTTCCTTCTTTTTTTTTCTTTTTTTTTCGTACGACGCCGATATCTATGAATAAAAAAGCTTCGCTTAAAACGAAAAAGGCCAGTCTGCAGAAAAGAAAATCGACTACGATACCTTTTCAAGAGCGAATAAAAGAAACACGAAGGAACCTTTCAGTGGCTTTGCCGAAGCGTCTGCAGCTTCGAGACTCGCCACCTGTTAGTCAATCAATCGATCCAAAAGCCCGTCGAAAGGGGCGCGTCGCTTTTGTAGGTCTGCCACATCTACCTCCCCGAGAACTCTTTTTCTTTTCCCTTTATCTCTTTATCTTGCCCTCAGATGTCTGTACGTACAGGTGGCTGTATTTGTACGGCTCCCTATTGGCTGTGCCCACTCTCCAGAGACACGTGGCTCTCGCCCTGTTTCTTTATTTATTATTCATTTATTTATTTTCTGGGGACCGATTTCATTTCGGCGAAAACGCTCCGCCTCGTCGCCGCAGCAATCGATACTCGCATATGTCTGTCCCGTTTCCCCCTTTCCCTCTCTCTCCGCACTTCCCCTCTCCGAGTTTCCTTCTTTCTTCATTTCTATGGTGTCACATTGCGAAACTCTACGACCTTGGGTAGTGCCAATCGTTTTGCCTCAGCAAAAACTGCAGTTTTTTTTTTGTCATTTTGCCATTTTTCGACGCTTTTGTTTTACTCACATTGCCTGCGCTTTCACAGAGTTCTGTAGTTACTACTTTTCTCTTAGTTTGTGTCGGATGTCCTTGATGACGTACCTTAGTAAATCGGTGCCGAAAACTTAAAATCAGACATTAGCGTTAGGGTCTCTCAAGTATATTTTACGTTATTTCGATCACAAGCTTGTTTTCTTTTTCTTCATTTGTATCTGAAGTGTAAGAGGGCCGGTATGCTTCACGCTGAAGCGGAGAACGAAAAACAATGCTTAAGCAACCTAGAATCGACCGCTGAAGTAAACCGAACATCATCACCATGGTAACATGGCAAATTTATCTTGTTCAAAACATACGTCTACCTGCACGTCGCTCGCAACCTACGCATTATTGTGGGCACTTTTTTTTTTAATACCCGACCACTTCCTTCGCAGCCGACCTCACTACCTTAACATTGGTTTTTTTATTTCATCAGAATGGCGCGTTGCACGCTCGTGCGAGTTGGGAGAAGTGTCAAGTAAACCACTGTGCGCTTGAAACCAGCACGGTATTTGGAATAGGTATACTCCACTTATCGGGATTGGTAGAACAATCCCGTGTCACGTAAGAGTTAGAATTTATGATTAAAAGAGAAAATTTAGTGCCTCGTCGAAATTCTCGTAGCACTGCTGCGCGTTTCTTTGGCGCGTAGCTGTTATCACCATTCAGGTCATCACCTTCGCTTTCCGATCAATATTGCAACTTCAGGCTGCCCTGACGAAAGGCAGTGATGACTTGGTAGGAGAGCAAGCGGTGCTCTCGCTGCCAAGTTTCAGCAGCGATACAATTTGTGAAGTTTTGACTCGTCTAGAATGCGCTTAACACACAGCTTGTACTTTGTCCAATGGGTAGCCACTTCGGCAAATAACGCTAATTCAGGCTGCAAACAAGGAACACCCTGATTGATTGGAAGGCCAGACGGTCTATCTCTTAACGAGGGCTGTGCGCGTGTTCGCCGTCCAGACCGTCTAGGCACGCAGAGGCACGTCGCGCTGTCTGCTTGAGTTTGACAAGAAAGTGGATAAGCTGATAAAGAGCTCGTTAGTTACGCAAAATTCACAGTCTTCAGAGTTTTGTCCTTAAAGAGATCGTCTACGTGCTTTTTAAGTGAAGCTTGAGTTGTTCGGAAGAAAAATTTTACATTAATCTTCACTACGACAGTCTGCGTTAACCACGAGGAACCTGTTTCTTTTTTACTGTAAGGTTAGGGCTGAGCACTCCGTCGTGCAGCCAACATCCTCTACGGATCAAGACTCACACGCAGGCGCCCGGTGACGTGGATTGAACAAAAGTAACAGCAGGGCTCGATGGTTCATGTTAACCAATGTAGCGAATGTCCTTCTCATTTTCCTACTATGTCCAGGGTTTCTTGTCAGTAGATTTTTTTTCCTCCGTGCACGTAATGCTTACAAGGTGATACCTTCGCACACGCGGCGGTTAAAAAGCTGGTTGAGTTATGATTAACTTGTTTATCATTTTCTGACGTTCTAAAGACACGTGCTATCAATACAATTAAGCACATAATGCAGTTTGAATAACAAAATTATAAAACAACCAAGAACACTGTTTCCTCGATTTTCTTTCAGTTATGTCAACACTAACAAAAAGTAGCGCGTAAAGATGGTTCTGCGCACTGTTCAGGTGCGAGGATACATGAAATATCAAAGCAAAGCTCCATAAAGCATTGGCTCAAAAACTTATTAAGAATTTTCACTAAGAAGTAACGTCACGTGGTCTTTAAGTGAGCATTCTCTCCCTCTCCCTCTTGAATGAGAAGTGGAACCTGCACGTGCTAAAATAAGTGGACTCCAATTTTAATACCCGATGCTTGGCAGACAAACTCTAATGAAACAACCCCTCGTTCTTGTGCTTTTCGGGGTGAATGGAGGAACACGACTGTGGACCTAAAGCCTGGATGCCTAATTACGTACGACATTAGCAACTGTGTGTAGATCAGCGTCACTCCACTCTAAAGCAAACACCCTAATGAAGTCGCTGAAACTTTGAGTCTACACTGGAAAGTACACTACGAGTGTTAATTACGAAGGGAAGGCATAAAGGAAAAAAAAAGGGTTGAGAGGCAGTTCAATGCACTCAATAAGGGAGTGTTCGTGTTGAAAGCAGCGCTGTGTCCACGTCATTCTTTTCAGTGCTTGTTCTTATTGTGCGCTATAAAAGTGAACAAGGTCCTCAAACCGCGGAGCATGTAAACGTAACTGCTCCTGCAGATGGATGTTCCGGTGACGCGCAATATTCGTTTGGAAGCGCGGTAATTATAGATATTAACGTAAACGCAATGGCATGTTTCAGGAGTATCGGCTGGTATCGGCTAATATACGGACAGCGCTTAGTCCGGTTCAGTGTTGTCCTGTTGGGGCTGTTTCTCGTGTTCTATGGGCATGACAGCAACCAGCCCGCTTCCTTGGAACAACAAAAAAAATGGCTACGCTACGGTAGACTTAACTTGCATCTATAGATATTACGTATACTGTGACGTTTCCTAGTGACAATATTATGAATTTCAAATATATGTACAAAGAGGCGCATTGAAAACGCAACCATATGTGAGTATACGGCATTCTTTAGCCTGTTGTTTGAGTATGACATTTTTTTTTCGATGTTATTCGATACGACAATGACTCAGTCTAGAGAAAAACATTGTGGGGCATCAGTGCTTGGTAGAAGTACCAATTTCTGAGAAATTTGTGGCAAGAGCATCGGGCAAGGGCGACAGGCAGTTTACTTTGTTCAATGTATCAAGATCCAGGGAGTTAAAAAACATTGCTTATTGGGCTAAATAAGGGTTTAAAAAAATGCCCCCCACCTCCCCGAAGGGAATCGTGAGGAAATGCGAATGCATTTCTTGCGCCGACGCCGACTTCTGCCATCGCCTTGAGAGGCGCCCAGCCAGCGAACGGTCGAGAGTGAGGCGCGAGCGGACGGGAGAGTGGGGCGCAGGGAGGAGTGAGAGCGAACGGCGAGAGAAGGAGCGGCGAAGCACTGCACCTACCCTCTCCTACACTCGCTCGCACCACATGCTCCGGTTGCTAGGGGCGAGGATAAGCGCGCGCGCCCGCAGCTGTTGCTATGGGAGAGGGAGTGAGAGCGGAGAGATAACACCTGCCGGCGCGCGGTCACCTCCTCATCCTATCCTCCTCCCCGCGGACAACGCCGGACAACGCCGCCTGACATAGCCCGACTAAGAAATGCATTCGCCTTTAAAAGTCACAGTTTCACCGCAAGGGTGAAGCAATGAATGCGATAGCAACAAAATTGTAATGTTATACGAAGTGAGGCTGGCAGCTAACTCTTTTGGATCCGATCCCACGCAACTCTAGAAAACGCTGCTTTAAAGGGACCCTGAAACGGTTATTTGAAGCTTTGTCAGCGTTTAGACTAGAGCATGATCGAACCATTGGCACCACAAATTTAGCCGCACGCCGTGTACCAAGGCGGCTACGGACAATTATAGCATACCCTCCTTCTCACCCCTCTCTTGCCTCCTCAACTCATGAGACACGCTGGCATCGCTGGCGATCGCAGAGCTCACGTGAGCACACTCGACGATTTGAGCTTCGCCCAGTGATGACCTCCGAGATTGCACGCCGACAGGTTGCGTGCAATCTCGGAGACCATAGCCCAGTGCGCCCGGCAGCACGCATGCCGTCTGGCAACAGAGACATCGCGGAGTGGTTGATACCTGCTCCGACAGGTGCCGCCACCCTACCAGCCAATTTTTTGTGCGCGCACACCGCAGCCCCAGTGACGTCGCCAGCAGCCCCAATGACGTCGTGCGGACACTGCATGTCGTACTCGCAAGGGGCGGTTGAAAACGCGTTGGACTGAGCCGCAGTGATCTGCAGCGATTCGCAACTTTATAGCGTTGTAATAAATTACACAGTGTAAGCAGAAAGCTTAAATTAGTCTGTAAATGAGCCTTAGGACTTGGTCTACTGGCCCAATGTGTTTGTACGAAATCGTCAAAACCGTTTCAGGGTCCCTTTAAGAGCATACGGCCGCCCCAGGGACACTGCTCACCACATTGTCTTCGCGTTGAGAGCGCAGCACGTAGAAGGGTACACCGGCCCCCCCGTTGTCGGCCGCCCAGAAGGGGAGATAACGCGCGCGCCCGCGACGACCGCGCTCGTAAAATCGAAGGTCGTTCGAAGGACTCCCCCCCCTCGCGTCTTTTCACGCTCACGAACGACGGGCGGGGCCGGTTATATATATACATATACATATACGGCAAATGACGGTGGCGGACGGCGGCGACGCCGACGGCAAAAACCAGCCGAGAGTGTCCATATAATTGCTATCGCAATAAAAAACCTCCGCGCCTGGCATATCGCATGCTGTCGCTTATCAGCCAAGCCCACCGACGGAGACAGTCCGCGCAGCCGCCACGCCGAGTTTTGCCTGCCGCGCGAGCCGAGCGCGAGCAACGAAACTAGAGAGGGGCGAAGCATGTAGGGAAGGGCATTGCAGCTCCACTAACGTGAAACCTGGGGAGGGGCGAAGGATGCAGTCCGCTTTTAGTTAACGCGCACGCTGCGAATCTTTATTATTCAACTACGCACAAGAGAAATCTCCCACCGACACTACATTGCAGGTCAAGATCCAGTGTCTTTATATACGAGGTGGCCGGTGAACGGTTGTGCAAAGCAAAAAAAAAAAAAAAGCGCGTTGTCTCTCGCGGGCGAGGGAGCATTTTCATAGTCAACGAGCGCCGTTCGCTCTCTCTCTCTCTCGCCACGCGGCGAGCGCTGAGGCGGTGGCGAGAAAGAGCGAAATCTCTCATGGCGAGCGAAGGTAAATCAACCGTCACGACAGCAGCAGACGATGGACGAAAAAGAAGTTAAACAAGATTACAATACACTGTCGCTGATTTTCTGTTTCTTTCCACACCGTGTATTCCTTCTTGTACACGAGGTGTGAACCTGTGGTTTGGAGCCGCATGTCAATGAAAACGACCAATTCTTTTTTTTTCACAAAATTATAAGAAGTAGGTATGAATAACACGAATAACGCGATAAGGCAGTCAGACGGCAAGGGTAACTTCACTTGGGTGCTTTGTTGTACGTCGCATAACTTTGATCGGTTGCCGTATAGCGGGTTATTGAATCGGAAAACAAGTTCAGCGGATTTTATTTTTGTCCTTGACACAGTGTGAATGTCGCAATGTCGTAACGTCTTTTCAGCCCCCGTATTTCATATTTCTTCACACTTCGTTCCTTATTTCACCCACGAAAAAAGCCCGTTTTATCGAACGCAATCGTGAGTTGGTATGCAAAGAAGCCCCTCTGTTACAGCAAATACCAGACGTTCTTTTTCACACCTACAATAAACTTTCACGAAAAAAAGGAAACACTTGCGAGTTTTTCCCGGAGCGCCAGAATCCCGAAAGCGCCGAAAACTTTCATTTCATTGTAGGCAAATTGCAAGCGTGGTAAGCATTCAATAAAAGTGACATCAGTCGACTGTTACACGAAAAGAAAAAGTGCCTCTTGAGTGAAATTCGAAGCCTGCTCTCAAAGGACTCGGACATTTTTCTTTTTCATTGTCTTTCTTCTGCGGCGAAACTACGGCTTATTTGCATATTTAAGGAATTCTCGAGCGTTCGTTTCCAAGAACCCAACGGCCTCCCTTGACAATGATCTGCATCGGACAGGTTGATTTCATTTGGGAGGAACGGAATATTTTTTCCTCGTGTTGATGAAATTAGGACAGTCGACAAAGCGTGGAAACGTGACTTCATTTGTTGGTCATTTTTCTGGACCAGAAGTGCTTTTCTCCTTCACTGCCTCTTTCACATCGTTGCTTTTAGATTAACCAAGTTTAGTGCTCATAATGTTACATAGAGAGCACGTAGCTGTTTTCGAAAAAAAAAATCGATTCGATGCGAAGCGGAATATTCGAGTTTCGAGGGCTCCTGTAGGCATGCTCGAGTGACGCGTCCAAATCGTCTCTCCTCGCCCTTTGTGCCGCGCCGTTTATCCAAAGGTCGTCACTTGCAAACATCACGTACATGTCCGTAGGAAGTACGATGGCATCAAATAATGACCAATAAGCCTTGTTTCAAGTTATGTTAAATCGAAAAAAGAGAGCGCTGTTTCAGCACATGTTCGCCATGATAGCAAGGTTGCCAAGGTAGCGTATGTTCGTTAAGGTAGCTTCAAAGCAGCAAGACTGCGTTCAAGAAAAAAAGACCGCGTTTCGAAACGTTGGCTGCAGCGACACCCGTGTTCAAGAATATTCATCTCACGTAGAAAAAAAAAATACACGTTTGTATTTCGACATGAAGTCAGCTGGAAACGAGACCTAATTGCTCAACTCAATGACTTGACCTAAAACATGGCAGTAATCATTAGAGTCATTGCAACCGGTCATTGCAACCTCACTATTTGAAACAAACTGTAGAGTCAGATAGCCTTCGATTAATAATAAACGTACCTACGTCACGCTTAGTCTTACACAAAGGGAAGTGCACTTTGTGTGGTCATAATTATCCGCTTAGAAAGAGGTGAACAATTATGCACCTTTACGGGCAAGCAGTAAAATATTTAAACAAAATGAAAGGGGAATCAAATAAAAAACAGCAAAGAAATGCACTGCTGCGGCATTTGTTTGCCACATCAATTTTCTTGTTTATATTGCGAAAGCAAGTTGGTGCTTATGGTAAACGCGCTCTAATAAAGATTTTGCAGCCAAAGCACTTAATTTCATAGATGTGGTGTTATTACTCATTTTCATTGTTATCTTAAGATACAATCACGCATATGTAGGTGTTCACCTTCTTCTTTTAAAATGTCCCTTTCCAACAGAAATGAATTTTAGCATTGCCATTTTTTGGGCGTGTTGGTAAACGGTATTTGAAAACATCTTTTGCGCTAGCAAACAAGGACGTAGGGAGACGACAGAAGTGACGACAGACGCATTGTGTTGTCGTCTCCCTACGTCCTTGTTTGCTAGCGCAAAAGATGTTTTCAAATTCCAACAGAAGCACGCAAGAAAAATTAGGCTGTTTCAACGCTCGCCCACTCTGAAATGATAGCGTCCAATACCTCTGGTAGGTGTTCAATAACAAGCTAATGTACCACCTGTGTTTGAGAGGTATATGAGTAAGGATCAGATTTTTGTCAGTCCAGGAACGAAACACGTGTCTGCGTTTTAGTGTTTTCAGTAATTAACACACCGTGCACGAAGCCGTTCTAAATCTGTCACACGTCAGAAGAACGTGACTACCTGTCTCTGACCTTAATGCACCATTTCTGAAAAATTAGACGAAAAAAGCTGCAACCCACAGTTCAACTTTTTTTGTTGCTCACTAATCAGATAAAGCATGCTGAACCAATCCGGTACTTATGGGAACTGCAAAGAAAATATCTGGCAATTTGCCGAACAGCATTAAAGACCTAAAGGCCATTCTGACGCACAGTCCAACGATTCCTAAATGGTTTGAACGTGAAAATTGAGCGTGAGCGCTCAATACGCAGTGTCCGACTGATTTTGAATGCGTGTTCATTGATTCGGCCGTTCCGCGTCGCGCAACTCCCGGGGCATCAAAGCGTGTACAAAGCCATTTACTGGTTTGCGGTTCAGTGATTTTTATTTCGAATCTAGCTGAGCAATGGCATGGCCGCTCGTGTTTTTCAGCACCGTGGTAGACCAAAACCCATTAGCAATTTGTATCTCAGTTATCTTTCTTTCTTTCTTGTTTTTTTTTTAGCGGGGGGGGCGGGGGGGGCGGTGCGGGGCGGTTGATATGGCTTTGCGCTCACACATAATTGCCTTTGTTAGATCAATAGTTTTAGAAAAATTTGTTCATCTAAATTCCGAACATGGATACAGACGCTGAAGTATGTGCGCGATAGATATGGGCACGTGTGTGCCATTCTTCGCGTTGGCCCATATTTTGCTACGGCTTCGCAGGATCCAAGAGAACAAAAAAAAACAAGAAAACTAAAAGAAAACTAGATGACATGTATGACATTGATATATAACTTGCTCATCAGACGTATCATTGCTAGATGACAGTCTGCTGCTAGCCTAATTTAATTTTTATTGCTCCCATGTGCTATTCTTTTTACTATTTTAATTAAAGTGGCAACGTTCTTGTCAGTGGACATTTCCCAAAATATGTATCACATCATTTTCTGCGGGACCATCTTACACATCAATGTGTGGACACATTCACGCCTACACGCCAAGCCAATCAGCAGTCTCTTGCAGCAGGTAAGCGTTCTTCGAAAACCACACAGTGATTACGTCAGGAAGCGCGTATCTTAGCCACGAAATAAACTTGCCGTTTGTCCTAAGAGAGGAGGAACAGTGGACATAGCACATTATCACTACGTATCAAACATGGACACATTTTTTAAGAAGTACGCCTGCATGCTTACAGCGCTGACTGCTTAAAAAAGAATGGATCATTTGCTCAATATTGTCGATCACCTTTACGTTAAACTGAGGAGCTCGCGAGAAAACTAACACCAAAAGTGAAGGTAAAAGAGCTTACAAACTCCGAATAGCTCAATAATTCAATTGGCGGCGCTAGAGTTGAGTCAACACATTGCTACGGCAACGAAATGACCGGCCTACGTGGGAGGGGGGTTCGCGTTGCAGGAACGCTCGTGTGGCCAGCTGTTGGGTGCATGCTAAAGAATTCCACGTAATCAAAATTAATTGGCAGCCTTGTCACATTTGAAAAGTTTATTCGCACTCGTGACAGCAGTGAGTCATTTTAGTCACCGTGCAAGCTAATTTAAGCCCACACTCGCTTTCCGACAGGTGATTTCTCTTACAGGCCGATGTAAATGCTCCGGACACCGCCCACCCACCAAGCTGCACAGTCTCGTCTCGGCTGATTGAGTACCAATCTTGTGGTTCTAACGAAGTTTTGTAATCGTGATTTATACCTGCAAGCCCTTCCGTTTAGTACCACGGCAAATGAATTCTCCCTTGTCAAAACGTGCGGACATCGATCGCAACATCAATCGGTGCGCGGAAGGTTCTTTAATTATGCCAGTTGCGAAGCACAGCGCTCACGATGCAAACGTGTGCCGCGTCTAGATGGCGGTAACCTCTTGATAAATTCGTTCGCTGTGGGAGTGGGATATTTGGGCTGGTGCCCCTTGGTGTCATTGTTTCGCCGTAGCGTGGAAAGTAATGTCTGGCTTGAGTGATTTCTATAGAAGTTAACATTTTGGTTGAAACCACGGAGACAAGAAAGAATTGGAAGGGAGTATAACAGCGATCAATTAGACTCAATGAGGTGGCTCAATACGGGATCATGCCCTGGTGTAATGCTTAGTAAGTTGCACCTCCACAGCAACCGTGATCGGCGTATGTTCTTGAGAAAATGCAACAAATGTGACAGTGATGTCTCGAGAAGAGCTGACGCGCGCAGTTGTAATAAGGAGATAAGAATAGTGACAAAGAGAAGCGCTTCAACTGTGCGCCTATAACAACACATTCAGCAGCGTTCTCCGTGCATTCGTATGCGATCGCAGAGCCCAGCTGTTGCTTCAAATAGAGCAGTGGAGCTCTGGTGGCGTTTTCAACGTTTTCATCGCTGTAAGGAGGTCTTTATTGCCGCGAAAACGAAATGATTTAACGAGTGCCGCATTTTAATTTGTACACATATTTGTGCAATACAAATCCGTAGAAATTGGCCAAAAATGTGCGTTTGATAACGCCTTGTTACTGATTACTCTTTCACCATCTCAGTGTTCGAAGCTAACAGAGTTCTATAAGTGACAGTTAGCTTTCTTCATTCGCAGTCGGATGCTGCAGTTGTCGTATACTTAAAATCAGATGCTTGGATACTTATACGTATTGTCTACAGGGCCAGCGGTGATTGTGCGCTACTGAACAGACCTGCTGGGCTCGCAGAAAGTCGCGGGTCATCTGTTTTAATAACCCCTATTTTTGGTAACCTACCAGGGAGGGTATTTTCTAAATGGGGACGAAAGGAATAGCTGAA
This sequence comes from Rhipicephalus appendiculatus, assembly GCA_030522465.1. Lineage (NCBI taxonomy): Eukaryota > Metazoa > Arthropoda > Arachnida > Ixodida > Ixodidae > Rhipicephalus > Rhipicephalus appendiculatus. Next base: position 3,146,485 of record JALIZH010033007.1, on the reverse strand, counting down.
AGGATTCTTACTGATAGGGGAGCCTAGCCGCACCGGCTGTAGCTGATGGACGCTCTAGTATACACAGTATCGAGCAATGCGGGCATGCACTTGCTCGCCACAGCCTTGTTGCGTCAGAACCGATAAGACATAACGTAGTTCGATGCACTGGCAGCATTTACGACATGAGCCCTTCGGCGCGCCCACCACGGCACAAGTATTCTAGCGGCTAGCTCAAAGCTTTGGCCTATACATATGTCGTAATCTTAAGCGAAGACTGCTTTATTGTACACGTTCCTCGGTAAAACCCTCACGTTGAAATGTATTCATATGTCTTGTACATATCTTTCCGTGCCAAGGGTAACTTTTTTGTAGCTTTTCTCTTCCTCAAGGCCACAACCACCAACATGACAGCCAGTAACCATACGTCGGGGCGGTAAATAAAAATGCTTTCAATTGAATGTATCGTCACTGAAATTGGGAAACGATATTTTTAGAGTTTCTTTCCGCGTATAAAAGCGCCATAATTCTGTCGCCAGTAAAAAAATTTCAAGTATCACTCAGCGGCGCTTTGTTTGCGCGCTACAAGTGCACCATCCCTTTCCGGGAGCTTTCAATATTCAATTGTTGCTATGCGTGCGTTTCGAAACAAACTCATAACTTTTTCGTTGGAAATGAAGCTCCTGCCGACTGACACGCACTGTTACTATCTTCCTCTCGGAACACCGCTGAAGATTAGAGCCCCATTTAGAAATGAAACACTTACTTCAAGGCAACAGAAAATTTGAAACTGGGTCTGCATGATAGAATACTTAATAAGAGTGCTCATCAACTTTTACTTTTGCATTTGTTGCAATTATCAACGTTCGCATCGCGATCTTGCCCATTCCAAATCTTCTGTTCTATCCACTTCCCGTAATTACGACGAAATTTATGAACGTGCTCGTTTTCACATTGTATAGGCAACAGGTGATGCTTACTTTGAAGCGTAACTGCCACGGTGGGCGTCATATGCGTCATCAAATATTACGCGACCCCTAAGTTTTATGCAGTTGCACGCTTCCATCGAAACTTACTCAGCATCAGTATAACTTCTTCCCAGCTAATAAAATATAATCAAGACACTCAAGCCAATGAATCTCTCACCATTCTTTCCGCTAAAAATGCACCTTTTACCTATACGACGGGAAACCTTAGCGCCTTTTGTAGAGCTCAAAGTGTTTTTAGCCCACTTTCACGTTCTTTTCAGCTCACCATATTCATATTCCCCCCCTAGTATAATAAATAATGATGCAACACATCTTTTCAACTTTGTGTAGAAGTAAAAGTCATCTTATTTTGTTTGAGCATGGTAATCTAACAATATCATCAGTCTCTAAATTTTTGTTTTCGTCGGCCATAGTGGGTTAGTGGTTACGACGTTCGGCTGCTGACCGGAAGGTCAAGGGTTTGATCCCGGCCGCGGCGAGCTCACATTTCGATAGAGGCGAGATACTCAAGGCCCTTGTACTGTGCAATGTCAATACATGTTAAAGAACCTTAGGTGGTCGAAATTTCTGGATCCCTCCACTACGTCGTGCCTCATAATCATATGGTGGTTTCAGCGCGTTCAGCACGCCCAGATATTAAATACTTGTTTTCGAAGCGACTCCACTCCCTCGAGCGGTACTGCGTACCTTTCAGTATCCTCCTCTGAAAGGTTGCGGCAGCCGTGGCACTGTCTCGATTATGTACCTTTACCGTTCGATCTCATCCTCCTCTTCTTCTATTTTTTTTCGTCTTCTCTTTCTTCTTCTCTCTTTTCTTTCTCTTCGCCATCCTTCATCTCTTATGGGCTTGCTTCTTGGAATTTCATCACCTGTGGAGTGGACGAAGTTTACCCATCAACTCAGTTAAGTACGGAGGCAGCAGCCTCATCTCGCGCGCTCGCTCTCGGCTTTTCCTACGCGTTCTCTTTTTTTACAGCCTCGATGTGCTACCTCCATTGAGCCAGAGTGGATCGCAGGAGTGCCTTCCCGCAATTTCTTCCGGAAGGCTAATAGCGGTTTCGACTAGTCTCTGTCCACCGGCTACTTTTACGGTGGGCCACGAAATGACCGTACCTTATTTATTACCAAGTGTTCCTTTTTTGTTGTTGTTGTTGTTGTTGCTATTTTCTTGCAGAAAATTCTTAGCAAGCTGCTTTCTTTCGTGAAGGTTAGCCTTCTAGAGTCCTTGGTCCCATTCGTGGCTTCTACCAGATGGCCGATGTAGCCAGGCTGAAAGGAAACATCGGCTTGGCTACAGACCTAACCGCTCCTGAGCTACGCTCTCTGAAGTGTTTACTGTTTATTTCCCTGCGCGCTTCTAGCAACGCTTTGGTACCAAGACACAGTCACTAAGCACGTGAATGGGTGGGTGTTTCACAAGATGGAATGGCTTGGGTCCGCTATATTCGATTACCTACTCGCTGTACTAGTGGTCGTTGTTGTATCCGAAAGCCAAAGGTTCACCGCAAGAGAGGCCGAGAGGCGCCGCATCTAAACCTAAGCGTATGAATTTTGACCACTAGAAGTCCTCATACATGCATTTATATCCTAGTTCAGGTACGTCCTTGCTTCCCGATCAAACAGTACAATGCAACCACCGAGGTGGTTGCAACAAAATTGATTGATTGATTGATTGATTGATTGATTGATTGATTGATTGATTGATTGATTGATTGATTCATTGATTGATTGATTGATTGATTGATTGATTGATTGATTGATTGATTGATTGATTGATTGATTGATTGATTGATTGATTGATTGTACTGTTTGTACTGTACAATCCCACTCGTTAACTGATTGTTTGCACCAGATTGCCATTAAGAGATGGACGCGCGAGTGGCTTCTTTTTGCTGACGCTTAGAGCGTCAGGTTTCTTTCTTCTCTTTTTTTTATTATTACTACATGCACGTTTCTTGGTATAAGAAGTGCTGCTCGTTTCAAAAGAATCACTAGTGAACTGCGGTATTAAGTGAATAAGTAAATTAAGAAATCAAGGGAATGATGTATCAAGAAATTAAATAAGTAAACAACAGCGGCTGATGCCGCCTCTTCACGATTCCATCAAATTATCCGAAACTGCTTAATAACAGCAGCTACATTCGTATCTTCATTAGTTGCTAAATGATCAGGTACTTCCGTAAATGATAAGTTCCGTAAAAAAACATTCGCAATGATGTATCCTTTACTCCTTCCCCAGTGCGGCAGAGCAAACCGGATATTTATTTTCTGGTTTACCTTCCTGCCTTTCACTTTACCTTTATCTCTCTTTTTGAGGACGACGGGCTTGTGCAGACGCCTGTGACTTGTGGTGCACTCCCGCACGCTGAAGGGAATTTAATGTTTTTTTGTGTGTTTTTTTTTTTCCTTCTTCTTCTCGTCCCTCCCCTCTCTCTCTTTCATCTTTCTTTTCCCTTCCCTAACCACCCAAGTGTAGGGTAGCCAACCAAAAGTTTTTCTGGTTAACCTCCCTGCCTCGGCAGAGGCCCGTGTATTGTGCGATGTCAGTGCACGTTAAAGAACACCAGATGGTCGAAATTTCCAGAGCCCTCCACTACGGCGTCTCTCATAATCATATCTTGGTTTTGGGACGTAAAACCCCAGGTATTATTATTAACCTTCCTTCCTTCTCCTTTTATGTTTCCCTTTTTTTCTTATATCTGATAGCTCTCTATATTTCGTGGATTCAAGAGTTTCTCTTAACAGAGCCAGCCTTTCGCCTATGTTCCACATGTGAAAAGCACACAAACGAGTCACATGCATCGGAAATAGTTTAGAAGAATTGAGATCTGGGATAGCTGGCAATACATAGTCCTTCAACATCTGGAACACAGCTCAAAATTACGGCACGAACAGGAGGAGAACTGCAGGGACTGCGGTGTGTCCTTCAGCGTTGTGGTGTGTCCTTCAGCGTTGTGGTGTGTCCTTGCGCGCTCTGGTGTGTCCTTCAACTCTCCTGCTGTTCATGTCGTAATTTGTGCCGCTTTCAAGATGTTCTCGAAATAGTTTAGTTTGCCGGCAAACATTTGTACGTTTATATGGTCACTACATGGGGTTCGTGATCAGCCCATTTGATAAATGAACGCGTAGACTTCTACTAATTGTTTCACGTGTGAAGCGCGTGCAAAAACAGAAAAAAAACGAGGTCGTGATTGTTAGTCATTTCGTCCGCTTCAGGCCCATCGGCACGCAACTCAAGTTTTATGACCTATGAAAGATAATGCGTGAAAGCCACTGATGAATCACATCTGTAAGATGCGAGCAGAGTAGCATGGAAAAAAAAATGAGGACGATAAGGACGGTTGGAAATTATATGATGGAGCGAGGTGTTCTAATGTGGTAACATCGCTAATTAAAATTTGTGTAATTACGCTAATAGGAGCTCTTATTTATGCGATATACATAAATTATTCATCAGGAATGGCTTATTTAATCAGTGAATAAGCACGTTAGATGGCTGCAGATTAAATTAATGTTGCACTTGCGGCAGGAACGTGGGATAAGAAAAACCTGAGTCACTTTCCCTGCGTATAGCGTGCTATAAACCAATTTATCAACAACTAAATTCTTGTTACTCGCTTCACTATACATGAAAAAATTATTCATAAAAGGTTGACAGTCCGATCCAAATGAGCCTTCAGGGTTACAATAAATGGTTTAGAAGCCAACGTATCGCTTAATTTTCTTCTTGTTTGTTATTCATGTAATAGCAGGTTATTCGTAACATAGGCAACAAAATTGATTGATTGATTGATTGATTGATTGATTGATTGATTGATTGATTGATTGATTTATTGATTGATTGATTGATTGATTGATTGATTGATTGATTGATTGATTGATTGATTGATTGATTGATTGATTGATTGATTGATTGATTGATTGATTTGTCCCAATCCTTTCAGTCATGGTGCCTCCATATGAATACGAAACACTGTTCTGAATGTTTAACTAGTAGATGCTATTTGAAAAATCTGTAACAGCGCGGAACATTCAGGGTAACTCTCGAATAAGCAAAAATGATCACATAGTCACTTTTTGGGGCTGAGTATTGCAGAGCGACTGGAACTATGAAGTACCCTAACAGGTCTGACAAGAACTTTTACAAATGTTCTGCAGCACTGCGACTACTGTGTGATATATTTCTTACATCCAACAGATGTCAACACAATAAACTCCACCGCATCACTTCGTTACCTATATTTAGTTTCTAACTTACAGCACACCAGGTTTCAGTAGTATTCATTAGCTGTATAGTAAAATATTCGTCGACAACGGCGAAATAGGGCTTTCTGTTGCAAAAGAAAAGCTTTCGCTCCAGGAGACATGTCAGCAAAACGTGTCACACGAAAACGTTGAACAAGACAGAAACAGTGAAACATCGATAAATAGAAACCGTGATAGCAATGCGCGGCCTGCAGAAGCAAAAAGAAAAGAAAAGCGAGACAGGGAATGCTGCACTCTGGAAAAGAAGCCTAAATCTCTGGAGATTGGGCTCGCTTCGGAGGATTGCCAGAGGATCAGGCGTCAGAGGTTCTCTTGCCCGCAACGCAAGCGACAGACCTGGTGGCCTCACGTTTCTTGTTGCGCTTTTTTCTTTCTTGCTTCGTCTTCGTCCTTACTTTCGCTTTAAGTTTCTTTGGCCTAATCTAGATCAGAGCAACCACGCGTATTCTTGGTTATCCCTTATCTTACGGCCAGTGCAACTATACCCGAACCTCAGTTTCATTTGTTTTCGCTTTAGTTTCTGGAGCATCGAAAATCACCAGAGCGACAGGAAAAAAAGTTAAAGCTGGCAATAAACGCGCAATGAACATGCCGTGTTCGATTGCAATTCCGCTAACCCGATCAGTTGCCTCATAAGACTGTCAGCAAATGCGTCTAATAAGTGGGAAATTATGGAGTACGGATCTTCCTGCCACGTTGACAGAGATTTCCATTTGTACTCACCATTTAATTATATTTCCTCTTTACCCACCGTGGTGGTCTAGTGATGGTGCTCGACTGCTGACCCGCTGGTCCCGGGATCGAATCCCGGCTGCGGCAGCCGCATTTTCGGTGGAGGTGAAAACGCTTGAGGCCCGTGTACTTAGATTTAGATGCTGGTTAAAGAACCTCTGGTGGTCACAATTTCCGGAGTCCTCCACTACGGTGTCCCTCATAATTATATTGTGGTTTCGGGACGTTATAACCCAGAAATTATTATTATTATTATATGTTCTGTTATTCGAAAATGGCAGTGTGCGCATCAGCATTCCAAGCACACTCCCGCTGTCGACGTTGATGTATTCTGAGGGTGGACAGACACCCCTATGATCCTATAGAAACAAGAAGCATTTTTAAGGATACCGCTGAAATATTTTTCATAAGCAAGTGAAATCAAGCTTGATAATATTCAGTGAGCGTGACGTATATTGATGCAACTTGTAGGACAGGGGTGTGTGGTGCCGCATCCGCAAAGAAGCCGATGACCGCCAATCTTCTGAGCAACGCAAGAGCACGTCAGCTTAATGGAGCGCACCAGGAGATTGCTTGAGGCAATTCGAGTGCTGACTCGGACCGCGAAAAGATCGCTTGCCGTCTTCTATGTGCAGACGATTACCGCCACTTCCAAAGCGTTGAACCATTCGGGGCGTCGTTCGGCAAAGGACTGATCTTTCCTTAACGGCCCTGCGGCCAACGGTAATCTAGGTGACTCTCCCTTACTTTGTCATTTGTGAGTGAGGCCAGTGTTTGTCTTGTCCACCAGCCGTGCTTCGCTTTGAAATGAAGGGGGCGCTGCCTATCGGGACAACCGCCTTTTTTTGTGTGTGTGGCCTTTGTTCAGGACGTTGTGGTAATTGGGTGTCACAGTGACCAACCATAAAGAGGCAGTTCAAAAGATAAAAAAAGAACTGTTTGGATCTAAGCAGGAATGCAGAGCACGAACGGCCACGCTGCCTAAATGATAGCGAATGGAGTACGTCTGAAGACGGAGTCCGTACTTGTTCAGGGGAAGTAGTGTTTCAAGTATCACGGAAGACTCGAAGATATCAAGGAAATGATCTTGGTTGGGCTCGGCAATAGGAGAAGGCTTTTGTGGGATTCTTTGGGGTGTAATAAGTGATAAGAGCAGCCGCACTGATAAAAGTAGCCAATCAGGAGCTAAGACGGCGGGACACCGATCGCGGTTGAAGTCACGAATCATGAAATCATACTTAAAAAAAAAGATCGCATGGATATACGAGTGAAGGCCACGAGAGAAAAGAATATCAGTGCTTGTTTTCGGTGGGAAACCAGTCTGGAGATATGCGACTACACTTTCCTTTATAACTATGTTACTTTGTGACAATCAATCTTTACTGACTTTTTTTATATCAGTCGTAACAGCAAAAGAGCCATGATTAGCTGAATTCACTACTTACACATCGTGGAATAAGAAATTGAAGTTCTTCTATATTCATCCTGGTGCCATGCTTTCCCTTTCCCTGGCTTTAGCGTAACTGGCGCGATCACGGTTGATGTCAGTCGTTTGAACAAGTTCGTCGAATGCTGACCGAGCGTAATTTATTCAGATATTCGCTCTACTTTCTTCACGTTGCTGTCATATTAGCATGCTGCGTATTTAGTCATGCCGAGTTGTCTTATCAGCAGAGGCCTTCGTCAAGTTATACGATCTTGAGCCTCTGCTCCTGTTCCTAGTGTAAACAATATTACCGAATTCGTAAATTCAAAGCACGCATATGCGCCAAGACCTGTATCAGTATCATTTTTAACACGAATGTGTTTTACGCCGGGTCCACCACGGCTCCACTGATGTATTTTTGTCACGGATATGACGTTGCAAAATATACACTAATTTATGGCAAAAAAAAAAAACTTAGAGACAAAGTTCCGTTACCGGGAGGCGAACCTACCATTTCTCGCTCCGCAGTGTGCGGCGCGAAGCGACTCGGCCACGAACCGTACGTTCTTTGGAGTACTAACGGCGAGCTATTTATATACCCCATTTACTGTCGGCGGTACTCAGAGATCGGCGACTTCAGCGTGTTTCTGTTATCACAAGGCTAGCTTGGGCTTGTTTCTGTTATGATTAGCGAGATGGCGTAACGGGCGTGAGGGCGCGCTTTAAAGGTCGTAGCTTCGCGCGTTGCGATGCGCGCGCGCTTATCTCTTGATCGGGGTGGTTTGTGCGTGTTGTGCTGGCGTTGAAGTTCCAGAGAGTGCGAAGGTCACTTCGTTCGTTGCAGCGGCCGCGTTTGCGAAAGAAGCGCTGCTCAGACACAAAGAAGTAACTGTGGCAGTTGTTAGTTCGCGCTCGCCCGTGTACTAAGATTTAGGTGCAGGTTAAAGAACCCCAGGTGGTCGAAATTTCCGGTGCCCTCCACTTCGGCGTCTCTCATAATCATATCGTGGTTTTGGGATGTTAAACCCCAGATATTATTGTCAGTTCGCCCTCGTCTTTTGAATACTTGTGTGTTCGTTTCGTGCGTTTTTTGTTTTATAGCAGACGCGTTAAGTGTCGAGCTGTGACAGGTGTTAGTTCGCGCTCGTGCTGCGTATGTTCGTTTCATGCGGCCTTTATGCTTGCGGAGTGTGCTGCAAGTTTCGAGCTGCTTGCCATTCTTCACGTGGCATTGCAATTTGTTGCTATAACATTCATTCCTTTGCCCTTGGGGCGAAACAATGCACAATAAACGCTCAACATCCTCTGTTTAGACACGTTCCACTTTCGTTTTTTACCTATTCCTATGACAGAGGGATCAGCCATGTTTTTTTTGTCTTTTTTTTTTTGTCTGCATTGTTATATTTTTCATACCCCTTTCCAATTCGCGTGACATCCTTCTCCAACAAAGGGAGCAACGAAGAGAATATGGCCTTCCACATAAAGACTTGGATAATCAACAAAGGAGGGATTGGAGACGAATACAAACCAATAGTTTCCCCAATTTGTACCATCTAAGTAGAATATATCCCGCACGATTTAGAGAAACCTGTCCATGGTGTTCAGACGCACCAACACTTAGCCACTTAACATGGGAGTGCACCCAAAGGCCCACACACATTGACAGCCCACACACTAAGCAGCCACACATGTTTCACAGGCAGTGGGAGGCATGGCTTGCTGACGAGGACAAGCAGAGCCAAATAGCTCTGCTTGACCAGGCCCAGCGAGCCGCTCGTGCCAGCGGAGCCCTGGACTGAGGGCCCGACCAAACTGCCTGCATTTATTTATTTATTATTATTATTATTTTTTTTTTGAATAAAGTTTCTTCCTCCTCCTCATGCTCCGAAAGTGGGTATGGCCGTTTGATTCATCAAATCTGGCTCTAGAGGGGCTTGGTAGAAGAAAAAAAAACTGTATTTCGATCATCGATCTCTGCAGGACTTCGACGCCATTTTCTAAACGGAGCTCAGAAATCGAAAGGAACTACCGCTTGAGCGTTAGAACTTCCCTTTTTTCCCACCCAATAATTTGAGCCCGAATTCCTAGGACCCTTTTCTATTCTCTGCCTGAGTGGAAACTTATGCTGAACGGTGAAGTTACCTTCTAACCGTAAGCTTCACAAGCTGTAGGTGCACGCCGATCGCGATAAAGTAGCGGGTGCTGTTGTAGACTGTTTCCCAACCATCGGAATGCGGAGCACGCGGTATATCTAGAGCCGTTTTCTACTTTGCCGCCACGGCTCCGGTGGTCTGCAGGATTGCAGTGAAGTTTACAGTGAGGGCTTCCAAGTTCGGAGGCTTGGGTTTCGATCAACCTTACTTTGCCGCAGCCTTCGCAGTTCGAAAATCAATTAGAAGCTTTTCTCTGACTCCTCCTCATTTTCACTTTTGCGGGGGGCCTCGTAAAAGAGAGCGGGTGGTATGTAGCGCACGAGTGGCTCTTGTCTAATCACATTTTATGTTGATTGGAGGAATGTGTCGAATACTTAAGCCGCCAACTGCGCAAGTATTATGGACAACACTTTTTCCTCACCACTGGATAATTGGAGAACATGGACACCGCGCTGTTCGCAGTACCGTTAAGAGTTTTTTTTTTTTTTCGTGCAGGCGCTTTCTTTTCAAATACCTTGTACAGTGTTGCGAATGCTTGATTCACGTGTATGTAGTATTCCCAACCTTTTATATTTCTGCATAGAGAATGGAGGAGCGTTTGTGGCCATAGCCCAACCAATGAAAAGTTGCTGATGCGCCCAAACACAATAATTCAAATCTCGGCTAGTGATGAACAGCAGCGTCACGGTTCTAACAAAAATAACCACTTTCTATCGATTCTTAGCTATCATAGCCACATCGAGAAAACTACTATATCAAACAGCAAGCCTTGACGAATGTATTTTTCATTAACAGCGAGACTTTTCGTCGGATGCGCACAGAATTAGGAACGCAGAGCCCGAACTTATAAAACAATCTTGCGCCAAGATTTCTCATAGAGATAAGCTTCAAACCATCCAATTTGGGGAACATGCTATTATACACATTTCCAACGAGGGCTCCTTGGGTGAGCCATGTTGCCCTTTAAGCCTTCGCGAATATGCATCACCTCCAAAAATGCACTGCGGAGGCAGCGATGCGAGCGTTTGATTGTTCGGCAACTTTCCAGGAAGAAGGTGCTCCCTCTCTCCTAAGGAAAGCCTATAGAAAACAGCTGTCAAATGCAAGCACTCATTTTTGAATTAAAAGCCTTTTACCTTGTCTTAGGCTGCTAAGCTAATGTTTTAGTTTAATATGAACACTTACCCGGTTTTGTCTTCAGAAACGCGGAAACTCAGCCTATACCAATTATATGAAGCAACGTGTGGAATCGGGCTAGTACGAGGCAAAATATTACCTCCCACGTGCAATAAACATGTAAACAAATTGGGGCAGCTACGCACTACTGGCGCGAAAACTGTGGAAACAGCGAAGCTAGTGGCATTCCCCTCCTCCTTTTCCTCCTCGTCACCCTCACTTCCGTTTCCCACTTCCTCGCTGTACTATATACCATAAAAGGCTATGCTATGCTTCACCCCTCTCCTCCTTGTTTACGTCATCCTCACCCTTACATCACTCCACAACCCTACTTTCCTCTCCCACCCCTTGCTGTACTATCCTATACATGGCTAGGATATGCTTCACCCTTTCCCTTCCTCCTTTCTCTCCTCCTCAACCTTACATCCCTCCTCCTGCTCCTCACATCCCTTTGCTTTCCCCCCTTGCTACACTGTACTATACATCGTTATGCTATGCTTTACTATCTGTCCTCCTCCTTTCCCTCCTTCTGAAGATTACATTCCTTCCCCACCCTCACTACCCGCCCTCATTTCGGTATTGTATAGTTGCTATACTATGTTATGCTTTGCCATCTCTCTGCTCCTTTCTCTCCTCTTCATCCTCACCTCCATTTCCAAGCCCTGTGCAGGCCTGTACTATGTTTTACTCTCCTTCATCCTCCTTTCCCTCCTCCTCGCCCTCAGATAACACCTAATCGTCACTACCCACCCCCTTACTTCAATATACTATATATAAATGGCTGGGCTATGGTTTACCTTCTGACCTCCTCTTTTCACTCCTCGTCACCATTACATCAGTTCTCGTTACCCTCACTACCCTTTCCCACCTCTTTGTTGTACTTTCCTATGATTCTTTCTTGGCTTTGCGTGCTTTTCACAGCTAGGCTGGGCTCCCCTTCCCATAATGTGGCTCCTACTCTCTCAAGCAAAGTGAAGGTAGGACGACAACGGAGTTTTGCCAAGCCCAAACAGCTCCGCTAATGACAGGTAACATCTGACTACCGCTGCAGAAGCAGAATAGACATGGCAAGAAAGAGACATATTTTCTTTAAAAACAACAGCATAATAAAGTGCGAACAGGGCCCTATAATGGTTGTGCGGCTGGCATCGCGTAGTTGCCCGCTTAAATGGTGCGCCATCTGTTTCCAAGTGCTGCCGAAACGACTGGTTTGCACGCCGTTCATTGCCTTGCCGCACATTCGCGAACTCCTCTCTGGGCGTTTTCTACCCAGAACCACCACCCTCAGCAAGAAGCATTTTTTTTTCTTTAGGCCTAAGCTCACTTTCATACTGTATCTTCACGTTTTAAATCTTTTTTTTTTTCGCTGACTCTACACACGTAGTTGGCGTATCGTTCACGTACTTTTCCTTCGCTCCTCTTCTTACTGCTCGGCACCGCGTCTCATTGTTCGATTCGAGAGAACAGCTACTCGCTTGATTCGGTTTCTCTCTTTTGAGGAAGCGCTGCCCTGCGTGTTCCGAGTCACTCACCGATAAAGAATGGTTTCTGTTGTGTCCCAATCTATGGAACAGAATCATCAGTGTACTGCTGCCCTGCGAGAATTTCACACGCCATGTTCGCGTTTCTTTTCCTATTTTCTTTTTGTTTCCTATGCGATTCCGTTGCGTATATTCTGTATCGCAGCTCTACGCAAGACCATTACTAGGAGATTACAGTCTTCAGCATAAGTTCTTGAGCTACACAACTCGGGATTTTTCCTTTACCTTCTCAATGAGCTCTCTTTAGTTCCCTTTTAGACGTTTTTTACTTCATTACAAATTAATGCATTGGTCGGTTTTACAGAAAGTGATGCTAGGACACTGCTTTTAGTTCATTCTTGAAAAAGATATTTAGTGGAGTTTTCGCCAACCAGCGTTCTAAGTGACAGTGAATATTCGCATTAAAGTTTTACCGAGCCTTGTTCCTGATACAAAGTATGCCGGGACATTACAGACATATTAGACGGTACTTAAATGATGTTGCGGGGAGTTTCATAATCTGCAAACCATGAATAGAAATGCTTTTAGATGCTTTAATGTCTTTATGTTTTACATAATAACCTTCAATGAGTGTACGTAGCTAATATGGTCGTCTAGACAGAGCGTTAAAGAAATCCAAATTTCGTGAGCCAATGTATAGAAGCCAAAGGCGCTGCTTCGCTTCTGTGTTTGACTTTTTTTCTTCTTTTTTTTTTTGTGCTGGAGCACGTCGATTGAAATAACTGGCGCAGTCAATACGTACGCATGTTCGAACAATGCAAGGTATTGAAGGCATTCTGAGTTGTGGAGAGCTGCTAAAAAAGAGTTAATAATTTTTTTGTGATACCATGGTCTTCCAAAATTGTGCGCGTTCAATTTACATTCCGCGCCAACATTTACAATTGTGCTTCCGTTTGATCTGATGATATTTTTGTTCGTGCTCACGTTGCCGTTCGTCAACAGTTCCTAAAACAGCAAAGCACCGTTGCGAAGGTAAATTCCCTTACCCTTTATCTCTTGACACGCTGTTTCTCACTCTTGCATTTTAAATCAGCAGCCTATGCGTGCACAAAATCATCAGTGCTCACTTTATTGCAGCCTTCACTGAGTTCTGTTGCTTTTTTGGACTTCGGACAACTTTTTGTGCGTCGTCCTAAAGCCCTTAAGCCGCTTAAGCCGGAGCATTGCGCCGAGCTTAACGCTCAGAAGTGACTCGGTACATTTTCTGCTGACATATCTCTAAACAAAGAGTATCCGCTTTTCTAGTTCCCAAGGAATCTTCATGTTTGTGAGTGGCACGCACAACGCACAATGAACGCGACTTTTGAGTTAGGCCATACGAGGCCGAAACCAGAGCGTAAACTCGTATTTTGCATTTCTGGTACGGCTTTCCCACAACCGTGAAACCTATTATGAAGACTTGTTTAGCTAACGCCGGCGACATTCTAGCAGCACGAACTCTCAAGGCTATATTCTGCCACAACTCTCCAATGCCTATAATGGTTTCCTATCTCTTCTTTCTTTTTTTTTTCTTTTTCACCACTTCAATCCTTTCCCCCATTGCATGGTAGCAAACCGGGCGTGCTTCTGGTTGATATTCTTATATTTTCTTTCTTTCCTCCTCATGCTCTGCTTCCACGCATCTAGGCAGTACTGATATCGACATCTTCTTGGACCCGAGCCAAACAGACTTTGCAATAACAGGCCACGCTTAATATTATGCCAGCTGACTTTTCATGCTATATTTTTTTTATATAGACAAGCGACGAGGAAATGTAACACTATGCCTCGGCGGACCAACAGAAACAGAAGCCGCTGAGTGCGATGACTTAGAATGCCCCAAAAAATTAGCCAGAATAACTATAAAACAACACTGTCACAAATCGAAGGTGGCACGACGGACACCATTCGCTGTAATCTTTCATCTGCTGCTGAAAGGCGAGGTCGGTCGAGGGCGAAACTTTTTACGCTCAGCCTCCGGAATAATGAACGCCCCCGCAATTTGCTCAAATAAAGAACGCAGCGCTCTAGAAAATCGTTCAGATCGACTCTTGTTCTTAGCTGTCTGGTAGATGTTGTTTCTTTTTCTTCTTTTTCTAGAGCTGGCCGACATTTTTCTTCAGGTCTCCTTTCTTTACCACGTCGGGTTTTAATGTCTTCGTAGCTTCTTTTCTAGATCAAGCACAGTACCCACATTTGCCAAAGGAGCGGCGCAGTTTATAGCGACAAGGAAGTGAACGAAATGAAATAGAGTGACAGAATTAGAGCCGTGCGCTTTACGATCGCTATAGTTTCGGAGTCGTTGAGATAAAACGTCTTTTCCCCGTCATTTCCCTTCTCGTGTCGGGGATACGTGGCGCTAATTATCCTAATTAGCTTTCGATTCAAGCAATGATGAACCGAAATGGAAGGAAAATACATGGTGATGCGAGAAAGTGGATCGACGCGGGGTCGCCTATCGTGTTTTTGCCGAATTGAGGCGTGTAGTATATACCCAGAAATGAGCTGCAAGCGAATGCTGTTATCGGCGCAGTGTTTGAAGAGAAAGAAAAAAACGACGTGTAGAGGCACCAAGAAAAGTGAAAGTGCGTCATCATATACTTTGTACCCAAGGAGCTCTTAAACATGTTGAATGATTCCGCGTGAAAAGAACGAAGACAGAGGCAAAATCACTAGAGCGGTGTCACAAGTAGGCTACCTTTATTAGCGCAAAAACACATATTTTCCAAGTACAACTAAGGCGCGCTTACATAAAATTCATATTTCATGAAATTATCTGTCATAAATATGCAGTAAGAAATTACCAAGGCAATGGCCCCTTCCTTGACATTACACCTGAGTCATTGTAACGTAACACACACACAGACACGAATATAGCGCCTGTGTGTGCCACGTCTTTCTCCGTCCGTGTTTTTCATGTGCTATAAAACTACAGTATGACATACCAACACGCTCAAAACGCTACGTTATTAAGTAGCATTATCAGCCTCTTCGTTCACACCTCAAATCATACTATCTTATCTATTCCGACGTTGACACCTGAGGGGGTTCAAGGAATGTTCGGAATGTTTAGAATAAGGTTGTACCGTATTGAAGCTTTTAAGCTGGCTTGACAGGCAGGCTATGAACGTGTCGCATTCAGTTGTACCTTACGAACTAAACTACTCAAACTCAGCGGTGGTTATTCCGCATAGTATTATGATTAAAGGTGGTTCCTTCTCTCAATTTGTTGTGCAATATTACTTGTTGGATGCATCAAGGCGCATGCATAGATTTTTCAGGAACGAGAAAAAAAATGGCCGCCATCCCCGTCCTGCGAACGTGAATGTCCGGCGAAGCTATATCAAACACCACAGAGGCTGATAAAGGGGGGGGGGGGGGGTGGAGAGGTATATTTTATTATTACTTTGGAGTAACGCTGGTGGTAATCGCTTTGTGGCTCGCTATGGGATATCGCGATTAGTTCCGCGACCATCTTTTAGCAAGGACGAATGTGTTCATTTCCTCGAGCATTGTATTCACGCTGTTCTGGTGTTTTTAATTTGCGTGGTCTACGCACTTGTAGTCTTAGAATAAATTCAATGAGTTTCTGGACGGGTCCTCCTTTCCATCACGTAATCCACCACGTTGGTGATAAGAAAAAAAAAAGAAAACGCCAGACCCTGGGCAGAGTTCGCAGTACAGTCACAGCGTAAGCTGGCTGAGTGGTCTTCATAGAAGTTGTTGTAAGCTCCCTTACGGTGCCTACTGCAAGTACAGTTGGAAAGTACCCACCACGCAATAAATCATCACTTTTTGCGAAGTAGATAAGCACCCACTACGCCTTTGTTAGGTAGTATGGGCAACTGCGCACCTGTACACTTTGTCGTTGCGGTGATGAATGATGATGAGGGTGCTGAATAATTGTGACCAAGCCCTTTGTAATGTGTGGGAAGCTTTACCTAAACCAGCCCAATAGTTACGAAAGTCGCCAGGTGTGACGTCTGGTGCAATCGTATACTCTTCTTCCGCGTAATACGGCATCGATTCACGCGTTTATTCGTGATACATGAAACATATTTGTAAGCACGCGGGTTAAAGACAATTGACGTTCTTTTTCAACCTAACCTGACCTATAGCGTAGAGCCTACAGAAGAAAACATGGATAGCCTACAACCTCGTAACGACCGCCTACGTTGCCGCAAACAGTTCTCACCTCGTTTACTGCCTTCGTCGCTGAATACATCGCGGCGTTTAAGCGTCGACGTCGGGAGCTTAACGACGCTCGTCTCGTGCTGGGCTCACGCCCCCCTCGCCTATAGCTCAGCGCACTTCCCAACAGCTATCTTTCCCAGCCAGCCCCCTTTTTTTACCGGCGTTACCTGCACGAAGGCGAGAATGGTCTCCGTAAGCAAGACGCCGTTCCCTTACTGCCTTTGTCAGCGCGTGCTGAAAGAAGCGCACGCTGCACTGCCCGCATGCCTATACGCTCGGCGCGTTGGAATATGTGGCGTGCTCGGTGCTCATTTGGCGAAACCCGGGTCCACCACGCCGTTTATATATAGGCGGGCAATTGCCCTCGGGGCAGTTGGCGCCGCATCTGCTCATGCCAGCAACATTTGCCGCGAAAGCAGAAAGAGAGGCTCCGCCTTCTTTCTTTCTTTGTTATCTTTTACTGATTATGATAGCTATTCATTGTTCCTTTTTATTTAGATTGTGCGTCAAGAAAAAAAAACGAGGCAGTGAATTTCACGTGCTCCTGCAGCCTTCTGAACCTCTTTCTAATTACATGACCTTTCTTGCCCTGCTTTTCCTAGGTCAGGATTGCTCTGCAAGACCTAACGCTGCGCACGCTATATAAAAACGAATTAGTGCAGTCACGCCAGATTACTTCCGCTAAGCCATATTAAGTGCGGAGAACTTTAGGGGGGGAAGGCTGTCGTATACTGTCGCCGTCGCTTGGAGTAACGCAGGCAAAAGCCACATACATGTAACATAGCCAGCAGTAGCATACTGAGCGCCTTGATGATATTCACGCAGGCGAAATTGCATATAGCATAGCCAACTGTAGCATACTGAGCGCGCTCTCAATATGCGAGAAGTCTTGTTACCTCTTGTTCTTCGAGCGCATTGATGATGATATTAAGTGCGGACATCACTACTGTGGCTAGGAAAACACGACAACAGAAACTGCGCACAAAAATTGAAAGAGGAAGTAAGCGATAAGTAGAAAGAGAGAGAAAGAAAAAGTAGGAAGAAAAATAAAAAGAAATAGAACTAAAGAGAAAAAGACATGTGGGATGCCATGTCGACTGAAGGACGGATCCCAACATAAAAACGTAAGAACTTCATAATGCAACTGACGATTGCATTATGAAGCAGCGTCCACCGTTGCATTAGAAAGCACAGCGCCTTTTTTTGAAATTTCCAGATGCAAATCTTCAAAGGACGCTTTTTTTTTTTTCGTAAGCGTGGAACGCGGTAGCTCTATCTCTCGTCGCTCGTTCAACGTTTCCGAACAATCGGCTAGCGTTCAGATATTGCATATTCATGCACGTGCAACACGTAATTGAAAGCGCTAGATCGTCTACGGCGATTAAGGTGTGGCTTGGGCGCTCACACCCCATGTTTTGTCCCGAAGCTATAGCGTGCATTGCAACGAACGATCGGCAACAGGCGTGTCCCTTTAGGCATGCCGGGAAACGCCCATCGCCCTTACGTGTGACGCTCCGGCTGACTCGCCTACAAGCTGTCAATCAATACGCATTGTAAAATATTACGTGCCGGTAATGTCGCGATTTCGAAGACGAGAGCAAAGCAAGGCACACGGGACAACAAATGTTGTTTGTATACTTCGTGCTTTACTTTCGGTACTATATTCGAAAAGCACATACTCGCTAGTAGAAATGCTAACTAGCCCAGCAATCGGCAATATTAAATGATTATACATTTCCCTTGAGGTTGCACGATGGTATAGACCGTACCAACAAGGGATCCGTACGGATCCTGAAATGTCATTTTGTTTTCTTTTGACATTGGTCAGTGACCTGTTTTTCAACAATGCCTTTACCTGACCAGACGGTGTTCCGTCGAACTCTTGACTAGGTGTTTTATATTGTATTGTCACCATTCCCTCTCGTGGATTTTCACCGCAGCGCGTTCATTGTGCTGTCATATGTCATATGCGGTGCTGTACCGTACCGTGACGGACGCCGGACAAGCCTCGGCCCTAAGGTGCTTCGCCCCTAAAAAAAATAATAATAAAAAAATAAAAGACAACACAGCGCACACCTTGAATCAGGCGCCACCGCGTGGCTGGAGACGTAGAGCGGTCATTACGCGAGTCGCACTTTAAAAGAAAAAGAAATATCTAAGAGCGTCGGGTTCTGCGTTGTCGACACTTGTAGCGCGTTGCTCAAACACAAAGGCGTAACAATTGTGACGGTTGTTAGTTCACGCTTGTCCTGTGTATACCTGCGCGTTCTCTCCGAGCGTCCTTCTTTGTTCTTCAATTTGTTCCTATCGCATTCATTGCTTCGCCCTTGCGGTGAACAGACAACATGTATATATCTTACAAAATTAGTGGAATGCTACAGTTTCTCTCGCCTAAAAAACAGATTGACTATCCCCGTTCGACAAAAAATCGTGAAGGCTCATGCATCTAAACGAAAAAAAAAGTCGAAGAAAAAAATAAAAAAAAACGCGTGGGAGGGTAGATGAGAACCAAAAACTTTAGTGCAGCGTGTTAATCAAATAAGAGTACTCTTTCTCTGGTATGGCATTAGACGGGGGGGCTGACACATCGTTCCCCGCATCTCTTTATGTGAAAAGCTTCGATTAATTTGCGGGTGGTTTTATCTCGGTGCCTAGATAGAACGGTCGCGTCTACAAAAAAGGGTGAGCAGCCGCACCTGGTGCACTGCTGCGCCAAGTGAGCAGCTTCACTTGACGCCACAACTCTATTATGCTCCTGCAAACGAATATTTAAGCATCGGCCAGTTTGGCCCACGTATACACGGCCACATGGCAGTGGTATCGCCCCACATTTTGTATTTAGAATGAAACGCCAGTCGGTAAAACACACAAATATGGTAACGTACGTATCATGTTGCAAACGAATTTTCCAGTGTCTCTGCAGTGTGGCGGGGCGTGAAGGTGGCAGTCGACCAGAAGTCTAGTCACAGAAGTGTATATTTCATCGTTTTTCACTGTTTTATAAGACGTCGAAATAGGGTCAGACAAAGAAAGCTACCATAGCGAGACCCTAGAAGAGCATCGCAAGACACAACCCTAGAAGCATGATGTGCATTGTTTCCACGTGTTTAAATGTCGTGTTAATGTTGCTGCTGTCGTCGTCGTTGTTGTCTCCCTCTTCTTGTTCTTCTTCTTCTTCTTCTTCTTCTTCTTCTTCTTATTATTATTATTATTATTATTATTATTATTATTATTATTATTATTATTATTATTATTATTATTATTATTATTATTATTATTATTATTCGAAAGGGCATATGCTGTGCCCTTGTACTGTTAAATTGAGAGAGCAGATAACAAATTTTTGCATGATAAACGCCATTGTCTTCAAATTTACCAAGTTTTCATAAGCAGCTCCCGAGGGGATAACGGTCAGCACATTCGTACAAATATGCAAATCGCTTTAAGTAAACTTATGCGTTCGACTTTACAACTCCATAAAGAAAAAAAAATCAAGTGCAAACTCCGAAACGAGCGATAACGAAGTCTGCTAATGTAATAAAGTCGCAATTAGCAGCGGTCTTTTGCCGGTTGTACGATTAAATATGCAAGCGCCTAAGTAGTCAGAAACGGCCGTAGCGCATGAAAGCGTCTGAGCTATAGGTAGCGGTACAAGGCCGGCGATTTCGGGGCGAATGTTGAACAGCTCTCGAGCACGAAATGCGTTTCCATTGTAACTGCCAATCGCGTCGACTCTTCCGCTGAGAGGACATTGTAAGGAACTCGTCCTAAGTGGCTGCGCACTCCAACGTGTCGCCAATGGAAGTCGAAAAAATTAAAAGAAATGAAGTTAGTTTCGCGCATGCATAAGTGCGCGTTCGCTTGCATTAGGACACAAAGCTTTTGCTTTCAGTCGTCCTGAACACGGTAATGCGTCTTTGTCGCTGGTTGTCGAGGACGTTCGAAAGGGAGTCCTAACGAGGACCGAATGCAGATAAACTTGATTAATGACTTTATTTGAACAGTCAGAGCTTATGACTTACTTTATTATTGTTCGAACGCCGAAAGCAGTGCGCCCCTAGAATACTTACTATTCAGCTAAATATCGAGAGATGTTAAATGTATTCTAATTCGAGAAGAACAACGAAGTAAACATTCCTGTTTCTGAGGAAGCTTTAGTTCATGAAGGTCGTGGGTTTGATCTCGGCAGTGGCCACTCAGCAGACCGAGAAGAGCGAAACGCAGAACAATACACCAGCTATACTTTGTACTGCGTTTCGCTCTTCATGGTCTGCTGAGTGGCTGTTGTGTCATAGGGCTTGGACTCCGACCGAGTGGGAGTTAATTATAGCCGATCTAAGGGAAGGCGAATTACGCGGCATGCCTCAGGAGGCAACCAGAAATCGATAATCCGCCACTGCCGAAAATAAACGGAGTAGCGCGTCCTTGCAGAAGCACCTCGCTGTGAGCTCCGTGTATGCTCTACCTTATGACATGGACGTAGCTACGTGCGTATAGTTATGTAAAGTTTGTATTTCCGTAGATACCTAGTTCCAGCAAATAATTTTGCAACGTTCATTCGTCCGCTATCTCTTCTTACAGATACTCACTCCGATGTCTTGGGCTGAAGTTGCTTAATTGTTGCCGAGTTATCAAAACGCTATCTTATCGTTTTTAATATGTGTAGAAGGTATTGCTAAGCAGTAAGCTTTTCTAAGAAATATTTACAATGTAGAGGTGTATCTACAATAGAATCGACCTTTCTACCGTAGCGTGACGCTACACCCGCGTCAGAAGCGCCGACATGGCACTTGTGAGAGTACAACAGAAGCGGAAGACATGTCCAATAGTGGAGGGT
This sequence comes from Rhipicephalus appendiculatus, assembly GCA_030522465.1. Taxonomy (NCBI): domain Eukaryota; kingdom Metazoa; phylum Arthropoda; class Arachnida; order Ixodida; family Ixodidae; genus Rhipicephalus; species Rhipicephalus appendiculatus. Next base: position 3,125,213 of record JALIZH010033007.1, on the reverse strand, counting down.
TGTCGCGTAGCCCACACTGTATCAACGACTGACATGACACGTGACATAGGTGGCCTGGCGCAACGCTTTGTATAATAACAGTCGCAAAACAATATTTCTGATACTTTTTAAAATTATTGTGGAGTTCTGGAAGCCTCCACATTAAACAGTACACAAAGTTACACAGTTTAGAATGTTTTCGTGCTCAGTAGCTGTGTACGACATAGTTGTTACTAAGCTTATGCGAGGAAGGGGCAAAACTTTGACAATAATTTATTAATTCTCAAGTAGAGAACCCTGTATGTTTAAGCAGTCACCTAAAATGGCTGCCCCACTGGCGCTTCTTTGTAACCCTCTTTAGCGAATCTCTGAGTTTACTACAGGCTTGTTGTATGACCAGGGCTGTAATTGCGTTATTCTAGGATTTCGAAATGCTTCCTTAGTCTTTAAAACCAGCGACGTTATTACATTAAACATTTCAATGCAGAACGACGGGTACCGTTATTTTGCAAAGACGCTCATGGGATTAGGGAAAAAAATAAGATAAGATTGGGCACACGCCATCAGTTCTCGCTTAACCCTTGTTTCTGTCCATGGGCGGTTTAGGATCACCGCCTGGCTGTGCACGATAGCGCGTCGATGGAGTCTGCTTCAGAGTCCATTGCTCTCCTCGGATTTGCAATTTTCGTCCTTTGCATATTCTTTCCCTACTTTCAGGAGCGCAGACTGGTTAGGGTTGCACGTTATTTCGTCATTACCTCTATGTCACGGTTGCTTCTGCTGTAATCTTGAAGAGGAACAACCAAATTACGAAAATTGAAGTAGTCGATCAATATCGCCTTTCCTGGGCGATATAGCCTAGGCCCTAGGGCCGTAAGCATTCTTCAACTGCCGAGGCCCAAGGCGATTAAAGAATGCTTACGGGCATGCTAATTCTTCAACGCGTCTCTAAGGGCACCTGTAAACTTTTGTTTAGAGCGCAGCTGGTCAATACCTCATATGTTTCATTGCCTTTTTTATCTAAAAGCACATGAACAGCACAACTCCACATAAAGGAATACGTTACTAACAAAGTAGTGAAAAAGCTTAACAAGCCTTAAAAAAATATACAGGACAAGGACAACAATTTTGTCGGCTCACAGCTTTTGTCATGTGGTCACTCCATCTCAGTGTTCTCAGAAAACAGCAGTATTGGAAGCAATCTCATATTTACTTCGTCTGATTTAAGCGATTCAGTCGAACGTCTGGGTTCAACGGGTTTTATTTTTCGAATCTGCGATGAAAATATACAGAAAACAATAACAATTTGGGGCAATACAGTCGTCCTATATACTGTGAAATCTTCGTGAAAGTTCGTGAAATCTTCGTGAAAGAAATCTTCGTGAAAGGAATTCTCCCACAGAGCCACGCCAGGTCTTGAAACGGCTTTGGAAAAAGACGCTATAGGCTGGCGTAATGTCGGTGCTACGTCAGTTGTGGTTGAAGTGCTGGCTATCTAAGTTTATAAAAAAGCAACAAACATTACGTATGTACTTCTATCATACAGGCGTCATGTCGGGTTAACGTCAGTTGTGGTTGCAGGGTTGGCTCCGCTTTTATAGCACTCTAATAAACATTTACATTTGTATTCCTATGACTGAGCAAGCTATATTCAAACATTGAGCGACCCCGGAGCAACACGCTAACGAAAGGTACGCATGATATTGGCATCATCGCACCGTAAAGTGCACTTTGTTTCGATAATACTGCAGTCTTTGCTCTAAGTGAGTGCTGCCTTCACGTCTGACCATAAGTTACCCTTCAAACGCCAGTGTGGTCGACGTTCCTAGTAACAGTGGCGTAGCCAGAGAGTGGCACACCGGGCCCATGCCCCCCCCCCCCCCCCCCCCGTTTTTTTTTTTTTTTGCCATAGCATACAGAGCACGACATGACACTCGACCTCATTTGCCTGCCCAGCCCGCCCTTTAGATCAAGGTGGTGTCCCCCCCCTCCCCCCCTAAGAGAAAAAATTTCAGCCTACGCCCTTGCCTGGTAAGCCCTCGATGTGCACACAACTACTGCGCTTGAAAAAAAACACGCCGCTTCACCTCCTAACGCTTGACTCAAAGCCTACAAATGCAGAATAGACATTTACTCGACGACTGCTTCGTATGACACCGATTCCCACAAGGCGCGGGATCTGTTGATCTTTTTTTATTTAGCAATTAAAATAGGATAAGCCAGCCAGACAAAAAGTACACCCATCAAAGCATGAATCTCACTGCAGGATGCATTGTACATTGAGAGGAAGCCGGCATGTTCTAGACAGTTCCGCTGTAAGAGACAGGCCTGTTCTGTCGTGTAGTATAGGAAATCTCATTTCGGATGTCAGCGAGGCAATCTCTACCTCGAGGAAGTGATTTCCGGAACCGGTGTCGTGAACAAAAGCGTCGAGATTTCGATCTGATGAATAGAATCCAAACGATGTCAGACTATGCGCCAAATGCACCTGTCTGCTGTTTAGCGAGAACAGTTAATAGGAACAACACTGCAGTCATACGAATGCAGATAAACATCTATAAGCACATAATAAACGTTCGCGGCTGAGAACTCTTGCTTTCACGAATACCATTTAGTTTGCTTGGTTATCTTAATGCTCCATGTGTGCATGTCAGACTTAATGTCGTAGATTGTTCATGTGTTCTGATGTGTATATATGCGCCAAAGTTGTGTGCGCATTTTAAGACGCTTTTGTGTATTTCAATTGGAGAGAAAATTCATAGTCTTCGTTTACTCTTTTTGGTGCCGTGTTTTGCTTTCTTGCAGAACTGAGCAAATGCTTGGGATATCTGAATGCCTCCTTCGTTATTAAATACCTTGAATTTTTGCTGTATCATTCGTCTGTTTTGACTTTTTTTGCGCCTTGAGCATACAAAGAGGAGTTGCCGGTGCAATTGAAGGTGGCAACATCTGTGAACTATTAACCGCGATATATAAACCAGAACAGTAAAAAAGAAAGATTTCTTCTGCGGAATTCAGTAGCTTCCTGACAGACTTCCGTAAGGTTAAAATGTATCATCTTTATAAATGATAAGTGAAAGCGATATGACCACCGTGAACCATATTAAAATCGACTAAAAAGACCACATATTTTTGTTAGTAGGTTGGGCAGGCGTCAGCTGTTTCCAGAAGTTATATTCAATGATTGATAATTCTGGTACTTACGGCAGATTTATAGGAGTATAAAATATTTCGTTATCTAATTCACAGCAGCCAGCTTAGTAACTAACTGCGTACATGTGCATGCTCCTTTAACGACCGGGCGCCAGGTTGAGGATAGGCTACTCAACAGAAATAGCGTTCTAACTTGAGTTTCTCAAAACTTTGAAAGTTATCTGTAGCTTTTGAAGAATAAAGGCAACTCGAGCACTCCAATTGCACTGCTTAAAGTTTTAGATGAAGATTTGTAGCTTCATTTTCAAGTGTAATTTCTGGAATAGTCGTTCCAGTACAACAAAAAACATGGTTTATCTCTCCGTCATGAGCATCGGTATGACACAAAAGGAAAACGGGTCCTCACAAAAGTAGTTGAATGTTTACTGTACATCGATGTAAGAAAGCTTGCACAGTGTATATTCGTGTTTAGCAGCTATATCACTGTTTAACGTGGATGCACCCACGTTGATGCTTGGTGGCACATTTTCATCCGGAAGGCTAAAGTCCATGATCAGTGAATAAACAAACCTTTGTGGTAGCTCTAGTAGCTAACGGTGAGAGCGTGATCAGAGAAAGTGGTGTGACAGCCAGAAGAGCGTCCCTGATTGGACGCAAAACTTGGGCTAAGGTGCAGTGAGGTGTGGTTGCCGCACCCTCACTGCACCACACCCTCACTGCATGCGCAGTGAGGGTGTGGTTGCCGCGGGGAGGGATGCCTAGAGGAGAGAGAGGGGGAAAGGAGGTCTTTTATTTTTAGTTTTTTTTGAAAGGGTTTGCGCATGCGCAGTAAGGGTGGTCACGCGGCACACCACCACCGGATTAAGCTTCGCCATAAGATGCTTCACATCTAAAAAGTTACTAAACACTACGGCCGGACTAGCGACAAACGCAACGCGCGTCGTGTCTACCGTCTAGCCCGGCCGCAATTTTTTCGGGGCGAGTGTACGCGGGGAACGCGGTGTTGCAGCCAGGCGAGGCAGGCCAAAGCCACCTACTAGGTGGCTTTGGGCAGGCGCGTCGCATAGTTATTTTTAATATGGATGGATGCTATGAGCGTGGCCGAGGCTTGGCCCAAGGTCACCACCTGGTGGTATGTTAAGACGACGTGAACAGCGCGTGAGACACACAAGGACAGAGGAACCGACGAGGACTAGCGCAAGGCATGGACAAAATTGACTTGTCCTATGGAAAACGCGCCTAATGGGGCGGACTCGTAGCAACGACGCGTTGCAGGAGCTAATTGCGGAGGCCACTATCATGATGCATTACTTCACTTTACCGCTCTCAGACGACGACACCACCCCGCCGACTAGGAGCACTGCAAGAGCAAAGTGTGAGATATAAGGCGCGTTTGTAAAGCCTTTTAAGTGTGTGGCCGTGGCGCAGTGGATAGCGTGCCCGGCATCTGTCGTCGCGCACCGAAAGGTCGTGGGTTCAGCTCCGGCCGATGGAAGTTTAGTTCGTCAACATTTTGTTTGCCATCTAATCGTGTGCGTTTTTTTCAACCTCATTTCCATGACGGTAATAGGTCACTGAAGTCTTGGTGGACACCGGCATAGAACACTTTCGTGTTAAAATAAAAAAAAAACATACCGCGAACGTCCCGGCGCCGATTATGAGTGATCTGGCCATCTTTCTTTCACTCTGGAAGAGCTGGCTTGCCGTAAAAACCTTTCAATAGTTACGGCACATATGAACAGAGAGAGGACACAATACATTTCTAAACTTCTTTTATTGTTCCCCCCATTCCGCAATAACACATAACTTCGGGGTTCAAGGCATTCAACTGAAAGGAGCAATCGCCGAGGCAGAAAACACGTCATCGCACCGACCGACACGACGCATTCGCGTAACAACAAAGTTCACAGACGCTACATTTGTGGGGAGACAAAATAACCGTGTTGTCACTTGATTTTTGAACAAACCGAGACAACATTCAAAAGTTTGGGTGCAACACTGCAGGAATTCGATAACATGCACAAAACAGCGTCGTCACCATGGGTTTGTAACGCGACACATCTGCGGTAATGACACGACGCATCCAATATCAGCAACATTTCCCGCTACGCTTATCCCCCGAGTCCTTGTAACGCTTCTGTTTCTATCAAGAAATCCGCAACTTCTTTATCGCCTCGGAGGACTACACTTCTTGGAAAGCATGATACATCGAAAATACTTCTCGCTGCTACAAACAATTATTTGATCATGCATTCTCATATTAACAGCACCAGCAAATCTCAAAACGAAGAACGCATTCAGGAAAGCCGTTGTTACTTGCTTTTAGTTACACTTGCAACACTGTTTTCATATTTAGCACAAACGTAAACTAACATAGAGAAACAAATTTTGGTAGGGGGGAGTCCCTGTCTTTGGGTCCTAAACAACGCGTCAATTATGAGTACCAGCAACTGTGACACGTAACAAACACACCTTTTCTGGTGGTGAAATTGCGCAAAAGTAACGGCGGCGAACATCCTGCACGACCAAAGAAACAAACAAAGCCAACTCACGGCTACACCTGCTGGGTGTGCCTAAAGTTGTCAAATGTAACCTTTTAGCAATCATGACAATTTCTTCTACGTTCACTTCGTAAAGAACTTTGTCTCTGCTTGACTAGCATCTGAACTTCAAGCTTTCTTGTTCAATACGTGTCGCACTTCTTTTTCAAACTTAAGGGCTTAGTTTAACTTTTTAGTCTTTGTAAGAACAAACGACGTATTCACAGTGACCTCACAGCCACGTGACTGAAGCGTAGTAGCTTAGGGGACAGTAAGCGCTTCTCAATCACATCTGTATAATTCTTGCGAGGAATGGGCGTATTATGCTGGTTTTTTTTTCTCTTTACCTCGTTATATTCTCATTGATATCTCTCACAGAAAACTTTTTTTTGTGTGCTTTGCTTTGTTCACTTCGTCCAAGCTGAAACACTCGGTATGACACACAGCGTAAACACTATGTACACGAAGTATTTCGGAGCTCCGAAATACAGCAGATACAGGACAATCCCCGTGACTATGTAGAGTCGGCTTTGAAGGGTACGATCTCATCGCCACGACACTGGCTGACTCAGAGGCGAAAACAAAAAAAAAAACAACAAATCTTTCGCTAAGGGCACAACATCGAGTTTTCTATACATTAACGGTCCGCTGGTCTGGCAATTGCCCGACAACCACCGTTAACGACTGGTTAATGCGGTTAATAAAAGCCAGCGGAATGTGGCTTTTTCGACGAGGACGCAGCTCGTCGCGTCGTGATCACGACAGAAGAACGAGAAACGAAATAATTATGCGGCGTGGCAACGCACACAAACTGGCTGAAGAGCGCGTGTACTTGCGTATTCAGTTATGGCGGAACGTGTTGGTTATGGGGAACTGTACATCACATTTAACCCGGCTTGGCCTAGGGAGGACTGAATTTTCACACGTTGGCGGGAGTATGCTTGTTCGACATACGTTGACAGGAGAGGCTGAACAAAAAACAGTAACGTGTCACTGTCAGGCTACTGAATTACTGTCCAAACTTCAGAGTTCATGAAGTAATTAAAGTCCCTCGTATATGCTTGCGTCCGAAATCTTCAATCATTTTTCTTTAAACTGCCATCTGAGATTCTGGATTGCCGAAACTGGTTTACATTTTTGGCGCCATTCCTTACTTGGATAGTCTCTGAAACAAGACCGGGCTTAGAGTTTCGGCGTTCAAAATTAAATGTAGCGACTTTGCGTTTACAAACTTTCATCTTCCTTGTCACTAGTTAAACCAAACCGGGAGGAGCTTGCTTTCTGAAGCCGCGTGATGGCGAACAAGGTGGTATGGCAACGTGGCACGAAAGAAAAACGTCAACGGACTTACGAAAACGTACACACTGGCGACGAGGTTAAAAATCTGGAATGTCAAAAAACGACACACGCACTCTGCGTCAGCGTAGAAACACTGACCTAACTTGACTCAAATATAACGCGCAACTGCACTGTATACACCCAACGAAATAAATTTTTCTTGCTACCAAACATAATGAACAAGAAAACCTGAGCATAGGTTTATGTTGCCAGTACAAAAAATAGTAGCGAATGGCTCATCGCTGTCTTTCGCAGGACCACTGCTGCCAAAATTCTCTGGCTGCTGGACTAACATGGTTAATTTTTTCAGTGGTGTTCGTTTTTAAACAATATTCCAGGTTGAAACGCATAGGAGTCTGCACTCTTGTTTCGTCATATTTTTCCATTTGTTCAGCTGAGTAAACGACGTTTGACCCGGTTCACTGGCATCGTATTCCTTGGTATCAATTTTCATGCTGAAGTTAAGTGTTCGTATATTTTCTCTATATTATGTAGAAACCAGGATGCGAAAAAAAATTCGCTAGTATTCTAGCGAATTCTTTCGGAGATCAAGACTCATGAGTCTTGATCTCCGAATGTTTTTTTGCAGATTCTCTTCACACAACAACGTGTTCTTAAGCCCTTCGTTTTAATGCATTTGCTCTAAGGGGTCAATCAACGGCCTCGAGATGTTAACCGTTTGTTCCTTCGTAATGGATACCCAAGCGGTCTTAAAATGACGCTAAAATTCGTTAATTCATTTAGTCCTTTGTTGCACAGGGATATTTTTTCTTAATAGAAAATATTTCATTCATATAAATAAACAAGTTCCTGTCGACACGTTAGCAAAAGTGAGAACAACTTAAGCTTTTGACCATCATTGTCCAAAAATAAGATTTCATGGTCCACATACACTTTTAAACTTTGCTTCGACGGTATGTCTGGTGTCTTCGGTGTACTACACGTGTGAGGTCTGGGATTAAAACATAGATGAGCACAACTGAACTATTTACCACACTTGCCTCAGCCCCAATGTGTAATTTTACGCTTCGAATAATTTCCAAATAGAAAAAAACACAATAAATTTTTAAAGGCAGCCTTATCGTTATTTATCACGGAAGAGTAAATAAAGCCCGGGATCCAGCTTCACGAGTGAATGGAAAGTTTTAGGAATAGAATATCTAGAGCTTCGCGCAATCGGTTGTCTAGGGTTGTCGCCACTGCGCGTGCGTCGCTCAGCAGCGGCAAACAGCTCTTAGGGTTAGCAGTTTTCGAAATTAGCTTGCGTACTCGAGCCACAACTGAACGCACATTTGTGTTCATCTCATGAAGATCAGAGCGCGATTCACTTGGGTTTGTGTTTACGATGGAAAAACCCTAGTGCGAATCATCTACGGCGCGCTTACGCAAACACAAAGAGTCCGATTAAACCAAGTCTCAAGTATCCTATTCTAAAGCTCTCTATTCATTTGTGTTGCCTACCATCGGTGCAAGGCGGGCATTTCCTTTTTTCGTACGAAACAATATAAACTTCAAGCCGAAAGCCAAGGCGTTAAGCTCAGGAATAGGTACGGGGGACTTGAAGTACGCTCTCACGGTAAGGGCAATGGGGAGGTTGTGACGGGAGTATATACTTGTGTTTCTGCCGGAGTGTTCTGGAAGCCCGAGAAAGAGTTTGACAAACGTGTCTGTGCTGTGTTCAAAGTGTGCCGGGTTTCTGAGTCGCAGGTGGGTGTGTGCGTGTGTTCATTGTGTCGTGTTACACGAGCACGAGGACATCAACTGGCAGCCTGTCGAGACGCATTCATCCCTTCCCCATGCGTACGATACATACACACTCACGCGCCCGCAAACACACACAAGACCAAGTATAGATCGGGTATACACGTTCCATATATATATATATATATTTATATTTATATATGTATATAACTCTCGTTTGGTTTAAAGAGTGGAAAACCGCATTCCGTTTGTTGTTTAGGGACATGCGATTGCTACGAGAAGCGCTGGCAAACGGGGCTGAAAAACGGAATGCCCACAGCTGGCCGAAAAAACTTTTTGAAGTGTTCGATACTTCGTTAAAAACATCAACGTGTCTATCCTGGCACGTAAGACACTGTGCTTTCGTTTTGTCTACAAAAATTGCACAATTTGTATTGAACAGAAAAGTTTTTTTTGTCAATTTAAAAAGCCAATGTTTTGCAAAGCTTTTTAAACGTGATGCACTTTTCTTGTCAAGATACAGACATCTTAGTAGACTTCCGAGCGACACAAATTAGCACTGCTAATATTCAACAACTCTCTCGTTTTTAAGATAACGGCGCACTTTACTCTTATCTAAAGGTTTCGCTTCATAGCGTCACGTCTTTCCTTTCGTCACATGTGTGATGACATCTTTTAAATAATAAGTAATTTTGGAATATCTACATGAACATCGCGCTTTACTCTAATGAAAGCTCAGTCTTAAGGCACGCTTTAAATCGATGGTAGTGGCGTCCATATTCGTTTTACCACTGATGGCTTCTTCGTGGTAACAGAAATCAATTTAGGGAGCCATCATCTTCGCTGGATGCATAAGCATGTGCAGTGAAGAATTTCAGGATTTGGAAACGAGTCATGGCTGCCATGTTTGGGCGCCACTAATGGAACAGTCCTTTTCATGCATTGTTTTGGATACCAATCCTTTCAGTCGGAGAGTTCGTATCTTGCGAAGGATATGAAAAATTCTTAATTAACTTCCTAATTTAACTCTAGCAAAGTCAGTGCGCCTATATTTCGCTTAATTGTGCTACGCGTCATTGTGCAAAATGGCCGAGCTGCTGAATGCACTGTACCATTCCTAGACAGGATGTGCGGCATGCCGCGTTTCGTCAGCAAATGGCGAAGTAATGTTTTTCTCATCTATTGATTACTATTATGCACGTTCTACAAGCCTGTGGGATTGAATTTTGTATGAAACAAAGTGCAACCTTGTTAATTGCAAATTCATTAGACTTTAACATTAACCAGGATCAAATTGAGAATGCACAGGTACACCACAAAATTCGACTGTCTTCCAATGGCCTATCCGGTGCTTCGAAATAGAATTATGCCATCTTGATATATTTATTCATGGTTGAGAATTATATTTCTAAATGTCCAATGCGTTTAGCACGTCCTAATAACGCTTTCTATTCGCAACACTACCTATATTCTGTTGTTCGCTAAGATCTCTATGACAGTAAAAGCTAAGCAGCCAATTTTCTTTTTTTTTTATTGAGCACACTTCACACCGAAACACACCTACTGTGCCATGCATATTATTATCTTTTTAGTCATATGTGCCTAAATACTACGTTTCCGCTCCTATTTTTTTCATCCACATTTATGTTTAAATATTATACCTAGCGTGACTTTGTAGACTGACAACAAATTTTCCTTCGTTTCGAAACATCTACACTGCTCAGTAACATAATATTCGACATGATTTAATGTCTCCAATTAAATCTGTAATCGTGATCGTATTAATGAGACCACTTACAGTTTGAACGTATATCTTATTAATAAAACTGTGTTTAGGAGCAATATTCGCGGCTCTTTGCTGATAAAGGTATAATCACATGTATGTTTTGAAACGACAACTTTCAATACGCATTCTTAGCTTTATTTTCTAGGATCCACATGTAAAAAGTAAAATAAAAGCGTTACCTTCGTAAGAGCTATCAAAAATGGGAAACTGCTATTCCCTGCAAAGAGATATAAGAGGCAGCAATTTTCTTGGAGAACGAACGAAATGGCACTTATTCTTTTCTGTAAATTGAGATGCTTTTCAAAACTGCAGCTTGCATATCAGTGTTATGCAGCACGTTGAAACTCATTCATATTATGCGGAGAAAACATCTCAGAGCTGAGAACACCTTGGTGAGGTGGAAATGAGAGTGCTACATTATTCGAGAAATCATCTTGAGAATTTTAAAATGACAGCGCACTGTATGTATCTTATATGTAATAATAACACGTGCCTCTTCGACACAGGCGTAAAGTACTGCAAAAAAAAAGTAAAGATAAGTTGTGGTTTATATAAGAACCCACCGCAAGCGCCACATGTATAGTTTCGAAATGACCATACTTTGAAGACGCTCTAATAGCCATTCACTATCGGGGAAAAAGGCAACCATAAATTTCCCAAGCAAAGAGCCTAGATACAGAAATATTCATTAATCAAAATACCACAACACACGGACATGACTAGCGCGTTGCGCAATCTTTCCTTACACAAGTGCGCATTCGCGAAAATCAGCTTCAAGCAATTACGTGTATCTAGGGAAAAAATTGTACGTATTCTATGTATTAAAAAAACGCACAACCTAAATCCAAGTGTTTACTACCATTCGAATAAATGAGACGATTCCTGTATGTATACTAGTTGAAAATAATTATAACATTAATGAGATAAGTAGGGAGACACTAAGCGGCGTGATTGTTCCATTAGCAAGCGTGCAACATCTGTCGGGCTTAGTAGAACGCTGGCGAGGGAACTACGGTCCACCATGGCTCTCCAGGTTTTTTTTAATTTTTTTTTTAACTCGGCTGCCCCAGATGCGTTGAGACCAATTTGCTTCTGCAGTTCTGGTTCAACAGTACTGGAAGTCTGCAGACTCTCAAGATGAGTATACCATAAAGTGTGTTCGAGTGCATTGCCATAATTGGTCAAGTACACTTTTTAATAATCTCGTAAGTTACCCGCGAGGAATATTGTTTTAAAACTGCTGCACGCTTTTGAAATGTAATCAATCATCTCTTCGGTGGACGTTGCGTTCCTGTCACCATCGCCCTATAAGCAGCGAACGTTAGAACTAGCATGCTCTTTGCGCGCAATCTCACCTCAACCTGGTGCGTATAAAAACTCTTGCTTTGCGCGCACAGCAATTTTGTATTTCCTGGGAGCACAGTTTTTTGTTTATATCACACACGTACGTACGACATTCAGGCACATGAAAGAAACTGAAAAAGACATATTCAAGTTGTTTTTAATGCTATTTTGCGAGAGTTTACCACGTTAGATTCGAACCAGAAACCTTGGAATGTATCCCATTCAACTGTTTTATTACTGCTTTTTGTTTCATCTCTTTAATTTTTGTCCGTTTGTAGCTCTGAGATACGCGCCAGCTGTGGATTCTTCTAAGTGGTTGCTTTTGGGTGGAGATTATCTCATTTCTTTGCCCTTTCGTGTATGTATCTGGTTGGAGGATATTTACGTGGATTAAGGCGGATTAACGGTATCAAGCGAGCCTATACGTGCAACACTCGTCGCACATGCAAGTCGAGTGCGAGGCGGAATGTTTTTTTTTTCTTTAAGCCTAGTGGCGAGTACGCTTGTAAATGCTCATCCACGTGCAACCTTCAGGACTAACGTTAATGCATCTGTTCGAGAGTATATCGTCGTGGTAGAAGCAAAACTCCACCCGCGGCGCGCAAGAGTCGAGGAAATGCGGCTTTACGGAATCGCGTCTATAATATGTAACACGGAGCACGACCAGTCAGACTGAACGCCATGCGTACGCCAACACACCCAGGCGCACAAAGATGAAGCCACGTCAGAAACCCGCTAATTTCTACTCTTTACACTACACGTAAAACGAGCGAGAATGGAAAACGACGACTCTATACTCGCACGTTTCCAGCCAAAAGAAAGATGAATACCGAAGCTTCAACGGACAAACTGATTGGCTACCCAAACAATGTAAGCGTTCGTACGCTATGCACGCACAGTGAGGGAACAAAACGCATTCACGGAGAGTGCGAGAAGGCGGCGAGCATGCCCCGACACTCATCCTGAAAATGCGTATCTCTGCGGAAAATTTTCGAAACACCTTCTCGTGACTCGCCGGCGGTGTATGTGAGCTCCAGCCACTTTTTTCTCTCCTGTGACGCGGACGAGTCTTTCGTCACACTTTCACGGTGGCTTCGCACGGAAGGATTCCCTGCAGCTCTTCTCGACACCGCTTGGCAGCATTACGTAGTAGACACTCACAGACACTCACGAACACACACGCAGTGCGACGACGGCCACCAGGAGGCGCGCCGTGACGGACATTAACGCGCAGCCTCGCTGACTGCGCTGCCACTCTCATCTTCCTTTAGTGGGTCTCGCTGGACGACGGTTTCAGTCGAAAGTGTAGGCGCCTTCCATTGGAGGCTTTCTTAGCCGTCGAGGCGCCCATGTCACCCGCATCGCCTTGCAGTTTTGGTACAAGTTCACTCCCTGCGTTCTCTTTAGTTACGCAAGATTCCAATAAATGGCAAGGTACAATAGGACTGTGGATAATAGCGTATTCAGCCTTTTGCACCACCATCTCTTGCTGCCAGGCAATTCGCCGGCTTTGTGGGTTTTCCTTTACCCCATCAAAATATGTAAATTTGGGTCCGAAATCATTGTCTGAATAAATATATCAACAAGTTAACTACAGTAACTTGAGCACCTTATCATTTTTAGTTACATATATTTTATAGAAAAAAACTAAATCTGAATTATGCTTCATCATTACTTATCACAACACAGCAGGGACCGTTAAAGACGGATGCTTCCGAACTGTGCGCCCGCGTATATAGTCCTAAGATTTCTTCATCGGACGACATTAGGCACCCGTGTTTAATAATCATCGCTCTGGCTAGACAAGGCGGATGACATGGTCGCAAATCTCAGACGGGAGGGTCACTGTTAAAAACCACACCTTAAGTCTCGTGCACAGTTAGCGTCAATCACCGCGGTGCACATCGGGGATCGGGGGTCAGGGGGAAGGTCCTTCTCTTTCTTGCTCTTGGTCAGACGAGCAGGTCCTTCACGGCACACTCAGATTCACCGAATGCCTCGCGGCAAGTCAGACACAACACCACTGCACCGTGGAAGGCATCGCTACCTTTCCACTATCTTCTGTCACGTGGAATGGTTTTGTTTTTCAAACAGCCGAGAGTAAAAGCGGTGGGAGTCGATGGTCCTTTTCGTGCCTCCCAGGCAGCGCCATCTTTTGACGAAATGTTTGGCCAGTGCATGGCTAAGGGCGCGGCACCGTGCCCACCTTGTGGCATGGGCCGTGAAATCTACAGTCTTACGGTCTAGTCACAATGGCCAGGGTCACCAGCGCCAGCGCCGACGCCAGAAGCTGAAGCACCGAGCTCGCTGTGAGCTGGGCGCCTCCGCCGCACACGTGATAGTCCTCCTGCAATTCCACATTGAACTATTCTATCACAGTAGAAAACAGAAACAATGCAAAACAACATGTACGGGACGCGAATAAGCCGGTTCTGATTGACTTGACAATGAAAACCTTATTTAGTGCCCAGAATTAAGAAAAGAGAGGACAGGATAGGACATCAGCCATTCCTATCTTTCCCTCTATTTTCTTCAAGCATTCTGTGCACTAAAGAAGGTTTTCCTTGTTAACAATGCTGTACCACCCAACCCAAGCAGCCACCTTGTTGCTGTTTGAATTGCCCCACTAAGCGCCTCCCTTTGTATTTTTCAGCTAGGTCAGTAAAAGGCAGCTTGAAAATATATCAGGGATGGCTGAAATTTTAGTAGCCGGGTGGTCCAAGTGATGGAGGCACGATCCTGGTTCTCTAACGGCTATAAGCACTGTCAAGTTACACAAATTTGGACTGTCAAGCAGCTATGTACGCGTTCTCGCATATGAATGTTTCGAGGCAGCTTATTTCTCAGTGAAAAAAATTGACTTTCAAATATCAATTTAGCGTCACGAAGAAGTTCGTTCAATTTGCAGCTTCCGTGCATGAAGTTGTGACAATTCATGTCCGTTTTACATCGTCGCTTTTTTTTTTTTTTTTTTTTTTTTTTTTTTTTTTTTTTTTTTTTTTTGCTCGACACGCGTTACGTTTGGGTTGGTACATATATATCCATGGGAAAAGATAAATTTTTCATCGCGGTTTTTGAAGATAAAAACAACCCCTTTCTCATGTTTACTATTTCTGAAAAAGTTACTTCCATGCATAGTAAATCAGAACCGCAAAGATAGAAGACTCACTTTGTCATGGTCAGCATAGCATTTGTCTGGACGACGCCTGTACCTGAGTGGATGGTCACACGGGGCGGGATCTTCAACTGCGAGCAAAGTGACATCGAAGTCCTTGTTTCCTCAGTTTGCTTGTCATTCGTATTTTAGGTTGCGTGCTGAATTTGAATGATCATGCGATTAAATCATTAGAGATCACTGCTCTGTTCTCGCAACGTTGAAGCGGGAACATTTATAAAATCGTTAGCTATGGCGAACCGCTAAACTTCATTATAATAATAAGTGTCATCTCCCAAGTGGGCACAATAAAGTGCTGCGGCATATTTCTCCTATTTCTTGTACTGGGTTTATCTTGCTGCCATATCGACATAGCTGCCGACTATATGCCTAACTAAGATGCTAGACTGTTGAGGCAGGTACGTGAACTGGATATAGCAACGCCTGAATCGCGACGTAACGAAACAAACCCTTTCCCTATCGAAGACTGGGCTCGCCCACGCGGAAAGAAGCGTTAGGGGCACCGCCATTAAGATACCCTGATTCAGTTTGCTAAGTTCTCTTAGGCTTGAACTGATGATGCCGTAATAAATTTTAAAAAGCGCTCAAATTATGCATTTTGGTTGAGAAAGAACTGCATTCTAGCAACCGGAATTAGAAAATGGTGTTTTTCTCTGGGCTTAAGCGGTATGTGCGTACCGGCAGCAGCTCTTATCAGGAAAAATAAGAAAGTGCTTGTTTGCCGTGGTTTTGTGGAATGAATAACTTCAGTTCTACTGCGAGTGTAGCAGCGACTACACAGAGTAGCATACGTTTTCTAAACGCGTGTTCTCTTCCATAAAGTACCACTCTGTGTAGGCATCATTAAATTGACAATCTTGCTGTTACGCTTGAGTGTACCTTTACACGCATATACGTCGGTATTGGCCATGAGGCTAAGTTTCGGCACTGTGAGTTATACCAGTCGAAAAAATAAGAATTTAAATCTCGTTTCGTAGCCGGCCATCTACTTCATACGATACAGGCCATCTCGAAGTAACGATAATAATCCCTTTGACGAACAGAGGTGGTACACGGAAGTAGGTCATGCGATGATGGGACGACAGACAGTGTTTGCGCGACGCGCACCAACCTTCGATTGGCGCCTGTAGCGGCGTCGGCGGCGGGTCGCAGAAGACGGGCGCGCAGGGCACGGTCGATATCACCAGGTGCACGTTGGTGTAGCCCACGCGTCCCACGCCGTACTGCCTGTTGGGGTTGCACGCGACGAAAGGAGAAGTTATTGTAGACAGCCACGGGACTCTCCACTGAAGATTACTCGCGGGAAATCCGGAATCGCGATTTTGAAGCCACATAAGCAACTATGCGAAGAAGCTAGCGCGAATCAACAAAGACAATTGACAAGACACCACGAGCATTCGTCAGAGACTAATAGTTTACTGGCAGAAACAGATATCTGAATGCCGGAAGAACCAACTGCGCAGTCGCAGGATTCAGCAATTGCCACTTCTTAAGAAAAAGATCCCGTATTTGCCTAAAATTAAGGCAGCTTCGCACTAGGGGTGCCAAGCCTAAAGGAAGTGCGGAGCTGGGCAGCCTACAATGTTTCTCTTCGGTTTTCTTATTCTTTCCTCCTCTCTCTTTCTTTTTCTCCGTTTCCGTTTTTTTTTCATTTTTCTCTCATTATTTGTATTTATTTCTTCCTCTCTCTTTATCTATTTCTTTCTCTTCCTTGCTCTTTCTATTTGTCTTCCTATTTTTTCCCTTTCTCACTCTATTTCGCGCTTCCTTGCTCTTTTTCTATTTTTATACGTGGTTTTGCCTGCGTTACGCCGAGCGCAACCAGTTTTCTTTTTTTTTTTTTTTTTTGCTGATGGTGATAAGCAATCATCGTCAAGGCGTTCGAAGAACAAGAGGAAGACTTCTCCTTGGCGCGAGCGCTCACCCAACATGCTACACATGGAGCGCTACGCCAAGCGACGACGGCAGCACACGACAGCATACGGCAGCCCGGCCCCTATAGAGCTCCGCACTCAAAACGTCTGACCCTATAGAATTGTTCGCAAAACGAAGAACTTCTGACATAGCAGTGCTTTTGTCTGGGCAAGTTGGTGCGACATTTGCGAAAATAAAACAGCACGAAAGACGGGACGAAAGACACAGTACGACAGGACCAGTACGGGACGAAAGACACAGTACGACAGGACTCAGCACTGGTCCTGTCGTACTGTGTCTTTCGTCCCGTCTTTCGTGCTGTTTTATTTTCGCAAACTTCTGACAGTCTTGATATCAGGAACATCATTAGCGAAGCTGGTCGACTAATCGCAAATATCATTGACGAACAAGCACCTCTACGAATTCGGCGCCAAAACACTACACTCATAATCATATCCCGCTTAATGTGCTAGATATAGCCAGGAAACCGGACATTTTTCGCCTAGTTTCCTAGATATAGCCAGCACTTAACCAGGACCTGATTAAGAGTGTAGGGAAACCTAATGGTCACAATGCAAGCGTCAAAATGTGAACAGTAGCGACCAGATCACTCAGTTGAGGCTTATCCTACCCCTTAGAAAAACAAAAACAACTGTCTTTTGCTCAGCTCGCAATCAAACTGCCGAAAGCACGCCGATACAAGTTTCGCCAGCATTTGTTATTAACACCTCTCTCCATACGTATCCGTGTCAATTCATTCTTGTGCCCAAACAAAACAGCGCATACTCTCGTGGTGAAGTTAGTAAACAATTTCGACAAGGCAGTACTGTCTATACCTTTGTATTCGTTCTTTCCCGCTGCCTTATCTTGATCACGGAACCATGCCAATAATCCCAAATATCAATAGTGCTTCAGATGACCAAAAACAGGGCAACTTTGCACAAACACAGGTATAAAGTACAAGTGTGAGCTTATCGCGATATTTTTTTTTATTTACTTCTATTGCAGATCATTCTAATATTTTTCAACTTGGGTTCCGGCCATATGGAGAAATATCTTGGAATACATTTTGAAAAGTAACTAGTTCGAAATATTATTTAGATTTGTTACTCTTTCAAAAACAAGTATTCAGGTTTGCTGGCATTAAAATGAAGAGCAAATATATAATGGGAGGCAGACCTTACGTCTTCCGAGGTACAATGCTCGTTTTCTTTTTCTTTTTTTTTTTTTTTGTTTACACGAAACATTATTTCAACATTTACGCTCGCATTTACTTATCTTTATTTTACCATGAGGTGGTCACTTCCTTAAGAAGCGCAAACCTAAGAATAATAAAATTGGCCAGGCCGTTCGACTAGGAACTTCATTGATCGCTTGGTTGCTGGGTACAACTTTGCAGCCCGTTTAATATCTTGGTCAAAGTTCAGGTATTTCTATTCGACATATTAAATGCGGGCATCGTTAATAATTTCACACATATGTGAGGCAGCTCCCTAATACAAAAGCCTCGGACGTCGGGTTCTGGCCTGTACTCAAGCCAAATATTCAAATCCATTTTTCGTTCAACCATTTTTCATCTTTAAAGATGCTTCATACAAGCGCCTTCGATTTTTCCTTAAGAAAGGACTAAGGAAGGGGCATTGCATAATTACTTGCGCAAAATTAGACGATGTCGTCTTATGCAAATGTCCTTTATAGCGGTACACAAAGCAAAATTTGCATCGAAATGAAATTATGCGACCTATCTTGATATTCATTTCTTTTACATTTTAATTGAATGCACTTCCTATGCACATGAATTGAGGCTTTCCGCAAGGATGGCAGAAATAAACTCAAACACGTCTACAGTACTACAAGAAGGTGCAAATCTACATAGCCATCCACCAGTACGCATGCGTCTGTGTGTCGCTGCTGTAGAGATTAGTTTTCACTCTATTCACTTAACACGCGACCGCAGTTCCAAGTCCTGAAAACTTTAAACACCGTATTAATCTGAATTCCTGGCCATGAATGGTGGCCATGGAGGATATACAAAAACTAATAAATGTTGGTTTACTTTAAGCTTTTTAGTGTGTACTAATCGCTTAGTGAAAATCTGTTGGGCATTCAACTCCTGCTGCTTCCACCCAGCATAATAAAAACGCAACTGCACATTTTACACCAAGTTTTATGTGCGTTACTCGGTTTTACGCCCAACAAGAGGAGCGCATTACATTATCACACGCGCTTTATCCCTTCATGATCACTGTGTTTCACAGGGTGCAAATATTGGCACGTGCTGCTACTCGGCACATGTCGTACACTCAGTTATCAGAACTTTAGAAGCATCTGGAACGTTCTCGCAGATTGTAATCATGCACACGCGTCGCCAACAGCTAAAATTTGAACAACAATCTCATTACGCATTTCACCAGTAATATTTTTCTACGACTCACGACTGCACTCGCCACTGTGGTTCCGTTGTGAGTGCTGTTTATTTTACCGGGGCACGAGATCGCCCCAATAAATAGTTCGTTCTATATTCCATTCTTCACCGTTACAACAACATTGCCTTCTTCGACGCAACAACGGCCTTGTTGCTCCCTTAAAGAAAAAGTTCAAAAAAAAAATTTTTTTTTTGTCTCTTCATGCATCCGTCTTCCCCTGAACTTCTGCCTCAGCAACATAAATCCGCAACAAACAGGCTGCACAACGTGTAGTACCTGGAGCAGTTCCCGCAGTCCAGGCTGCTCATGAAGTAGCTGCTCCGGTTTCCAAAGTGGTACAGGGCCTCGCGGGTGGTGCAGACGCGGTACTCGTCCGGAATGTAGCGGACGCGCTCCGTCGACGCCGACTCCGCGCCCCAGCCACCGCCGCCGCCCAAGCTCGGCAGCCAACTGCGTCACAGTGGTCGCAGCTTTCTCTCGTGGTACGAGCTAAGCTACACTACACGAGCTAATTGATCTGCATTCATATATCTGCAACCAACTTACAAGTGAGCCCGCATCATTTACTCAGCACCAAATGCAAAAAAAAAAAAAAAAATGTCTGCAGTTGCACTCAGCGTGAAAACTGTATGATGGGCGGGGCAGTGACTCGCCTGCCTTTCGACTACGCTCACGTTCCCGGGCATGCAAGCGCTGGCGTTCCAAACGAGCAACCATGCTCTTCGTCTATGGCGGGAAAGGAATCCTTCATTTGGGATGCAGTGGCACCCTCTCTCCTCGGATTTTCCCTCCTCCTCACCCTCACTTATCTTTTCTATCCCCTTGCTATATTGTACTATACACGGCTTTACTACCCT